>CM050513.1:118564807-118887307 GCA_027563665.1 Antrozous pallidus | reverse complement strand
TCCAACCTCTCTGTGGTGACCTCCTCCCTCGCCCCGGCCCCCCATTAGTCCATGCTCCCGTGTCCCCTAGAACCTGGGAGAGGCCTGCGCTGACCCCGGGGAGGGTCCCGAGGCCTGAAGCTTCCGCCAGGAGGGCAGCCGAGTGCCAGCCCAGACCCCCGCCGGCTCTCGCACGGATGCCACGCCCTCCCTCGGGGCAAGGAGGAGCCCGTGTGTCTGTCCCCAGCCACACCGTTCACGGGCCACCAGCCTTCCGCGTTCTGGGAGACCCGGGGTCCACGCTGTGGCCGGGGGATGGGGGGCTCCTCGTAGGGGCGGGACCGGCCGTGCCCAGCAGGGGGGGCCTCAGCGGGAAGGCGTCACGCGTCCACCCGCTACGCCAAGCACCCAGCCCCTTCCGGGTTCTAGGAACTTGCACCAAAAAAACCAAAACAATCCTAACGGCAACTCTCGCCGTCACCTCTGGAGACGCAGGCGGGAGAGAAGGTCACATGAAGGAGGACCCACGTGGACACGGGTCGCGTGCGGGAGACAGGCGCTCCCCTGGACCGCAGAGCCCTCCCCCGAGGCCTCGCTACCCTTCCATCTCCCCATAACCGGTTCCTCTCTGGCACCGGTGTCTTTTCATCCTCGGCCACTGATGGGCTCTCTCCTGGGGGGGGGGGGGGGGGGGTGGAGCGGGGCCAGCAGACCGCGGTGTCGAGGGTGCTGGAGAGAACGTCTGTTTGTGGGGCCTCTCCCCTCAGGAACACGGGGGGGGGGGGGGGTGCACGCTCCGAGGGTGCGGCCGGTTTGGCTGGCCAGTCTGCTCTGGGCATGGCTTCCAGGGAAACAGCTTGTGTTTATGTCGGGGGAGGGGACCGCGTTGGGGGCCAGCACTGCAGCCTGTCGGGCCAAATCCCACCCCAGGCCCATCTGCCAGGCGGTGCGGGCCCTGCGTGCCAACAGCCTGGTGCCTGGGGGGCGGGGGAGTGGGGGGGAGCCACAGGGTGGGGGCCGACCGCAGGGGACAGCCCTTCGAGGGTGCAGGATGGCCGAGCTGTGTTTTCCTAAACATGGACGTCAGGTTGCTCCCACACACACACACACACACACACACGGTCCCTCCTCGCTCAGGCAGCCTCGGGGACCCGCCCCAGCAGCCATCCCCGGGGGGGGGAGGGGGCGGCGGGAGCTGAGAGCCAGCAGAGGGGCGGGAGGGGCTGCCGAGGCGCGCTGTGAGGGCCGCCTCTCCGTCCGTCCCGATGCCCAGAGGATAGGATCCGTCGTGTCTGCGCGTCTCTGAGGGAGGAGGGCACCGGGGAGAGAGGCCAGCCCACCGTCCAGAGAGAGACCCGTGGCCCCAAACAACGCAGCAGCCTCGGGGGGCGGGGGGTGGGGCGGTGCAGTCTATCAGGGACATCAGGAGAGGGACCCCCTGAACCAGGTGACAGACACGTCATACGGCCACGTGATGACCGCGACCGCAGAGCCTCCCGTGGCCGTGGCTCCGTGGTTGGCCCACGGCGCCACGCCTTTCTGTTTCCCTCGTTTTGTTTTGTCTTTATTGTTGGGGGTGTTACAGACGGCGCTGCCTCCTCAGACACAACACCAGCTGTGATCCGTGAAGGTGATCGCCGGCGAGCTGGGCGCCGTGGAAACGGGAGGCTTCTGCGCTCGGGAGTCTGGGAAGATAAGCTGCTGACAGAACACAGTCGCCGAAGACGCGTCTGATCGAGGACTGTTATCCCAGACGCGTGCAAACTCTTAGACATCCGCCGTGAGAAAGCAAACACCCCGATTTTTTTTTTTTAAATGGGCCAAACACCTGAGCAGACGCCAGCCCACGGCAGATGCACGGCTGGAAAGTGGGTGGGTGCAAAGATTCCCAGGCTACGTGGCTGGGGAACACACGTTAAAAAAAAACAGAGAGCCGCCAAGACCGGTTTGGCTCAGTGGGTAGAGCGTCGGTCTGCGGACTGAAGGGTCCCGGGTTCGATTCCGGTCAAGGGCATGTACCGTGGCTGCGGGCACATCCCCAGTAGGGGGCGTGAAAGAGGCAGCTGATGGATGTTTCTGACTTTCTATATCCCTCTCCCTTTCTCTGTAAAAAATCAATACAATATATTTTTTAAAAATCAATAAAATATATTAAAAAAAAAAAAACCCGAGACATGGCTACACACGGTTAGCAGCCCAGGTTCGGGGCAGCAGCAGGGGCCGGAGGCGGGACAGCAGGTGAGAGAGAATTGTGGACCGGCCGCCTCCTGCACGCCCCGCACTGGGGACGGAGCCCACAAGCCGGGCCTGTGCCCCGACGGGGATCGAACCCGGACCTCCTGGTCCTGATGCCCACGCTCCGCCCCCGAGCCACGCGGGCAGGTGCTGCTGGTCATCTCTGACGGCCTGGAGGGGGAGGGGCCACGGCCGGCCACACCGCCAGGCGTGGCATGTTGCCGACACGCTTGCCCACACGCTGGCGCTCGCTGCCTTAGGGAGAAGGCCTCGACCGCTCTTCACTCCGGCTGGGCTGCGTCAGGCCCGAGCGGGGGTCCCCGGGTGTTGGGCCCGGCTCCCCGTGGAGTCCGTCCGAGAGCCGCCCCAGGGACCGGACGCTCCCTCGGCTCTGCTCCCCTCGCTAACTCTGTGTCGCTCGTGACCTTGGTCCCACCGTGGGCTGTAACCGTGACTCGCCCACCCTCCCAGGAACGGCCCGGTTCCTTGTGGGGGGTTCTTACAGGATGGGCGATCCGGACCACAGCTCCCTGAATCCCCCCCACCCCCGTGCCCCGCCCCAGTCCCTCTGATCCCCGGTTCCCACCAGCCTTGGGGGCCAGCCTGCTCCTCTCCGGGCCTCCCCCCACCCCGGGCCACACACCTCTTGGCTGAGGCCCTGCCCCGTGGCCCTGGCACCCGGGGGCCCCGCTGTGGGCGGGGTCAGTGCGCCATGGCCCGGGGAACCCAGCCTCCCTCCTGATCGAGCCATTGATCAATTCCGCCTGGAGGGCAGGGGTCTCTCTGAGGCGCAATTACCTCCTTGTACCTGGCGCTGCGATTGTGTTAACGATCGCCTCGGAGCCAGCCAGGCATCCATCCTGCTCTTAATTAAATTAGTCCGTTAGCGCAGCCTGCCTCGCCCGGAGCGCTCCGGGGACCCTGAGGGCATGTGGGATGGGATTGCGGCCCCAACGGGACGGTCAGCTCATCGTCCCGCACCATCCCTGCGGAGTCAGTCCTCTGGGGCCTGAACGTGGCCTCCTCTCGGCTCCTGCTGCTCTTGGAAGCCACAAGTGTGGGGACCACTGTGTGGCACAGAGCCTGTCCACAGGCACGGGGACCACTGTGTGGCATAGAGAGCCTGTCCACCGGCACGGGGACCACTGTGTGGCACGGAGAGCCTGTCCACGGCACGGGGACCACTGTGTGGCTCAGAGCCTGTCCACCGGCACGGGGACCACTGTGTGGCACGGAGAGCCTGTCCACCGGCACGGGGACCACTGTGTGGCACAGAGCCTGTCCACCGGCACGGGGACCACTGTGTGGCTCAGAGCCTGTCCACCGGCACGGGGACCACTGTGTGGCATAGAGCCTGTCCACGGGCACGGGGACCACTGTGTGCTCAGAGAACCTGGCCGTGGGCACCGGCTGGGGCCGAGTGCAGGTCTCACCGCGCCGTGGTCAGCCCCGCCCTGGGGAGGGGTCGTCCTCTCAGCCCGGTGACTCCATCTGTCACCAGACGGTGTCCGGGTGGCTTTCCCGGCGTCAGCACCTTTCTCGGGACCGGGCAGGAGAGCCAGCGTGTATCACACGCCACTCAGCGGCCCGTGGGGTGCAGCCACATGCCCCAAATCAGACTTGTGATTTAAATGGCCAGACGCCACTCCTCATCCCACGGGGCAAACAGGTGCTCGCTGGGAAGTGAGTCCGGCCAGGGGCTGCCCGGGGGCGGCGGGAGGACAGAGCTCCGGCCTCGGGCTCTTCGGACCCGGGGCCGTGGGGGAGATGGTCCACGACACGTGGGCAGGCTGGGCTTGGAGTCCAGGCGGTGTGTTCACGGCCCAGCAGACAGGCTCCCGGGGAGGCAGTGCCCCTCGGGCTGCGCAGTGGCCCCCACTCCAGGCCTCCCGGGAGCTTCCATCTTTGCAGGCTGCAGAGGTGTCCAGCTGATTGGGTGTCAGCGCCCCCCGGCCCTGAGCACCCCCTGAGCCCGCAGCAAGCTCGGCTTTGTTCTGGCTCTTTCCTCCCACGTACACACACTGGGGCTCACCCCTCCTGCCCACGGGTCCTGGGGCGCCAGCCCTTCCCCAAGAATGCAGCTGGGAGGTGCCTTCTGGACGCCCTGGACACCTGTGGTCCAGTCCCCCACCCCCCACTAACAGGATCCCTTCTCAGGGACCCCAGTTCTCAGTCCTCAGTCCACTCTCCATCTCAGGATGAGCCCCATAGAGTGCTGGCCAATGGGAGCTCACAGTGACTGACTCATAGAGGGCACGTGACCTCAGGCTGGCCAATGGGAACCCACAGTGACTGGCTTAGAGGAGGGCACATGGCCTCAGGCTGGCCAATGGGAGCCCACAGTGACTGACTCATAGAGGGCACGTGACCTCAGGCTGGCCAATGGGAGCCCACAGTGACTGGCTCACAGGAGGGCACCTGACCCAGGCTGGCCAATGGGAACCCACAGTGACTGGCTTAGAGGAGGGCACATGACCCCAGGCTGGCCAATGGGAGCCCACAGTGACTGGCTCAGGGGAGGGCACCTGACCCAGGCTGGCCAATGGGAGCCCACAGTGACTGGCTCACAGGAGGGCACCTGACCCAGGCTGGCCAATGGGAGCCCACAGTGACTGGCTCAGGGGAGGGCACATGACCCCAGGCTGGCCAATGGGAGCCACAATGACTGGCTCAGGGGAGGGCAGGGGACCCAGGCGGGGCAATCACAATGCACCCTGGGAACTCCCTCTGGAGTGGCTTCACAAGCACTGTTCCTCCTGGGCTAGGTCTGTCCAGTTCTCCCGGAGGGACGGAGGCTCAAGGAGGTTGGTCCAGAGGCACCCAGCGTTGCTTTGCAAAGCCGGGGGCGACACCCAGCCCGTCTGCCCCCACATGGCTGACCCTCACTCAGCAGCTCGGGCCCTCCAGGGGCAGCCTGCCCAGCCCAGGCCCCTGAGGAGGGTGGGGCTCCTCCGTCTCCCGCAGACCCGCCGGGGTGTTAAACTCTGGGGTGACTTCCTGGGGCTGATCCCGGACAGCAGCATCAGCCCGCGGCTGGGGGCCGGGGCACCCCCGGGGGGCCCGAGGGAGAGGAATCAGAACCCGCCCTGCGAGGCAGCCGGGAGGTGCCTTATGGACACCCTGGACACCTGGGGCCGGCGCACCTACGGCCAGAGATGCTCCCGGACCCGCCCGCCCCTCTGAGCTCGGAGATGGTCCTGCTTTTGTTCTGCTCTCTTCCCGGCCTCCACGTTCCCCAAAGGGACACGGAGCCGGCACGAGAGGAAACAGGGTGTTAAAATCCTGTAAGGAAAACGCCAACAGGCCGAAACCTTGTGGCTCAGTGGGTAGAGCGTCGGCCTGCGGACTGAAGGGTCCCGGGTTCGATTCCAGTCAAGGGCATGTACCTTGGTTGCGGGCACATCCCCGGGGGGGGGGGGGGAGGTGTGCAAGAAGCAGCTGGTTGATGTTTCTCTCCCATCAATGTTTCTGACTTTCTATCCTTCTCCCTTCCGCTCTGAAAAAATTAATAAAAATATTTTTTAAAAAAACAACAAAAGAAAAACATAAAAAAGGCATTTAAGAAAAACGCCAACAGGATTTTCATTCCCTCGGGGGCCGGAGTCCGGACCGTTTGCCCCGGAACAAGGCTGTCTCAGTGGACAAGGTCCTTCCCTACATGTGACCTTGACCGGAAATCAGATGACCTCTGGGACAAGATCTTTTTCTCACCCTTACTTACTTCTTTTTTAAATGCTTTTTTTTTATTATTATTATTGATTTCAGGGAGGAAGAGAGAGGAAGAGGGAGACAGAAACACCAAGGATGAGAACCACGGGTCAGCTGCCTCCTTCACACCCCACACTGGGGATCGAACCCGCAACCCAGCTATGTGTCCTGACTGGGTATCAAACCATGACCTCCCGGTTCCTAGGTAGATGCTCGACCATTGAGCCACACCGGCCGGCTCTCACCATTGTTTTTATTTTGTTACCGTTGTCGGTGTCGTGCATTTAAAACAGTGCCTAAAGTGGCCCTAGCGGGTGTGGCTCTGTGGATAGAGCCTCGGCCGGTGGACTGAAGGGTCCCGGGTTCGATTCTGGTCAAAGGCACGTGCCTAGGTTGCAGACCACCCCCCCCCAGCTCGGGCCCCCCTCATGCAGGAGGCAGCTAATCACTGTGTTTCTCTCACATCAGTCTTTCTCTCTGTCTTTCCCTCTCTCTTCTACTCTCTCTAAAAACCAATGGTGGGGGGAAAAAAAATCTCCTTAGGTGTGGATTGTTAAAAAAAATAAAATAAACAGTGCAAAAAAATAAAAATGCCATTTGCAGAAAAGCAACAAGATGAACACCAAACCCACCCCGTAGCCTGGAACGTTCCAGAGCCTGGGGGGCCTCTCCCCAGTTCTCCCTCCCCACCCAGGCCCACCCCTGGCGTTCCCGGGGCTTTGAGCAAGACACACAAACACGGCTCCAGGCGCCGTATGTCGAAATATTTACAAATGATGAATCAAGTTAACGAACTGTTAAATAAAAAATGTTCTAGCTCCTGCTTTGACAAATGCACCTTCATCAGAACAGAATTGGAAAGATGTATAAAATGACGGCTTGTGTTTTGATAACCGAGAGCCGGCTCAACACCGGAGAGGAGGGGGCCGGCGCCGGCGGTGAGGAATAAGACGGGCAGGTGCGCGACGCATAAATGGCGCACGTGCGTGCTCCGTACAGTTTGTTTTCTCGCCTCCGTTTCAGCAGGCTCGCTAATTGCGCCGTTATAATTAAGATTCTCGTGTCATTTGCATCTATTGACAGTCGTGACAAACGAGCACCTCCCCGGAGCGGTGAGTGGCGGGGAGTTGGGAGAAATGAGCTGCCGTTGGGAGAGGCTCCGGGCAGCGGGGGCTGTGGAAACCGTCCTTGAAGGAGCCCTGCCGGTTTGGAAACGAAGCGCGTTTCTCTGACACGTGTTGCTTACCGGGCTTTTTGTTTTGTGAATCCTCACCCGAGGATATTTTTTTCCCATGGATGTTGGGGCAGAGTGGAAGGGAGGGGAGGGGGAGAGAGAAAGAGAGAGAGAGACGGGAAAACACACATTGATGTGAGAGGGGCGCGGAGCCCTGCCTGGGGGTGCCCTTGACCGGGAATTGAACCTGCGGCCCTCAGGTGCCGGGGATCACGCTCTAACCGCTGAGCACCCGGGGCCAGGGCTGGCTCAACGTGTTTTAGCGTGGTGATGGGGCTGCGTGTTGCACGTCTGGCCTCTTGCGTGCAATGCTGGAGGCCAGGGCTGCTTGCCCTGTCCGGGTCCTCTGGCAGCGGCTCACGAGCACCGAGGGTCCCCACAGGCTTCCCACCAGCCATGGAAGGTTCTAGATGCCGGAAACCGTGACTCAGCCGCCCGGCTGCCTGTGGGTGGCCGGCTGGCCCTGGGTCCTTGGCCCCTCCCACTTTCCCCGCACCCGCCTCCCGGGCCGGCGGGCAGTTTCCCTGGTGTGTGCTCCTCTTCCTCTGTTGGCCGTCTCCGGAGCCGATTGCCTAGAGCAGTGGTCGGCGAACTGCGGCTCGAGAGCCACCTGCGGCTCTTTGGCCCCTGGAGGGCGGCTCTTCCACAAAATAACCACGGCCCGGGGGGGTCTGTTTTGAAGAAGCGGCGTTAGGAGAGGTTTGCGTTTTAAAAATGCGGCTCTCCGAAGACATGTCTGCGGTTGTCCTGCTGATATTGGGCCCTTCGGACCCATGAGTTTGCCCACCACTGGCCCACGCCCATGCGCTCGCCTTCCTCGCTGCGCTGCCGTCCTGTGGCTTTACTTCCTTCCTCTGCCTCCAAGCCAGCGGAGGCCGGGTAAGTCCAGAGATTCATTCAGGGCCGTGTCTGTGCGGGACTGAGCCACTGCGGTCCCTCAGAGCTCGCCGGGATGTGGGGACCCCGGCCGCAGCCCTCCCCACGGTCCTGCTCGCACACCTGGGGTCCCCCCCGCCCCCGGGAGCGGGTGAGAGGCGATTCTCCAACTCCAGTTGTGTGAGGACAGGCCGGATCAGGCGGGGGCAGGCGGGGGCAGGATGGCCGGGTGGGCCTGGAGCCCAGTGGACAGTGGGGACCCCCGCCCCGACGTGGGGGTCCCGGAGGCCTGAGGGTCCTTTACCCCGGAGTCCGGAGTCCGTCTCAGGCGCCTCCAGCCCAGGAGGGGAGCGGCTTCGGGGACGGCGTTGGCGCAGCGACGGCTCTCGGCGGCTGCCACCCCGCGCCCGTTCCCCGGCCCGGAGGAGAAGCGGCACTGAAACCTGATTTATGGACCGGGCGCTGTTAGCGCAGGTTAATGCGGATCCCATTAGCTCCGATCGGCACGCTCCGGGGAAAGCTGATAAAACGGCACTAACAGCACTAACGCTCCCCCGGAGAGGGGGGGAGAGGACGGGACCCACAGGGAGCGGGAGGGCCCTCCAGGGTCCGCCTGTCCCTCCCGTCCTGTCCCCGCAGGTCCCCCCTCCCCGGGCCCAGGGCCGCAGTCAGCCGGGAGCCGCCCTGAGCCGCCGGCCTGTCTGGGAGGCAGAGGCCGCTGCTGGGGGGGGGGGGCAGGGGGGGCGGCTGCTCGGAGGACCGGACGCAGGGGGGCCGTGCTGCAGGCAGAGGGGCCCGGGAGCAGCGCAGAGCGGTCAGGGGCGCTGGGCCCCCTCGCCGTCCCAGCCGGCTGTCCTGTGGGGTCCTGTGGCTGCAGCAGAGGCAGGGGGTCCGGCAGGGGGTCCGGCTGGGGGGCCTGGGCCTGCCTCTTGCTCCTCAGGCCGTTCTTCGGGGAGCGGGGCCCCGGGCGGGGGGTCTCCCGGCCCCTGGGAGAGCCGACAGCCCCCCGTCCCACCCTGCCCCCGGGGGCGCGGCGGCTGGGGACGCGCACCGCAGAGTGGACAGGCAAGGACGCAAAGGGCACTTGGGAGGGAGTGGCGCTGTGTCCTCTCCTGCCCCTCCCATCCCCCCACCCCCTCCCATCCTCCTGTCCCCTCCCATCCTCCTCCCCCTCCCATCCTCCTCCCCCTCCCATCCTCCTGCCCCCTCCCATCCTCCTGCCCCCTCCCATCCTCCTGTCCCCTCCCATTCTCCTCCCCCTCCCATCCTCCTTCCCCCTCCCATCCTCCTCCCCCTCCCATCCTCCTGCCCCCTCCCATCCCCCCCGCCCCCTCCCATCCCCCCCGCCCCCTCCCATCCTCCTGCCCCCTCCCATCCTCCTCCCCCTCCCATCCTCCTGCCCCCTCCCATCCTTCCTCCCCCTCCCATCCTCCTGCCCCCTCCCATCCTCCCGGCCCCTCCCATCCTCCCGGCCCCTCCCATCCTTCCGGCCCCTCCCATCCCCCCACCCCCTCCCATCCTCCCGGCCCCTCCCATCCTCCTGTCCCCTCCCATCCTCCTCCCCCTCCCATCCTCCTCCCCCTCCCATCCTCCTCCCCCTCCCATCCTCCTCCCTCTCCCATCCTCCTGCCCCCTCCCATCCTTCCTGCCCCCTCCCATCCTCCTGCCCCCTCCCATCCTCCCGGCCCCTCCCATCCTTCCTCCCCCTCCCATCCTCCTGCCCCCTCCCATCCTCCTCCCCCTCCCATCCTCCTCCCCCTCCCATCCTCCTGCCCCCCTCCCCCCAGCCACAGGTCTGACTGGCCTCCCAGAGTCCTCGGGCCGGAGGCTGGTCCCTCTCGCTGCCGTGGCGGTGGCTCAGTGAACGCGGAGATGAGGGGCTCAGTCCCAGGGGCAGGGGACCCGCCGGGAAAGCCGCGTGTTCTGCCCTCTGCGGGAGCCGGGGAGCCCGGGAGCCGGGGAGGGAGGCCGGGTTCCCCGACCCGGGGTGGTCTGAGGGGTCCTCCCTGGGGTCACGTCCCAGTGCACCCCAGTCCTTCCCCACGGCTCATCCGAGGCCCCAGAGCGCAGCCGACGTCGAAGGCGTGGGTGACCGTGGGCGCTGTGGCTGGCACTGTGGCTGTCACCGTGGACACTGCCATCCTCCCAGCACAGCCCGGGTTGGGCCCTGGACACTAGTGAACAGTGGGCAGCCTGAGTCTCGTCTTTGTGGGCGCTTCCATCCTGCCCCTGCCCCCTCCCATCCTCCTGACCGTGCGGGTGACCCCGAGGAGGGGATGTGGCCCCAGGAGCTGGGTGACCCCGAGGAGGGGATGTGGCCCCAGGAGCTGGGTGACCCTGAGGAAGGGGGATGTGCCCCCAGGAGTTGCCTGGATGGGGATGGAGCTGGGTGACCCCGAGGAGGGGACATGGCCCCAGGAGCTGGTCGAGTGGGGACAATGCAGGTGACCCTGAGGTGGGGAGGTGCCCCCCAGGAGCTGCCTGGATGGGGACCCTGCGGGTGACCCTGAAAAAGGAGGACGTGTCCCCCAGGAGTTGTCTGAATGGGGACAATGCTGGACAACCCTGAGGAGGGTGGACATGGCCCCCAGGAGCTGGCCGAGTGGGGCTGCTGACCTTGTACCAGAACTCCTGAGGCCAGGAGAGGCCTTGATGTTGCCCAGCAGCACCTCTGAGCGTGTGGGTGCCTAGGGCCTCAGGAGGCACGTGGAGTATGGGGAGCACCCCTGCTTCCCAGGGGGGGTCCCTGTCGAGGTCACTCAGCTGGAACTCGGCCCCTGACCCTGGGCGGCTGCCCCTGGCACCCAGAGGGGTACATGTTCTCTGTCACACTTGCCTGCACGTGATCTCGCCCCAGACTCCCCAGAGTGGGGACGGGGTCTCGTTGGCCCTGGTGCTGCCCCTTGGGGTGTGGCTCCCCCACAAAGCCAGGGCTTCAGGGGCTGCGGGGAGCCTGGCCTCAGCCCAGCAGCAGCCTCGGCTGGGGCGGGGGGCGCTTGTTTGTTCTGCGAGAGCAGCTGCTGTGGCCCCATCCCGTTCCAGTTGTTGCTGGTTGTGCAGCCATGTTTAATGCCTCGGCTGGAAGGCACAGATGTGGTTTGTGTGTATTAACGAGCGGCCTCCATCTGCCCGTGGAACGTGTCCCATCTCACTCCCTCTCGGAGGCTCCGGGAGGCGGCGTGATGAGGAGGGAGGACCTGCGGGGACTCTGCAGCCTGCGCTGCCACCGTCTGTCTGTGTGGCTGCGGCCCCTCCCTTGCCCTCGGCCCTGGGTTTTTTCAGCAGAAAAGAAGGTCTTGGCCTTCAATTTTTCAAGGTGCCCTTCAGCGCTGACATTCTGAGTCACCAGGGTCTGTTCTCTCTCCTCTCTCTCTCTCTCTCTCTCTCTCTCTCTCTCTCTCTCTCTCTCTGTGTGTGTGTGTGTGTGTGTGTGTGTGTGTGTGTGTGTGTGTTTTATAAGAGTTGGTATACAAGCGATGGCGGCTCCTCTCCAGGGGCCACATTTCCTTGGTGACCTGTAGCACCTCTTTGTGAAAATTCTGCTCCATTAGCTCATTAACTTCACTACGTAAGCAGGTCTCAGTCTACAACAGGCATCCTGCTTGACTCCATTCAGGGCCAAGCACCTTCATCCACCCATCCAGACACTCATCTCTCCTTCTCATCCATCCATCCATCCATCCATATATACATACATCTTCCTGTCCATCCGTCCGTCCATCCATCCATCCATCCATCCATCCATCCATCCATTTATCTTCTTATCCATCCAACCATCCATCCAACCAACCATCCATCCATCTTCCTATCCATCCATCCATCCATCCATCCATCCATCCATCTTCCTGTCCATCCATCTTCCTATCCATTCATCCATCTTCCTATATATCCATCCATCCATCTTCCTATCCATCCATCCATATTCTTATCCATCTTCCTGTCCATCCATCCATTTTCCTATCCATCCATCCATCTTCCTGTCCATCTTCCTATCCATTCATCCATCTTCCTATCTATCCATCCATCCATCTTCTTGTCCATCTATCCATCCATCTTCCTATCCATCTATCCATCCATCCATCCATCCATCCATCTTCCTGTCCATCCCTCCATCCAACCAACCATCCATCCATATTCTTATCCATCCATCCATCTTCCTATCCATCCATCCATCCATCTTCCTATCCATCCATCCATCTTCCTGTTCATCCATCTATCCATCTTCCTATCCATCCATATTCCTATCCATTCATCCATCCATCTTCCTACCCATCCATCCATCTATCTTCCTGTCCATCCATCCAATCTTCCTGTCCATCTATCCATCTTCCTGTCTATCCATCCCTCCATCTTTCTATCCATCCATCTTCTTATCCACCCATCTTCCTGTCCATATATCCATCCATCTCCTGTCCATCCATCCATCCATCTTCCTGTCCATCCATCCATCCATCCATCTTCCTGTTCATCCATCCATCCATCTTCCTGTCCATCCATCCATCCATCCATCTTCCTGTCCATCCATCCATCTTCCTGTCCATCTATCCATCTATCTTTCTGTCCATCCACCCATCCATCTTTCTATCCATCCATCTATCCATCTTCCTGTCCATCCATCCATCTTCCTGTCCATATATCCATCCATCTTCCTGTCCATCCATCTATCCATCTTCTTATCCATCTGCCCATCTTTCCATCCACCCAGCCCTCGGCTGTCCTTTTGCCCATCTGTTCATTACCCACTCCTCCTTCTACCATAGAACATGGATGGAAAAAACACCAGTCTAGGTTCAGAATGACTGGAAATAGAATGCCAAGTGTTCCACTATTTGTGACAGTTGTTATTTTTATCCATCAGAGCATCTTCCCAGCAAAGCCTGGTCTGGACACTGTGCTCCTTCCTGACTAACGGGTGGTTCTGGGTCACCCAGATGCTCTTCTGGTGGGCGGTGCTGGGCCACCTGGAGGCCATGCCAAGACGGGGGGCCAGCGACTGCCTGCTACTTCGGCCCCACAGCTGCTCCCGCTCTCCCTGGGACCTGTCCAGTGTCCTCCCCCCACCCCATTGGCCCTGTGTCGCCCAGATACCAAGACGCAGAGGTGGGGACACAGCCAGACCCCCGGGGGTGAACTTGCCTGTCGAGTGGAGCCGGTCCAGCCGCATCCCCTTTGCCCCCCCGAGGGGAGAACTCTTGGGAAGAAGATATTTCTCTCCAGCTCAGAAGGAATTTATGGGCACAGCTAACCATCTATTAGCATCATCTGAGGCTGCACGGTGAGGACGGGCCCCCGTAAATCTGCGCGGCATTAAACCCCTGAGCAGAGGCTCAGTGGACAGCAAATAGAACAGCCCCCGATGGATGCGAACCTGTTTATTCTGCTTACAAAGAGAGAACATCCCGGACCCAGGCAGGCGGGAAATGGGCTGGGGACGCTCACTTAGCCTAGCTGTTGGCCCTGAAACTGGGAGTAATCGCCGCTTGCAATTACAGCAGCGTCTCCAGGCGCACACTGTGGCCTGGGGGGAGGTTTCTGGGAAACTGAGGCTGAAACGCCAGGCAGGCAGCGGGCCTGTGTGCAAGAGATCCCAGTTAGCCAGAGCCCCTCCCCCCGCCCAGACCATGTGCCCCCTCTGTGAGCGGGGAGTCAGGCTCAGCAGGTGCCCCAGCACAGCCCCTCAGGTCCCCCCACCCACCCACCTCGCCTGGACCGTGCGTCTAAGGCAAGCATGTCAAACTCACGGCCCACAACGAATATTCTTGCGGCCCGGCCAACAGGATGGTAGGTAAGAAAACACGAATTTTATCACGGCTCTTGTTCCGATGTATACTCTACCTTTCTGAATAAACCTGCGTTTCTATGAAAATCGAAGCTTGTGTTTCCTTGCGGCCCACATACCCCGAAACCTCGTTTATTTGCCCCGGGTTCGCCTTTGAGTTTGACATGCTTGGTCTCAGTCAGTGGTCGGCAAACTCGTTCGTCCGCGGAGCCAAACGTCGGCAGTGCAACGACTGAGATCTTTTGATAGCCCAACATCTTCGACGTCTTCCAACACCGCGTCTCCAACATAGACTCGCCCAGGCCCTGGTGTTTTGTGGAAGAGCCACACTCGAGGGGCCAAAGAGCCACCTGTGGCTCGAGAGCCGCGGTTTGCCGACCTCTGGTATAGGGAGCAGTCGCCGACCGGTGGTCCGAGGCCCGCTGCCGCTCCGAGGGGCCCGAAAGGTGGGTGCCCGCGGGTGGAGGGGTGGTGCCAGGGTTGAGGCAGTCACAGGGTGGCCATCCATGACGCCCCTAAGAAGGGACACGAGGGAGATGCGTGAGGGCGGAGCGAGGAGGCGGTCCCCACCCTCGGGCACCGTCAGCGGCGCCCGACCACCCAGCCTCCAGCTTCTGAGAAGGGCACATGTGTCCAGGGCCTGGCCACTGCTCCTGGGCCTCGGCCCGAGCTGATGAGGGCCACTTCGGGCCTTCCTGCCTGCACCCCCTCTCCCTGCCTGGCCCTGCCTGCACCCCCTCCCCCGACCTGGCCTTGCCTGCACCCCCTCTCTCTGACCTGGCCCTGACTGCACCCCCTCTCTCTGACCTGGCCCTGCCTGCGCCCCCTCTCCCTGCCTGGCCCTGACTGCACCCCCTCTCTCTGACCTGGCCCTGCCTGTACCCCCTCTCCCGGCCTGGCCCTGCCTGCACCTCCTCTCTCCGGCCTGGCCCTGCCTGTACTCCCTTTCCCGGCCTGGCCCTGCCTGCACCCCCTCTCCCCAGCCCAGCCCTGCCTGCACCCCCTCTGCCCACCCAGCCCTGCCTGCACCCCCTCTCCCGGCCTGGCCCTGAACTCGGAGACAAGGGGAGGCGGTCGGGGCGGCAGCTGGAGGGGGCACAGAGCCTCTTCCCAGCACACGCAGGCTCCGGCAGAGACTGAGCCCCGGTGTGTACCTGTTCCGCTGCCGGGCCGCAGGAGGCCAGGGCTCAGCCCGGGGACCCCAGAGGCCTGGCCGCGTCTCGGGCCGCCTCCGAGAGAGCGAGTGGCAGGCCCCGCGCCCTTGGTGGGAGTTCTGAGCCCCGTCTTCAGAGACGTCCAGAGAGGGTGCCCCGCGTCCAGAGGGAGGACTGGGCACGGAGCTGAACTGGGCACGGAGCTGCGGTGTCTGCTCCTCCCCCCCCCCCCCTTCCCGTGAGCTCTGTCTTTCCTCCTCCTGGACGGCGAGCACAGACCCAGAAGACACAGGCCGCAGAGCGGGTGTGGCCGGACCGGGCCGCCCTGTGCCAGCTGGGACGCTGTGAGAGCCGGGTCAAGGCACCCTCTCTCCGAGCCTCCGTTTCCCCGGGGCCAGGAGCCAGGGCTGCACCCTGGGACCCCCAGAACCTGCCAGATGGCCTCCGACTCGCCCCCTCCGCCGCTGCCTGCCCACCCTTTGCGGGGGAGCGAGTGGGGCGCAGCGAGAGGGAGGCACGTGACTCGTGCCGATGCCCCTTCAGCAGGGAATTAAATCAAAACAAAGGCGGCTCTTCCGCAGCCAATTAACGGGGCCTCGCGCAGCTCTGCCCGACCTCTCCCCGCCCGCCCTGACTCTGCAGGTGGAAGGGAAGGGTGCATGGGCGCGCAGACAGCTGGACGCCCGCTGTGCAGATGCCAGGCTGGGGGAGGTGCCGATCGATGGGCAGGCTGAGCAGAGGCCGGGGAAACAGCGGGGCCGCTCGGAGGATGAAAGCAGGGGCGTTGGAAAGGGAGCCCGGTGGCCCGGGAGCTCAGGATGAATTTCAAACAGCAGAGAGGGCCGGTCACGGGCTAATTCCCCAGCAGGGGTTGTGCAGTGGGGCGGGGGGGGGGGGGGGGCGCGTGGAGTGGTGGGGGCGGGTGTCTGTCAGCTCCCAGTGCCCAGAGCCGTGCCCCGGGCAGAGCGGGCGATAGCCCAGGCCCCATCTCCCCAAATCCAGCCCTGTGGCTGCAAGGACAGTCTTAGGCACTCTCTGTTTGGGCCCCAAATTTAGAAACCGGGGGCTTTGGAGGGACCTGACGGAGACTAGGCCTGGAGTGGGGGGTGGGAGGGGCCTCTGAGTCTCGGCCTTCATCCTCTTATGGGGGGAGGGGGGTGCCACGTCTGTGCCCACACATCCTTCGCACGGATGACCCTCCCGCCAGCCGAGGTCCGCACAGCTTGCTCCTCCCTCGCCCGCTCTCTCGTCTGCCAGCAGCTGGTCTGAGCGGATACTCGGACCCCGTGGCCGTCGGCCGCCGGGCCAGGGTTGCCGTGGGCTGGCGTCGCTGTTGCTGATGTCACACGGCTTTTGCCGAGCCGGCTGCATGCCGGCCCATGTTCCAGCAGGAAGCCAGACGCACCCCGTGTGGGTCGAGTTGTCGGGCCACACGGCCGGGGTGTTGGCACGGGGGCGGGTGGCCATCGGGCCAGGTCTTCAGGCTGGGGGTTGTCTGGAGGCCCAGAGGAGGGTCCGGTAGGTGGGGCTGGTCACGGAGGGCTTCTCGGAGGAGGAGGAGGGCTCTGCAGCCTCTAAGGACAGGTGTGTTTGTTTGTTAATACTCACCTGAGGATATGATCTTCATTGATTTTTAGAGAGGGAGGGAGGGAGGGACGCAGGGTGTTTTTGGAGTGTTCCAGAATGTTCTAGAATGTTCTGGGGTGTTCCAGAATGTCCTGGAGTGTTCCAAAGTACTCTGGCCAACAGAACCAGCAAGGATGACAGCCCAATCTGGAGGAAGGACTTGGGAGCCATGGTCTCTGGGCCACAGAGAAGGAGGGAAGGAGGGACACAGGGAGGAAGGGAAGGAGGGAAGGAGGGGAGAGACAGACACACACCCACCGACTGGTTGCTTCCTGCATGGGCCCTGGCCAGGGCTGGGGATCCAACCTGAGGTCCAGATACGTGCCGTGGACCAGAGTCAAACCGAGACCCTTCGGTGCGTTGGCGGCGCCCTGGCCACGGAGCCACGCTGCCGGGCGAGTGCCAGCGTGCTGTGTCGGTTGGTGTCTGAAACCCAAGGCTCATTAAGCCTTTCTCAGCGCCTGCGTCTCCGCTTGAGCGGGCCAATCGAAGTCATAATTGAAGGACTTGACGAGGAGCGAGGGAGACTGGTTTCCACGGGAGATCTGGGAGTTAATTACAGACTGAGCTCTGCGATGCGGGGATGTGTGTGTGAGTGAGTGCTGAGTGGGGACGGGGGCTGGGATTGGCTGGTGTGTGAGTGCTGAGTGGGGGGCGGGGGCTGGGATTGGCTGGTGTGTGAGTGCTGAGTGGGGGGCGAGGGCTGGGATTGGCTGGTGTGTGAGTGTTGGATGGGGTGGGGGCTGGGATTGGCTGGTGAGTGAGTGCTGAGTGGGGGGCGGGGGCTGGGATTGGCTGGTGTGTGAGTGTTGGATGGGGGCGGGGGCTGGGATTGGCTGGTGTGTGAGTGTTGGATGGGGCTGGGGGCTGAGATTGGCTGGTGAGTGAGTGCTGAGTGGAGGGAGGGGAACTGGGATTGGCTGGTGTGTGAGTGTTGATGGGGGCGGGGGCTGGGATTGGCTGGTGAGTGAGTGTTGGATGGGGGTGGGGGCTGGGATTGGCTGGTGAGTGAGTGTTGGGTGGGGGTGGGGCTGGGATTGGCTGGTGAGTGAGTGCTGAGTGGGGGGCGGGGGCTGGGATTGGCTGGTGTGTGAGTGTTGGATGGGGGCGGGGGGCTGGGATTGGCTGGTGTGTGAGTGTTGGATGGGGGGCAGGGGCTGGGATTGGCTGGTGTGTGAGTGTTGGATGGGGTGGGGGTGGGGCTGGGATTGGCTGGTGTGTGAGTGTTGATGGGGGCGGGGGCTGGGATTGGCTGGTGTGTGAGTGTTGGATGGGGGTGGGGGCTGGGATTGGCTGGTGTGTGAGTGTTGGATGGGGGGCAGGGGCTGAGATTGGCTGGTGTGTGAGTGTTAGATGGGGTGGGGGTGGGGCTGGGATTGGCTGGTGTGTGAGTGTTGATGGGGGCGGGGGCTGAGATTGGCTGGTGTGTGAGTGTTGATGAGGGCTGGGGGCTGAGATTGGCTGGTGTGTGAGTGTTGGATGGGGGCGGGGGGCTGGGATTGGCTGGTGTGTGAATGTTGGATGGGGGTGGGGGGCTGGGATTGGCTGGTGTGTGAGTGTTGGATGGGGGCGGGGGCTGGGATTGGCTGGTGTGTGAGTGTTGGATGGAGGTGGAGGCTGGGATTGGCTGGGAAGGCACAGGGAAACATGTGATGGAGACTGGTCTTGTCACCTGGGCTGCCCGCCAAGCTCCTGGCAATGAAAGGAGGGGCTCTGTGTTGGTTTGTCGTTTGCAGTCCATTTCGCTGCAGCGTTGCCCTGGAAACAGACTCAGGGAGCAGCCCCCCATGTCTCTTGGCAGCCCCTCAGGGACACGCAGGGTGGGGAGGGGATTCCAGGTGGACAGAGGGTGACCGGGGGTCCTGGCTCACATAGAGAGGTCCCTCTGCTGTTTGGGTCTCTATGGCCCAGAGACCATGTGGGATGGCCCATGGCTCCCAACTCCTTCCTCCAGGTTGGTGCATAGAAGAGAGGCCAAGAGCCAGAACCTGGGGTTGGTTCCCCTGACCTCTTGGGGGCACAGCCTCGCCCATGTCTTTGTTCTCTCTGGCCTTGGGTTGTCATCCTTGCTGGTTCCATTTGCCAGAGTACTTTGGAACATTCTGGAACACTCCAGAACATTCTAGAACACTCCGGAACATTCTGGAACACTCTGGAACACTCTGGGCATGATCACACATGCCTGTGACATTGAAAGATGCTGTCTACCGCCTGCCTCCACCCTGTGCCCTGAGGCGGGGACCCTATGCCATTCTCATCTCCTGCACTGGGAGGAGCTGGCTGTGCCCTGAGCCGCCTCGGGGTCACGTCTCCCTGGCCTCGCCCCCCAGGGGTGGGAATGGCAGGCGGGGGTCAGCCAGCGGTCAGCAGCCCCTGCAGCTCCAGGCCCCGCGGGCGTGTGCTTGGATGAGAAACACCTTTGCTTGATCATTTGCCGTAAAAATGAAGCTGCTGTGCCAGGCGGGTGGGCAGCATGGCTGGTGGGCACCGGCCTGGGAGGGCCAGCCTGGGTTGTGTGACTTTGGGCAAGTGGCTGCTCTCCCTGTGCCTCCATTTCTTCATCAGGAAAGCGGGGACCGTCCTGATACCCCTCCCACGGCTGTTGCGAGGTGACATGGGAGCAGTGTTTTGTTTTAAATTTGTTTGTTGGTTTGAGAAAGAAAGAAAAATACTGGTTGGTTGTACCACTCATCGGTGCCTTCATTCTTTTTTTAAAAATATTTCACTGGTGTTTTACAGAGAGGAAGGGAGAGGGATAGAGAGTTAGAAACGTCGACGAGAGAAACATTGAATAGCTGTCCGCAACCAAGGTCCATGCCCTTGACCTGGATTCGAACCCGGGACCCCTCAGTCTGCAGGCCGACGCTCTATCCACCGAGCCAAACCGGTTAGGGCTGTGCCTTCATTTTTTTTTTCAAATATGTATTTTACTGATTTCAGAGCGGAAGGGAGAGGGAGAGAGAGAGAGAAACATCAATGATGAGAGAGAACCATCGATCGGCCACCTCCCACACACCTCCCACCGGGGACCGAGCCCACAACCCAGGCACGTGCCCCTGGCCGGAATCGAACCCGGGACCCCTCAGTCCGCAGGCCGACGCTCTATCCATTGAGCCAAACCAGCTGGGGCTGTGCCTTCATTCTTGTATGTGCTCTCTGACTGGGGGGCGGAGCCTCCAGTCGGGACGCCGTGCTAACCATTGAGCCACCCGACCAGGCACAGGGAGCTCTCGGCGCACAGAGAGACCCCACAGCCGTGACAGTTACTATTCTCATCGTCGGGGCGGGGGGGCGGGGAGTGGACAGGATTCGCCGTTTAACGTTGACAAACCTTCATCTGCCCCGTTTTACAGACGAGGAGACCGAGGTATGGGGAGGCCCATGGGGGAGGGTCCTCCTCCCGGCCCCCTGTGTCTGGGTCCACCTTTGTTGGGGATCGCACCACCCCTGCACCCTGCGCCGGGACAGACGGCTGGGCTCAGCGTCGTCCACGTGGGAGTGGCCACGTCAGGCGTCCTCACGCGTGCGCACACCCACGAGGACACGGACCCCGTCGGGGGGGGGGGGTACTGGACGGGTGCGAAGCTTCCAAACCAAACCCTTTTAGAAATTCAAAACCAGCCAGGGCCGCCCACACCGTCATCTTCACGCCGGGCTTAACGCGGGACCGGCCCGGGGCCCTGTCCGCACGAGGGGGCCAGCGACGGGGGGGAGCCGGCCGCCGGGACGGTCAGCCGGTGACCTCTGTCTCTGCTGCAGCCGCTCGCACTCTCGGCCTCTGAACCGAGCCCCGGGGGGCGCTGGGCCTCCTGCCGAGCCGGCTCTCCTCCCCGCGGACGCATGTACCGCCGGCTTTCTCCGCGATCGTGCCGAAATGGGTTTGGAATGGAACTGAACTTTTTATATCAACTGTTTCAGAACCACGATGACATTTTCCCGCCATCCGCAGATGATGTGCCTCCCGGAGTCGCCACCCCTCTTCCCCGGGGGCCCCCCGTCACCCGAGGCACCGGTTGGTGATTTTGCTTCAAGTCGATACTCTCAGCCTTGACGTCCCCGCGTTGGCACGTGGTTCTGGCCGCTTGCGAGGGCGTCACTTCGGTGCTCAGGACCGATCATCGGTCATCGCCGTGCCTGGAGCCCGGGCACCGCCCGTGAGTCTGCAGAGCCGGCCTGGCCCGCGGGCACCGGCTCCAGGCGGACCTGCCGGCAGCGCCGAGCACAGAGCACAGCCTGTTCACCGGTTTACCCAAGTCCACCTTTCGGATCTCGCTGTGTTTCACCCCTGGGACCGGGGCTGCGGGGTGAGAAGCAGCACCTTCCTCCGAGGAGCCGCCCCGGCTCCCCGAGTGTTGGGACCCGATTCCCCGGGGGCACGGGGAGGACTGCGCGCGGCCGCTTGGTTTGGGGGGATTGGGGTTCTATTGCCTGCAACACAGGGATGTTCTTACAAGCATTTTTCTTTTTATTTGGTTTTTTAAAAATATATTTTATTGATTTTTTTAGAGAGAGAGAAAGTGAGAGGGATAGAAAGTCAGAAACATCGATCAGCTGCCTCCTGCACGCCCCACACTGGGGATGTGCCCGCAGCTGCAATACACGCCCTTGACCGGAATCGAACCCGGGACCTTTCAGTCCAAAGGACAATGCTCCACCACTGAGCCACGCCGGCTTCGGCGAGCATTTTTCTTTTTAAAAACATATATATATATATATATTTGTTGATAGCAGAGAGGAAGGGAGAGGGAGAGAGAGAGAGACATCAATGATGAGAGAATCATGAATCATGTGCCTCCTGCACGCCCCACCCTGGGTGTGGAGCCCACAGCCTGTGCGTGTGTCCAGCCGGGAATCGAACCTTGACCTCCTGGGTCATAGGTCAGCCACGGAGCCGCGCCGGCCGGGCGTCAGGCGTCTCCTTTGGGAACTGGCTTCTGCAGGTCAGGTGGCAGCCGGGCGCTCTGCGTGGAGGTGGCGGTTCGGAGCCCCTCGCTCGGCACCCGGCGGGTCAGGCTCCCTGGGCCCCGGGTGGTTGGCAGCCGGCGAGGGAGGTGCTGAGCCGGGCACCCTGGCCCTAGACCCTTTCCGGGGTCGTGCGGCTGAGGACCAGCCGAGAGGACAGCGTGGCCACTGCTGCCCGGGTCCCGGCTCGCAGGGCGCTCGTTCGTTACCCGCCGTTCGTTTCCCCGGGAGCCGGGCTGCGTGTCCGCGGCGTGAGCACAATGGTGACCACACACGGGCTCTGCTCCTGCCCTGGAAGAGCACGGGGCGCGGGCAGGAGGGTCGGACCCATCGCCGGAGGGTGGAGGGGATGTTGGCGGTGGTGGTCGTGGACAAACTGGAGGTGCCTGCCTCCTGCCCGTCGCTCTCGGAGACAGCCAGGCCGCCGCCGGAGGGGACACACCACCAGTGTGTCTGGCCAGGACCCGGGCCCGGTTCTGTCCCCCTGGCTGGAGCAGGAAGCTCAGGGCTTAGACAGGGACCCCAAATCTCCTCCTCCTTCTCCTTCTCCTTCTCCTTCACCTTCTCCATCCCCTTCTCCTTCTCCTTCTCCTTCTCCTCCTTCTCCTTCTCCACCTTCTCCTCCTCCTCCTTCTTCACCTCCTTCTCCTCCTTCTCCATCTCCATCTCCTTCACCTTCTCCATCCCCTTCTCCTTTTCCTTCTCCTCCTTCTCCTTCTCCTCCTTCTCCATCTCCATCTCCTTCTCCTCCTTCTCCTCCTTCTCCATCTCCTTCTCCATTCCCTTCTCCTCCTTCTCCTTCTCCTCCTTCTCCATCTCCATCTCCTTCTTCATTCCCTTCTCTATCTCCTTCTCCATTCCCTTCTCCTCCTCCTTCTCCTCCATCTCCATCTCCATCTCCATCTCCTTCTCCATCCCATTATCCTTCTCCTCCTCCTCCTCCATCTCCTTCTCCTCCTTCTCCATCTCCTTCTCCATTCCCTTCTCCATCTCCTTCTCCTCCTTCTCCATGTCCTTCTCCTCCTTCTCCATTCCCTTCTCCTCCTCCTTCTCCTCCATCTCCATCTCCTTCTCCATCCCATTATCCTTCTCCTCCTCCTCCTCCTCCTCCTTCATCTCCTTCTCCTCCTTCTCCATTCCCTTCTCCATCTCCATCTCCTTCTCCATCACATTATCCTTCTCCTCCTCCTCCTCCTTCATCTCCTTCTCCTCCATCTCCATCTCCTTCTCCATCTCCTTCTCCATTCCCTTCTCCATCTCCTTCTCCTCCTTCTCCATCTCCATCTCCTTCTCCATTCCCTTCTCCATCTCCTTCTCCTCCTTCTCCATCTCCATCTCCTTCTCCTCCTTCTCCATCTCCATCTCCTTCTCCATTCCCTTCTCCATCTCCATCTCCTTCTCCTCCTTCTCCATCTCCATCTCCATCTCCTTCTCCTCCTTCTCCATCTCCATCTCCTTCTCCTCCTTCTCCATCTCCATCTCCTTCTCCATCTCCATCTCCTTCTCCATCTCCTTCTCCATTTCCTTCTCCTCCTCCTTCTCCTCCATCTTCATCTCCATCTCCTCCTGCACCTCCTCCTTCTCTCCCTCCTCCATCACCATTGCCCTCATCATCTCCATCTCTGTACGTATTGGGTGTGGTTTGGTTCTATTTCTCTGATTCAACCTCAATCGATACAGTTTATTCTTTGTGACGAGGCCACACACGGGAAAGCCTACCGTGTATAGAGAGAGAGTGGGGCGACCCTCCTGAGCAGCCCTGTCCCCAGTTCTGTCTCCAGGTGTCACTATCCTTGCTATTGCATGAGAATCTTGTAAAGGAGACCCCTGCACCAACAGCTTATTCGCACACCGTTATCTTAATTGTTTACACACTGTGTGCTTTCCGCACGCACGGTAGCTCCCTGCAAGCACTGTCGGACTGTCCTCGCCTGACAGTGTGTCTTGGAAACGGGACCACAGCTCTCCCGGAGGTGGCCCAGCTGGTTTGGGTGGCGGCCTCGTGTTCTGTCCACAGTGTGAGCGCACTGTCCCCCTGGCCTACCAGCCCTGCAGGACGGACCTCTATGGCATGTCCCTGCTGAGCACAGGCAGCTCCGAGGGAAACCTGCGGCCTCCGTCACCGGCATGCACGCCAACATACCTGCCGGCTGAACTCCTGCCGGTGCCAGGCCTGGGTCGGAGGGCAGCTTTGACGGCCTTTGGGACCCAGGGAGCTCGCACCATCCAAGCCCACCTTTCCGGACAAGCTGTGTTCTCTCTCCTCGTCCTTCTTCCCTCTCCGTTCACCTGTCCCTCTGCACCGCAGGCTCAGAGCCCAGGGTTAGAGGCCCCCGAACGCCTTGCCTGCGGGGTCTTACTTAGTCTCTGCCAACGAGGGCCGCTGCTGTGAAGATCAGAGGCAGGGGGAGGCGACACAAGGATGGTGGGACCCGTGGGTGAGCTCCGCGCGGCTCGGGACCGCCGCTGCCACCGCCGCCCGCAGACCCGGGTGCACGGCTGCGACCTGCAGGGTGGGCCCCGAAGCTCCTGCTCCCCAACAGGCTCCGGAGGCCCCCAGAGGCCACCCCAGCCCCCTCTTCCGGCAGCTCCGCCTGCCTGAAGGCCCTGCCGAGTTTTCCGTTTCCCCGGCCAAACCCGCCGGTGCCGCAGCCCCTCCTGCGGGCCCGCGGCCCATCTGCTCGCCGCAGCGCCTGCCAGCGCCTGTCAGACCTGATAACGTCAGAGCGGAGACGGCGGCGGTGAGCTGAGACGGGCTTTCGTGTCGGAACGCGTGTGCCCAGGGCTGGGTGTCTGCCTGTGCGCGGCCTCCACGGGCGTTTCCTTTCTGTGCGTGGACGCATGTCCTCGTTTCTCTTGTATTATTGGTCTTGTTGATTTGAAGAATTATTTTTCTTTCTTTCTTTCTCTTTTTTTTAAGAAATAATTAGGGCCAACACCGGTGTGGTTCGATGGATAGAGAGTGTCAGTCTGGGGACGGAAAGGTCCCGGGTTCGATTCGGTCAAGGGCATGTGCCTTGATTGCGGGCACATCCCCAGTAGGGGGCGTGCAGGAGGCAGCCGATGGATGTTTCTCTCTCATCGATGTTTCTGACTCTCTATCCCTCTCCCTTCCTCTCTGTAACAAAAATCAATAAAATATATTTTTTAAAAAAAGAAATAATTAGGAGGCGTTGCAAATGCTTCCGACAGTTTGTAGTTCATCTTTGATTTTGTACAGCTCTGGTCAGTGTGGCTCAGTGGATGGAGCGTCGGCCTGAGTCCCGAAGGGTTCCGGGTTCGATTCCGGTCAAGAGCATGTACCTTGGTTGCAGGCTACTCCCCAGTAGGGGGCATGCAGGAGGCAGCTGATCAGGTTTCTCTCCCATCGATGTTTCTAACTCTCTATTCCTCTCCCTTGCTCTCGGTAAAATCAATAATATCCTAACTAATAAGAAAGTAATATGCAGATGGACCATCACTCCAGCACAAAAGATGGCTGCCCCCATGTGATCAAAGATCCTGCCCCTGTGTGGACACAAGATGGTCACCACAAGATGGCCAGCAGGGGAGGGTACTTGGGAGGGACCAGGCCTGCAAGAGAGGGCAGTTGGGGGCAATCAAACCTGCAGGGGAGGGCAATTAGGGGTGACCAGGCCAGCAGAGGAGGGAAGTTGGGGGCAAACAGGCTGGCAGGGGAGCAGTTAGACATCAATTAGTCTGGCAGGGTAGTGGTTAGCGGGTGATGAGGCTGGCAGGCGGAAGTGGTTAGAGGCAATCAGGAAGGCAGGCAGGCGAGTAGTTGGGAGCCAGCAGTCCTGGATTGTGAGAAGGATCGGTCCTAAACGGGCAGTCAGACATCCCTCAAGGGGTCCTAGATTGGAAAAGATACAGGCTAGGCTGAGGGACAACCCTCCAACCCTGTGCACAAATTTCATGCACCGGGCTTCTAGTGTGTGTGTGTGTGTGTGTGTGTGTGTGTGTGTGTCTTCTTTAAAGGAACACACAAACTATTTCCTTAAAAAATTAAAAGAGAAAAGAAGGCAGGAGGGCCAGGGTTGAGAGAGTGGGAGGCCCGGCTGCTGCTGGGCGGAGGGGATGGCGGCTGTGAGCCAGGCACAAGCACAGGCGCCGCCAGAAGCCCGGAAAGGCCGGGAGGGGTCAGCCCTGAGACTGTTTCCCACTCGCACCCGCACCGGGTGATGACGGGCGTGTGTCTGTGTCCGCAGCAGAGGGCGGTGAGTGCCGGGGGTGGGGGGCAGATCTGTGCAGCCTCTGTGCTGACCTGTGGCGGGGGGACGGGGCCTGTGCACGCCGCCGTCCACACTCGCAGGCTCACAACGGACACCCACGCCCGCCGGTTCTCAGCGGGCAGCACCAGCTCTGTGCCCGAGCGCCCCGCGTGCGCCCGCACCAGCCCAGCTCTGCCTGGGGCTCCGCATCATGTCATCCCTTCTCCGGGGCCGCGTGCTGGTCCGAAAGCCCCCGGCTCCCAGGGGAGAGGCCACTGCCGGCAGCAGAGACCCGCAGGCGGCGGCACCGGGGCGCAGGGGACGGGGGGGTGGGGCACGGGGCGGAAGCGGGGCCTGGGTGCCGCTGAGTGTGGCGGCCGGGGACCAAGCGCTCCGCCCGCCCGCCACCGGGCAGCCAGGGCGGCCCCGCAGGGAGCGAGTCAGCCCGGCTCTGCTCCCTCGCGGCTCAGACGGCAGTCACCCGGGAGATAAGCTTCGCTCCGACCGAGAACTTGGCCGGGGCGGTAATTACGGGGCCACCAGGCGACAGGATGCTCAGAAACCTCCTCTCGGCGGGTTTCCTCACACTACCTTGCCAACTCACACGCAGAGTCACACACGTGTTCGTGCACACATGCACAATGCACACATGTGCACATATTCACACACACACAAGCACAAACGCATGCGCAACCACGTGCACCATGCACATGCATGCACGCTCACATGCACATGCATGCACTCGTACACATGTGCACACAGCCACATACACACATGCACATGCACACGTGCATACACGCATCTGTCTCCATATGCATAGACATGTGCGTACTTGGTGCACTAACGTGTGTGTACATATGCACATGCACACGATTGCAGGCGTGTGCACATGCGTGCTCACACGTGCAATATCTCACACCACCCCGGGCGTGGCCACATCTGCGATGGACAACCAGAGCCCAGGCCGCACAGACAGCTCCCGTGTGGACCATGCTGTCTCTGTGTGGCTGGGTCTCCCCAATGGCTGGGTCTCCCGTGTGGCTGGGTCAGGTGGTCCGAGGCAGACGGTCACTTGGTGAGACTGTTTGATGAAGGCTCCTTGGGCCACACTCCTGTCCCCTCTCTTTGCCCCCTCACCCCCCACCCCACCCCACCCCTGCCAGCCCTGCGCGCGGCCAAGTCAGGTACCGTCTTCCTCCTGCCCCGGGGGGAGCCTGGGGGCGAAGGCTTCTCTGGGAGAAGCTCCCTTCCTGTGGGTGAACTCGGGGACGTCACTCGCACCCGAGCCAGCTTCCCGGAGCTCCTGTGCCGGCCGCCTGCTCCCCCAGGGCCCGGGCCGTGCAGGCGGGCACATCCGAGCAGATGGACGGGGCTGGAGGGAACGGCTCTCGCGGGCTCGGAGCGTGACAGCCGATGAGCTGATTGTAATTAACGGCCAAGGGGCCCTTTAAGAAGTCAGCCTTAACTCAGACAGACAGGAGGATGCAAACAGGCCGGCCCTGAGGACCAGGAGGGGGCGCTCCGCCGCTGGGCCTTCGGGGACAAGTGGGACATTCCACAGCAGCTCGGGGCGCAGCCCGTCTCCACCACGGGGCCAGGGGCCGGAGGGCGTGCAGACGCCGGGCTCTGCCGAGGGGCGCTGAGGTTCGGTCCGCGGGGACCCCCGTGGCCGGCGGCAGGGGCCGGAGGTGGCATTTTACACATGTGGTCATTGTCGCCACACTGGGCATCTTAACGATTTCTTATTTTTTTAAAAAAAAATACGCTTTTATTGATTTCAGAGAGGAAGGGAGATGGGAGACGCAGAAACATCCACGATGAATCATCCATCAGCCGCTTCCTGTCCGCCCCACACCGGGATCAAGCCGTAAACCCAGGCCCGTGTCCCGACTGGGAATCGAACCCTGAACTCCCGGTTTATAGGTTGATGCTCAACCACTGAGCCACACCACCCAGACCCATTCGGTTTCTGAGAGAGAGAGAGAGAGAGAGAGAGAGAGAGAGAGAGAGAGAGAGAGAGAGAAAGAGAGAGAGAGAGAGAGAAAGAGAGAGAGAGAGAGAGAGAGAGAGAGGGAGGGAGAGAGAGGGAGAGAGAAAGAGAAAGAGAGAGAGAGAGAGAGAGAGAGAGAGAGAGAGAGAGAGAGATGAGGGAGTTGTTGTCCCACTCAGTTATACATTCGTGGGCTGGTTTTCACATGTGCCCTAACGGGAGCTTGAACCCACAACCCTGGTGGATGGGGGCAGCGCTCCAACCAGCTGAGCCACCGGGCAGGGCCCGGCCCTGCCTTCAGGAGACCGTACCCTCCACGTCCTGTCTCTTAAAACACCGGCTTTCGGCACCGAGCGGCCATGTTGGGAGGAAACCCAACGCCCGCGTGGAGGCGACAGGCCCCGAGGCCCCGGCGGTCAGTGGTGGCCACGCTCCGTCCTCCCGGCAGCCACCCGCCAGCCAGCCTGCGGTGAGCTCCCTGGGCGGTGGGGGGAGGGGCCCGCCGGCTGCACCGCCACGCTCCCTGGCCACGCCCGGCAGAGCTGAGCTGTGGCCGTGGACTCCGCCCGCCCGGTCACCGACCCGCCAGCAAAGGAAGCGCCGCTGGTGGCTCGAGCCACGTTCGCGTTGGGGTGGTCTCTGTGCAGCAACGGAGCCGGAGGGACCTCGAAACGAGCTACGGGGAAACCCCTTTCCGCTTCAAACACGTGCCAGTGTGCGGCCCAGAGGCAGAAACTCCTTATCCGCCCCCCCCCATGAGTAAAGCGTGTGTCCCCGTTTAAAAGGACACACGCTCAGAGGCCTCCGCCGCGGGGGGACCCCGCAGGTGCGCTGGTGAGAGGGAACTCACTGGGGCTCGGCAGAGGGGGGCGGGGCCGGCGCCAGCACCCCGAGGCGGGCACTCTGGGGGGCGGGGGGGGGGGGGGGACAGTGCCCGTGGGGTGCACAGGGAGGTGGAGCCCTGGCGGGCGTGGCTCCAGGGGGGCCTGGGGAGCTGCGGGAAGAGGACCAGCATCCATAGCCCTCCCCCGGCGCGTCTGACCTCCCGTCCTTGCTCGCTCCGGGCCCGAGGGGGCGCTGCCCGGGGGTGTTTGTCCACCATCTTTTGTGACCAAAGAGGGGGACGTCCGTCCCCGTTCGGCCCCTCCATGTCCTGGGCCACCCGTTTTCTACGTCGTCGGTGTCGATCGGCTGACTCGACTCAAAGTCTTTTTTCTTTAATGTGTTTTTATCGATCTCAGGGAGGAAGGGAGAGGGGGAGAGAGACAGAAGCATCCACGATGAGAGAGCGTCATGCATCAGCTGCCTCCTGCGCTGCCCCCACGTGGAACAGAGCACACAAGTGACCTTGAATAGAGTACACAAGTGACCTTGACCGGGAATCCAACCGTGACCTCCGGGTTCATAGGTCAACGCCGGCCGAGTTCCTCTCAGATTCTTCGTTGAGCACTGCTGGAATCTGGATGCCGGAAGCCGGAAGCCGGAAGCCGGAAGCCGGAAGCTGGAAGCCAGAAGCTGGAAGCCGAAAGCCAGAAGCCAGTCATTGTTTTAATAGCGGAGAGCTGTGGACGGGAATCCGGAGGACTGGTCCACCTTGATCGCTCTGAGGGGTCGGAGCCAATCACTGGATGTTGGTGGCTGGAGCAGCCCCACCTGTTCGTCCTAAGAAGGTTCACTGATTGGCTTTTACTGGTGTCTCCTGCCTGGGGAGACGGGTGTATCTTGTGATTTTAATCTTAATAAAAGGGACGGTAAAGCCAGAGCGGGGAGTAGTTCTACCCCTAGAGTTGGGCTACCGCCTGGCCCCCATTTCCAAATTAATGTTTTTCTGAGTCTTTATTCAACTGTGTGCGGCCTTCTCCAGAAACCCGAACCCTGAACCGGGGACCCCGAATCACGCAGGACGGGAAAGGGGTTCCCACAGAGCACCGTCTGCCTGAGGCCTCGCCGGGGACAGAGCGGCCAGGGCCCTTTGTGAGCGGAAATCTCACGAAGGGAGACCATGTCAGACGCACGGCGTGTCCCGCAGGGAGGGTGCCAGTCCCGTGGGGGTTCCGGTCCCACGGGGGCGCTGAGAAAGGAGGGGGCCCGGGCGTGTGGGGGGCCTGTTCCTGGGGGGCCCAGGAGGCCCCGCAGAGAACGGAAGGGGTTCTGAGCAGGGGCCCCAACTCCTGTCCTCCTCAGGCCCGCCCTCTGCTGGACACACCCCATCCTGCCCCGAGCTCAGGCCTGCGTGCCGCTCCCGCACACTTTTCCGCCTGAGAGCCATCCCCCATCGGTGTGTCCGGAGCTCTGCGGTCTGGCCTGTTCCCTACCTGCTTCCCGTTCCCCGACCTCGCCTCAAGACAACTCCCTTCCTCCGTTTTCTGTGACGGGGTCCCTCTCGTTCTGTCCCTGACTTCCCACCTTCTTGTTTTCTAATGCATTCCTTGGGGCTATGAATTTCCTGTCTGTGCACCGGCTTTCCTGGGCCCCGCAAAGCCTGCAGTTTCATTATCTTGTCATTTCTAATTTCCGTTACAACCTTTCTCTTTTTTGGTGATTAAAGGTGGGCTCTCGTAGATTTTTTTTAAAAATGTACGCAGTCTTTCTAATACATTTGCTATCTCTGTTTTCATTAACTTTTTAAAAAAATATATGTGTTGGTTTTTAAAAGATTGATTTTTTAGAGGGAGGGGAAGGGAGAGGATTGAGAGACTTGAGAGACGGGGACACCGATGAGAGAGGGATGGTGCGTGCGTCCTGGGTTCCAGCCGTCTCGGTCCCTCTGTGGCGGACACCGTCTTCTCCTCCTCCCGCACCTGCAGTTGTAGAGGTCCCCGCGGACGGCACAGACTCTCTGGACGAGTCTGCATACAGTCTGGTCTGACATCCTCGTCCATTCGTCCTCTCCCCGCTTCTGTCTGTGAAGCCCACAGTGACAGCACCACCCCGATCCACGGCTGCCCCCTCGGACCCTGTCCCTCTCCCTCAAAGCCCCGGCGCTTTGGTCAGCTCTCGCCCTGGCTGCTGCTTTTCGCTCCCCTCCCCGCTCCATGCTGGACTGGCTCAGACCGGCTGGTGACCATCTGGAAGGACATTGGGATGGTGAGCGCGGGTCCGAGACGTAGGAGAGTGAGCACTCGCCCCAGGGACGGGCTCCCGGGTGCAGGCGGGCTGGGGGAGGGGGGCGGTGGCGATCTGCGCCTCTGGGTTGTGGGTGTGAGTGGAAGCCAGGCCACCAGACAGCGGATAGACAGACGGACGGACGAGGGGGGGAATGGGCAGAGGCGCTGAAGGGCGGGGAGAGAGCAGGCGACGAGAACACTGTCTAGGTCAGTGGTCGGCAAGCTCGTTAGTCAACGGAGCGGCAAACCGCAGCTTCCGAGCCGCCGTTTGCCGACCGCTGGCCTGGGGAACAGCAGAGGGGATGAGTGGGACCCGTGGGGTGGAAATTTCGGGGCAACATGAGGGGCTGACCAACAGTTCGGGGTCAAGAGCTTCACGGGAGCCTGGCCGCGTGGCTCTGTAGTTTCCCATGGACCTAGGAACCAGGAGATCCCGGGTTCGATTCCTGGTTGGGACACAGGCTCGGTCCCCAGTGCGGGGCGTGCAGGAGGCAGCCGATCCATGTTTCTCCCCCTCCCTCTCCCTCCCGCTCAGAAATGCATTTAAAACTTATCTTTGTAAAGAGCTTCACAGAGACCTCCCCACACAGCCGGCTCTCTCCTCCACGCGCCGTTCCGAGCAGGTGGGGCCGTGAGCGCGGAGACGGAGGGTAGAACCACGGGTGTGGTGTGGCCCCAGGATTCACACGGTGACGGAGCCGGGAGAGCCGAGGGTACGAGGACTATGGTTATGACGGAACCATGAAATGTCACCGACCTCAGCCGCGGGGACAATGGGACAGGAGCTCAGGTCATCGGACTGGGGAGTGGGGAGCGGGGGGCGGGGGGGAAGAGGAGGGGCGGGAAGTTCTTCAGGAGGGTGGGAGGGGCTGACCTCACCATGGCACTCGGAACGGGCCTTTCCTGGAGGAGGCAGGCTGGTCTGGGGCAGGAGGACGGGCCAGCAGCCAGGGCCGGGGTGGGGGTGGGGGTGCTTGTTTCCGGTGAGAGGATGGGGAACGGGAGGCCAGGGGCGCTGAGTCGGGGTTGGGGGAGGCCGGTCTGGGTTTTTCCCAGCGTGTGTTCAGACTTGTAGCTCGCGGGCCAGCTGGGTGGGCACGCATGTCCTGGGAAGATTCCGGGCTTCAGAGCCAGGCCCATCTGCGCCCCCCAAAACCCAGATTCACTGCAAATGTGGACCCGCCTTGTGGGTTCTCACATCTCTGACCTCCTGGTTCTGTGTGCAGCTGGAGGGCACGCTCCCCTCCCGGGTGTTACGGTGTTGGCGGGAGCGTGTCCCCGGTTTGAGTCCAGTGTCCACGCGTCTGTCGGCTCTTACCCTCCGCGCCGGGACAGCATCTGCCTCAGCAGGTGCCGGCTGCTGTCGGCCGTCCTCGGAGTTAAACGAGAGGATACGCAACGTGCCCTCACCCCCAGGGGCTCACCAGGGGCTCATCAGGGGCTCACCAGGGGCTCGCTGTAATTTAAAATCAGCTTCGCCTTCCCAAAACGGATCCTGGGTTAGAACGAGGGGCGAGGCCCGCCCCCCCCCCCCCTAGGAAGAAACAGGTGCCTCCCCGCCCTTTTGAGAGCAGCAGGTAGGAGGGAGGGAGAGAGAAGCCGCCAAACCACCAGGCGGTTGGTTCCCAGACCCACCAGGACGGCGGTGCCGGGTCCAATTGCGGTGAAATGGAGTTGATTTGATCACTGGCGCTTGGAGATGGAACCGCTCCGTGCAGGGGTGCCAGGGAGATCCAGGAGCACTCCCCGCGCCAGGAAGCGATTAGCTCGTTAGGTGGACTAATTGCTGCGCTACCAAGCGCGAGGGCCGGAGCGCACACCTGCGCGCTAATTGCTTTTGCGCGAGCCGTTTCCATGGCGGCGGCGGAGGAGCCGCGCGGCCACCCACAGACAGGCCGGGCCAGGTGGGTCCCAGCCACACACTCCCCGGGGAGGGCCAGGCGCCTGCAGCAGCGCCTTCAGCACCACGCGCCTCTGGACAGCGCCTCCCAAGCTACAGGCTTCCGGGCCAGCTGGGCTGTCAGAGCCTGGGTCAGGCTGAGAAGGGGTTCAACACAAGGAGAACCGGGGGGCCCTGGGCCTCGGGGACCTTACACCGTGGATAAGGCTGCCCGGGAGCGGGTGCCCTGGCTCTCCGGAGGTCAAGTCGGCACCCCTCTCTACAAGGGCGGCGGCTGGAAACCAGGCCTCCCAGGGGATATTTTCATGTTTATTTTTTTATGTTTTTGATCTTAACCGTCTCTGGTTTGTTTTATTTTTATTTTTTAATTCAACAAATCTTTGTTGTTCAGATTATTACACTGTTCTTTCCCCCCCACCCCACCATAGCTCCCCTCCACCCAGTTCCCACCCCACCCTCTGCCATTACCCCCCCCTCCACCCACCCCCCGCCGTCCTCATCCACAGGTGTACGATTTTTGTCCATCTCTTCCCACACCCCCCACACTCCTTCCCCCGCCCCCCCCCCCCCGAGAATTGTCAGTCCACTCCCTGCGGATATGTTTATAAAGAAACTGGTGGCTGACAACTCCGGACGATTTTAGTTAAATATGCGCATTTTGAAAAGCCGCTTTCTGTCCGCATTTGCATAATGTCCCTTTCCCACCGGCCACAGCTACCTCTGACTCGGCTGAGGGACCCGCTGTTGCGTTATTAACAACCGTGTGCAAAGCGATGCCTCCGAGGCTTCCACCCCTAATGCCCCCCTCCCCATCACTCCCGTAACCTGGGCTCCGAGTCTGACTCCACATGGCGGGGTGGCGGGGGAGGTTGGGGGGGCTGCAGCAGGACTTGTGGTTCGGTGTCTCCGCGGAGCCTCGTGGTCTGCCGATCCAGGGGCGGGGACAGGCTGGTCCGTGTAGGAACACCTCCCTCTGGAGCTGAGCACCCCTACCCACCCCTCCTCTCATAGGGCGATTCCTTTCCTTTCCCCCTTTTCCTTTTATTCTGAAACAATGTCAAACCCACACAAACACTGTGGCAAATGGTTACCCGTCACTCAGAGACCCCGTTCGAGCGTCATTGTCCCCGTGATGTCCTGCGTGGGGCGAGAGCCGCCCAGGACCGCAGCCTCCTCCTGCCCTGTCTCCTGAGTCCGCCTCTGGTCCGTCCCTGGGTCCTGCCTGGACCCCGTGGCCTCGATATTGCCCTGGAGGGCGGGCGAGCGGTGCAGTGCGGGGTGTCTGTGTATCGGGGGGCTCTGGCGTTTCCTCCCGGAGGGCCCAGGTGTGTCCTTTGGCCACAACACGGCCTCTGTGGTGGTGTGTGCTCCACACGCCAGCCTGTCAGCTGTCTCGTTATCAGCGATGTCACGAATGTTCCCGTCGGGCATGGCTGAGTGACAAGCCGCCAGCCCCAGCCAGTCACACAGCCGGCGGGGATCCCCTGGGGGCTAGAGGCAGGGGTGCAGGAAAGGCTCAGAGAGGGGCTCCGAGCTGGGGTCTCTTGGGGGGCTGTGAGCTGGCGGCTGATCGCTCCCCCGGCTCCTGTCCTGTAGTCTTAGGGCCCCAGCACAGGGGGGGGGGGGGGAGGCGCCACACACTGGGCTTTCCCGGGCTGCCGGCTGCTGTCCCAGGGTGCTGTGCTGAGCAAGCCGGTGCACGTGCATGATGTGTTCCTGACCTTCACCTGCTCAAGGTCGACAGGGAGACCAGTCCATGTTCAAACCTCACACTAACGGGGGAGGGTCAAGGCCACATGGACCCGGGTGGAACCTGGAGAGAGGTCACAGGAGCTTCGGGAAATACAACCTGTTGTGGGAACCCCTGTCGCGTCCCGCGTGGTTCAGAGTCCCGGTTCAGGGTTCGGGTTCACACAAATGAATAAAGACTCAGAAAAACATTAATTTGGAAAGGGAGGCCAGGCGGTAGTCCAACTCTAGTGGAAGAACCACTATTTGCTCTGACTTTACCATCCCTTTTATTAAGATTACTAGGGGCCCGGTGCACGAAATTCATGCACTGGGGGTGGCTGGTCTCTCAACCCAACCTGCCCCCTCTCACATACTGGGAGCCCTCAGGGGATGTCCAACTGATGGCTCGCCCCCAGCCTGCCCAAGGCCCAGCCATCAGCCTGCTCAGCTCAGCCCCGCTGCCTTTGACCACCCGGCCCCAGGGGCTGGGCGCTCGCCGCCACTGCCGTTTCATCTCCATCCCTGGGCCCCGGCGCTCATGCCATTTGGCCCTGCCCCCACTTCTGATTGGCTGGTAGCATAGCCAATCAGGAGCAAAGATATGATCAAATTTGCATGTTTCTCTTTTATTATATAGGATAAGATCAGAAGATACAGCCGTATCCCCCAGGCCAGAAACACCAGTAAAAGCCAATCAGTGAGTCTACTTAGGACGCACAAGTAGGGGCTGCTTCAACCACCAACATCCAGTGATTAGCTCCGACCCCTCAGAGCAACCAAGGCGGACCAGCCCCCGGACTCCCGTCCACAGCTCTCCGCCATTAAAACAACGACCGGCTTCCGGCACTCTGTCACAAGCATTTGATGGTGACGATGCCACTGGGTTTCTCTCCTGTAAAGTTACTGTTCTGGGTTCGGGGTGTTTTTTTTATCATTTACAAACACTCTGTGGGGAGAGGCTCTGAGGCTGTATTTCCGCCCGGGGGTTCAGCACACCTTGCCAGTTCTTGCTTGAATCACCTATGACCGTGGTCGACAAACGGCCGCTCGCGAGCCACAGGCGGCGGCTCTTTGGCCCCTGGAGTGCGGCTCTTCCACAAAATACCACGGCCCGGGCAAGTCTGTGTTGAAGGAGAAGTTTACGGTTAAAAAAAAAAATGTGGCTCTCCGAAGAAATGTCCACCGTTGTCCTGCTGACGTCTGGCTCTGCGGACTCACGAGTCTGCCCGGCACTGGCCTGTGGCTGGCGGTGGGTACGTGGTAAGGCTCCGGCTGGGCCGCTCTCCCCGCATTTCGGGAAGAAAGACATCGCCCTGCCGTTACCGAGTCATTAACTAATGAACACCAGGGGGACCGATCCCAACAGATGCTCTGCAAATGCCGACGAAGCGACTCCGACGCTGACAGGGTCACCGTGAGGTCACGGGAGCCGTGCGGGCTGGCCTGCGTCCTCTCTGGCCGCTGCGGCCACGAACAGGGCACTGTGACGCCCACGGCCACACCTCCGCCTTGTCTCCTGGGTGAACCCCCCGGAGAGCGGGCGGCAGGATCCACCGGCCCGTGTGTTCGGGACCCGCCACGCTGTCGCCGCGGTTCCCGGCCCCAGGCTCCGTCGCTCCGTTCGGCGATAGTTTCCATTTTCAGTTTAAATGTACACGGAGCGGCCGAGACCGGTGTGGCTCAGTGGATAGAGCGTCGGACTGCGGACTGAAAGGTCCCGGGTTCGATTCCAGCAAGGGCATGTACCTTGGCTGCGGGCACATCCCCAGTGGGGGGCGTGCAAGAGGCAGCTGATCGATGTCTCTCTCTCATCGATGTTTCTGACTCTCTATCCCTCTCCCTTCCGCTCTGTAAAAAAAAATCAATAAAAATATTTTTTTTTTAAATTAAATAAATAAATAAATGTACCCGGAGCGGCCGGCCAGGTTATGCTGGTCTCTGAAGGCATAAAAAACCCGGCCGCTCTGTGCATATCCCATCTTTTGTCAGATTCCTCCCCAAAGTATTTCCAACGAGGATGCTGTTGTAAATGTTATTATTTCCTAAAATTTCCAAATGTGACGGCTACTAGCATGTAGACACAGAATTGACTTGTGTGTGTGCATCTGTAACCTTGTCACCTTGCTAAGCTCGCTTATTAGTTCTACTAGCCTTTCTCGGATAGTCACCCGGTTTCTACAGACGATGATGTTGTCTGGGGATGAAGACAGCTTTACATCTTCTCTCTGACCTGGGATGCCTTTTGTTTTTGTAGCTGGTCTTAGTTCCCTAGCGAGTACCTCTAGGAAGATGTCAGGTGGGGGTGGTGAGACCAGAAAATCCTGTATGAATGCCACACCAGGGGGGGCACGGAATTCTGGGTTGCAGCTTTCTTCTTTCAATATGTTAAAAACGTTACCTCTTCTGCAGAGGTCCGGCTCCCAGGGAAGGCGCCTGAGCATTCTTTAAATCAGCGTCGGCCGAATCCGAGGCGCCAGGCAGAGCCGCGTCTTGGAAACACATCCACCCAGAAGGCTGGATGCGGTATCAGGACTGACTCTTAACTTTGCTCCAGGTGTCGGGGAGAGGGACCTTGAAATGTAGATTCAGCCGAGCCCCGGGAACGAGGGAATGAGTGGGGTCTGGGCCCACTTAAGCTGCTTTGATCCTGGGCTTTTTCAGGTGAAACCCCTTTGTTTTAGTGTAAATAAACACGCTGCATTTGGGTTGGAATCCCCTGTCTCTCCATCAGAGAGAGCAGAGAGTCCACCCAGCCCCAGCTTTTATTTCTACTTCTGTGTCTTCCATTCTTCTCTATTATTTCTCAACCCCCAGCTCCTCTACTCAGAAACTGGACCCTACTTCTCTCTCCACGCTGGACGTGGGAAGGAGAGAGGGAAACTCCAGCCCCGCACCTCTTTGTCTTCCTACACCATTATTTTTGTTGTGGTTGGAGGGGCGTGGGGGGAGGGAGAAAGAGAGATGAGCATTTGCTTCTTCCATCATTTTTGTGCGAGATTTCTTGCTTGTGTCTTTGGAGAGAAGAAATTCCCTCACGCAGGTGTCTTAGTTCCCTTGCCTTTAACTTGCTGTTTTTCTCTCTGGACGCTTCGAGGACGTTCTGCTCCCTGATGGTTTTGAGCAAACGGGTTGTTGTGTGCCTTTGCATTGTCTCCGTCTTTCCTCTGCTGGGGGCTCACTGAGCTTCTGGGAGCTGGGGGTTTGTAGTTACCCATTTGGAACGCTCCACTGTTTTTTTCTCCCCCTTTCCTCACCATCACCTTCCTCAGGGACCCGCAGGACACGTCTAGGAAGGAGGCTGGCAGACGCTGTCCTGGAGCTCACGTGGGGGGGGGGGGTTTCTCTCTGTTCATTGTCTAAAACTCTCTTTTCTGTGTTTTGTTTTGGACCAGAGGCCCGATGCACAACATTCGGGCAACAGCAGGCCTTCCTTCCCCCCCCCCCCCCGCCCCCCGGCTTCCCTCACAGCCCCAGCTTCGTCCGGAAGGTTGCCCGGAAGGACGGCCGGTCTCATTAGCATACCCCGCTTTTATCTTTATGGCTCCTTTCTGCCGCCGTGTCATCAGGCTCAGCCGTCTTCCCTTCTGCCGTTCTTCGTACCCAGCGTGCTTTTCATCCCACGCTCCGCAGTTCCACTTCTAGATGCTCATCGTGGGCCATTTTGTTCCCCGTCTTTAATGAACACACGGAATTAACTTCTCCAACATATGGGGCGCAGTCGTAATGGCTGCTGTAATGGTCTCCTCCGCTCGTTCCATTATCCACGTCGGTGAGGAGCTCGCGCCCATTGATTCTCTCTTCATCTGGGGTCACATTTCCCCCCCACACACACACTTCCCTGCGCGGCTGGTGCCTTTCCTGGCTGCACGCCAAGCATCGTGGGTGTTTATTGGCTGGATGCTGGGCGGTCTATGTTCCTAGAAACATCTCTGCGCTCTCCTTCCCCGACGCGGTGACGTTGCGTGCAGCCGTTTAACCCTTTCTCGGCCCCGGTTTGAAGGTTTGCCAGGTGGGAATCCCACAGCATTCAGTCAGAGCCGGTTGTTCTCCACAACTGAGGCCGAGGTCTGTAGAGGGCCCCCGGGGAAGGCACCGGAGCATTCTTTAAATCAGCGTCGGCCGAATCCGAGGCGCCAGGCAGAGCCGCGTCTTGGAAACACATCCACCCAGAAGGCTGGATGCGGTATCAGCACTGACTCTTAACTTTGCTCCAGGTGTCGGGGAGAGGGACCTTGAAATGTGGATTCAGCTGAGCCCCAGGAACAAGGGAATGAGGGAATGAGTGGGGCCTGGGCCCACCCAAGATCCTTTGATCTTGGGGTTTTTTTCAGGTGAAATCCCTTTGTATTTTGGTATAAATAAACACACGGCTGTTGGGTTTGGATTCCTGTCTCTCCATCAGAGAGAACAGATTCCACCCAGCCCCAGCTTTTATTTCTACTTGTGTGTCCTCTATTCTCTCTCCTCTACTCAGAAACTGGACCCACTCTCTTTCCACGCTGGACGTGGAAAAGAGAGAAAACCCCCACAGGCATAAATCGTTCCATGGTGATAGACAGCAGTCCTAGGGCCCCTCAGGGCTGGGAGAGACCTTGGTGTCCAGCTGGCAGAGTCCTCCCTTTTGGGGGAAGGAAAACACACCTCCTGAGCCACAAGGGAGCTCCCCTCCCTGGTCCCTATTGGTCAGTCCTCATGCAAATGAAGACTAACTACGGGCTGTTTGATTGGTCCAGAGGACACTGTCAGAATGGAGCTGCTCTGATTGGTCAATGGAGATGCTAATAGGTATGTAGCTGTGCAGGTTTGATTGGATGGGGAGAGCCTTCGTCCTAGTGGTTTGTGGGGGTTGGGATTGAGAAAATAAAAGAGAGAATAAAGGACACAGAAAAAGAAATAAAAGCTGGGGCTGAGTGGAATCTGTTCTCTCTGATGGAGAGACAGGAATTCAAATCCAACAGCAGCATGTTTATTTATATTCCAAAATACAAAGGGGTTTCCCTGGAAAAAAACTTAGGGTCAAAGGAGCTTAAGTGGGCTCAGGCCCTACTCATTCCTGGGGCTCAGCTGAATCCACATTTCAGGGCCCTCCCCCTGACACCTGGAACAAGTTAAGAGTCAGGACTGACAACGCGTGGATGTGTTTCCAAGACGTGGCTCTTCCTGGCGCCTCGGATTCGGCCGTCGCTGATTTAAAGAATGCTCAGGTACAGGTACCTTCCCTGGGGGCCCTCTACAGCGGTTGACACGGGATTCCAGGATCTGCTCTTGAGGCTGCTCAGATGCAGGAACCCAGTGCAGGTGGCAGCTCAGTGCCCGCTGCTCCTGAGCCAGTGTGCCGGCAGGGCAGCTGGTGCGGACATGGCTGCCAAGCTCTGCGTTTACTTATTTATCTGTCTGTCTGTTTGTTTGTTTATCTATTTATTTACTTATCTATTTACTTACTTAATAATTTACTTATCTATTTACTTACTTATCTATTTACTTACTTAATAATTTACTTATCTATTTACTTACTTATCTATTTACTTACTTAATAATTTACTTATCTATTTATTGACTTATACTATAAACTGTTTCTGAGAGAGAAACAATAATGGGAGAGAAACCTCCGTTGGTTGCCTCCTACACATGCCCTGACCTCAGATTTAAGCCAAAACCTGGGTTGTGTCCCGGCCCAGAGCTGAGCCTGCCACCCCCTGGTGTACGGACAACACCCAGAGCGGGCAAGGCTCCGCTTCTTAAGCTTGGAGCCCTGTGAGCCGCCAGGAGCCCTCTCACCCGCTCCGTCTTCGTTCTGGGGCCCACACCCCCTTTACACGCGAAGGCCTGGCACACACGTGCTGCGACCCTCATGCCGACGGAGCCCCGTGGTCTGCCGGGAGGAGGCAGCCCTGGGGCAGAGGGGGCATGCTCAGCCTCCCCGGTGGGGCAGGAGGCCGGGCCCCCGGGGGACGCCCTGGCGGGGCTCAGTCCCTGCGCCCGCCCCTGGCTGCTCCTGGCGGCTCCCTCCATCCCGTCCACAGCCTTGTGGGGGGGGGGGGGTGACGGCGGCCGGAGCGGGTGCGACCCCCACAGCAGACCTGCCTGGCTGGGTGGCAGGGCCTCTCCCTGTAACAACGAATCAGAATTCGGCGAACGACACACGGACACCGCTCATAAAACGCAGAGCCTGCGCCCGCAGCCATCCGCGGGCACGCGTGTTCGCTCAGAGTCCCCGGGGACGGGAGGGGGCACGGAGCCGCGCATGCACGGAGCCTCCTGCCCGGCCCGGGGTGGCCCCCCTACGGCCCCCCTATGCCCCCCCCCCCGCCCTGCCTCTGCCGGTGATGCCTGGGCATCCGCAGGGGAACCCCATAAGTAGCCTCTTAAAAGGCATCTTTGAGATTCTGACGCTGTCGCCTCCAATAAAAGCGTGGCAGGGAGATTTCAATAAGATAACTCAAGAACATTTAATTTTCTGCTCCTTTGGAGTTGCTATCTCGTTACAGTCATCCGGTTAGCTAATAAATGTCCAATCCTGTCCCATCTGCAGGGCGAGCGCAGGGCCGGGGCCGGGATAATGGGCCGCCGTGGCTGGGGGCGGCGAGGCGGTGGGTGCAGGGGCCCACACTGCCCGCTGCCCCCCCTAATCCCGCCGTCGCCACCCCCCCCCCGCCCCTGCCGCAGGGTGGTGCTGGGCACCGGGATGGGGCCCGGGAGGAGGGTCAGAACAGGGACAGGTCAGAGGGGACTGGGGCGCCTCCAGAGGTGGGGTCTGAGCAGGAGAGGGGACGCCGGCCCCCGGGGGAGCCGGAGCCCAGGTCTGGAGGCCCCACAGGCGCCCAGCATGGTCCCCAGGAGCCCTGGACCCGGGGGACCAGCTGCACCAGCAGTGCTACCTTTGGGGGCCGGTTTTCGATAACAGCCTCAGAAACGGCAGGGACAGCAGGCCGCCCCGCAGAGCCTGCTCAGCACCCCACACCAGCCTGTTCTGTTTGGACGGGAGGGGACGGCTCACTTCCCCATGGGCGTGCCCTCAATCATGGGGGTGGGGGGATAGAAGGGGGCAGGGGAGGAAAGAGGGGAGGAAGAGAGGGGAGGGGGAGGGAGAGGTGGGAGAGAGGGAGAGGGGAAATGGGAAAGGGGAGGGGAGAGGGGAGAAAGGGGAGGGGAGAGGAGAGGGGAGGGGAGGAGAGAAGGGAGGGGAGAAGGGAGGGGAGAGGGGAGGGGGGAGGGGAGGAGGAGGAAACAGAGGGGAATCCAGGGCTGGTGTTAAGCAGGGGGAGCTCAGGAATGTCACCATAGTGTCAAGGTAAGAACGGGAGGGGGGGGGGGGGTGCCTGGCTGCCTGCGGGTTCGACATCTCCTGGGGTCTCTCCACTCTGAGCAGTATTCTAGAAAGTTCCAAAGGCCAGCTGAGTCCCCGAAGGGAGGCCCTGGGCTTGTGCCAGGAAACAGCTCCCCAGAGCCCGTGACGCCGGACGCACTGACCGCCGCTCGTCCCCACGGCCTGTCGGTCACAAGCTCTCAGCCGGGGAGCGGCCACGACCCCCCAAGGGCCCCCGAGGTCGCGGCCCAGAGGTGAGGGGAGGCGCGGGTCAGGGCGGAGGGGGACGCAGAGCTGACAGTGCGTGTGAGACCCCCGCCCTCGCCCGGGAGGGGCGTGGGGAACAGCCCGCCCGCAGTGGTCAGTGTCCGGACATCACTCGGGGCGGCCCGGGGACCGAGAGCCCTGTGGCGGGAGGCAGAGCCCCGCCCTGAGCTCCCCTCGCCCGCCTGCACCTCCTCCTCTCGGGCCCTCGCCCGTGCAGGGGACGATGGGCTCCGAGTCCAGACCTGGGGCTCGGCAGGGGCCTGAGGAGGCCTCGTCCCCGGCCGGCGCTGGGGGCCCCTCCCTCTCCGGGGACACTGGCCTGTTCCTGTCCACACCAAGGGGCTGGACCGACAACTCCCCGCCCTGTGCCCTGGGGCCAAGGCCTGCCTCTCAGGCTGCCTGAGGCCCCACACAGCCCCTCCCTGCACTCCCCAGCTCCCCCTCCCTCCCCCCAGCTCCTCCTCCCTCCTCCCCCAGCTGCCCCTCCCTCCCCCCAGCTGCCCCTCCCTCCCCAGCTGCCCCTCCCTCCCCCCAGCTGCCCCTCCCTCCCCTCCCCAGCTGCCCCTCCCTCCCCCCAGCTCCCCCTCCTTCCCCCCAGCTCCCCCTCCTTCCCCCCAGCTCCCCCTCCTTCCCCCCAGCTGCCCCTCCCTGGCAAGCAGGGCCATTCGTTCTCCCCCTCAGGGCTCCCTGGGCCCCGGGAAGCCCTCCACAGGCTGAACAAGGCTCCTGGGGGGGCCGGAAGGAGCCACACAGGGCCCATGGTCACCCCAGACCGGAGGGGCCGGGGCCCGCTGGCATCTGCCAGGACCGTGCCCCTGAGTGTCCGGCCTTTCGACGTCTCTCCAGGGAGGGCCCTGGCCCCTCTGCACCCCCAGACCCCGCCTGCCCTGAGTCCAGGAAGCGAGCCCTGGGCAGCACCCCGGGGACACAGCACCGGCAGTCCTGGCGGGAGGGGGGGCCGGGGGAGCTGCAGCCCTTGCCCCTGGGGTGCCCCAGGAGTCCCTGCTCCCTCCTGAGGCTCCGGCCCAGCACCCCCACCCCATTCCCCCACAGCTGGCTATCTCAGGGGACCCCCTCACCCCCCACGGGAGGCTGTCTCGAGGCTGCCCACCACCCCGCTCTGTAAACGGTCCTTAGCCATTTCCCGCTCAGCCCCCGAGTGGGGTTCCGGGCCCACCCATCCATCCACCCATCCATCCAACCATCCATCCACCCATCCACCCACCCACCTACCCATTCATCCACTCATCATCCATCCATCCACCCATCCAGCCATCTATCCACCCATCCACCCATCCACCCAACCACCCATCCACCCATCATCCATCCATCCATCCACCCATCCACCCATCCACCCATCCACCCATCCACCCATCCACCCATCCACCCATCCATCCACCCATCCACCCATCCAGCCAGCCAGCCATCCATCCATCCATCCACCTACCCGACCATCCATCCAACCATCATCCATCCATCTACCCATCATCCACCCATCCACCCATCCACCCAACCACCCATCCACCCATCCATCCATCCACCCACCCATCCATCCATCACCCATCCATCCATCCCTCCATCCATCCACCCATCCACCCAACCACCCATCCACCCACCCATCCATCCACCCACCCATCCATCCACCTACCCACTCATCCACCCATCACCCATCCATCCATCCCTCCATCCATCCACCCATCCACCCACCCAATCAGCCCTCTACCACCCACCGACCCCCCATCCACCCACCCACCTACTCATCAAACAACCAGCTAACCAGCCAATCAAACACCCACCTAGAGTCCACTCTCAGTCCGTGGCTCAAGGAGCAGGGCCCGCACCTCGGGGTGGAGGCCAGACCTTCCTGTCTCCTCGCACACGGCGCTTAAAGTGCACCCTCCCCGCCTGGTTCAGGGTGTCCCTGAGGCTCTGACGTGGTCCTGTGTGTGGAGTGAGGCCTGATGCTTGCTCACCGTGGCGTTTATCATCCGCAGACCTGCTTGTGCCAGTGGCGGGGGCGGGGAGGGAGAGTGTCCTGGACAGAGGCAGGCGGTTGGTTGGGGCCAGTCAACCTCCCCTCCTGCTGTGTGTCCGGGGGGCCGGAGAGCCGAGCTGCTGCACCCACGCTGCTGTCCGTGGAGGGAGGAGTGGGCTCAGAGGGCGGGGCAGGCTCTTCTGGACAGGACCCCGAATGGCGGCTGCAGGGCAGCCTCCCCGCCTCTGCCCCCGGTCCAGGTCCCCATTGTGAGAGGCAGGGGCTCTTCCCCGCTGCTGGGTGAGAGGATGCGATGAGACTCCGAGGCTGGCGGGTCCCCACTGTGTGCTCTGGAGCCAAATGCGGGGCCTGGAGGGGCACCTGCGTCTGTGACCCCCAGATTGTCTTCTACAGCCTGACCTGTCCTTGCCCACCAGCCCCGTCCTGTCCTTCCCACCGCCCGTCCTGTCCTTCCCACCGCCCCTCCTGTCCTTCTACCGCCCCATCCTGTCCTTCCCACCGCCCGTCCTGTCCTTCCCACCACCCCTCCTGTCCTTCTACCGCCCCATCCTGTCCTTCCCACCGCCCGTCCTGTCCTTCTACTGCCCGTCCTGTCCTTCTACCGCCCCTCCTGTCCTTCCCCACTGCCCGTCCTGTCCTTCCCACCAGCCCTGTCCTGTCCTTCTACCGCCCCATCCTGTCCTTCCCACCGCCTGTCCTGTCCTTCCCACCGCCCCTCCTGTCCTTCTACCGCCCGTCCTGTCCTTCCCACCGCCCGTCCTGTCCTTCTACCGCCCGTCCTGTCCTTCTACCGCCCGTCCTGTCCTTCTACCGCCCGTCCTGTCCTTCTACCGCCCCATCCTGTCCTTCTACCTCCCGTCCTGTCCTTCTACCTCCCGTCCTGTCCTTCTACCTCCCGTCCTGTCCTTCCCCACCGCCCCTCCTGTCCTTCTACCTCCCGTCCTGTCCTTCCCACCGCCCGTCCTGTCCTTCTACCGCCCGTCCTGTCCTTCTACCTCCCCTCCTGTCCTTCTACCTCCCCTCCTGTCCTTCTACCGCCCGTCCTGTCCTTCCCCACCGCCCGTCCTGTCCTTCTACCTCCCGTCCTGTCCTTCTACCTCCCCTCCTGTCCTTCTACCGCCCCTCCTGTCCTTCTACCTCCCCTCCTGTCCTTCTACCTCCCCTCCTGTCCTTCTACCGCCCGTCCTGTCCTTCTACCTCCCGTCCTGTCCTTCCCCACCGCCCGTCCTGTCCTTCCCCACTGCCCCTCCTGTCCTTCTACCTCCCCTCCTGTCCTTCTACCTCCCCTCCTGTCCTTCTACCTCCCCTCCTGTCCTTCTACCGCCCGTCCTGTCCTTCCCCACCGCGCGTCCTGTCCTTCTACCTCCCGTCCTGTCCTACCTCCCCTCCTGTCCTTCTACCGCCCCTCCTGTCCTTCTACCTCCCCTCCTGTCCTTCTACCTCCCCTCCTGTCCTTCCCCACTGCCCGTCCTGTCCTTCCCCACTGCCCCTCCTGTCCTTCTACCGCCCCTCCTGTCCTTCCCACCAGCCCTGTCCTGTCCTTCTACCGCCCCATCCTGTCCTACCCCACCGCCCGTCCTGTCCTTCCCCACTGCCCGTCCTGTCCTGCCTGGAGGTGAGGCAGGGTGCGGTCCCTCTGTGAGGCCGCCCAGCCCTGCAGACATGGGGAGGGGGAGGGGGAGGGGAGTGGAGGGGAGGGGAGAGAGGGCTGGAGGAGGGGGAGGGGGGCTTGCTCACCCCGTGCGGCGGGCTCTGCGTGGCTCCTGTGGGCCCAGGGGAAAGCAGAGCGCCAGCCAGCGGGACCCCGGGGGGCAGCTCTGGCTCGGGAAGCACAGTCCCCGCCAGCAGCCTTGGCAGCAACCGCAGACGCATAGGCCAGGCCTCGTTTCCGGAAGAAAAATGCCGCCGGCTTCTAAAGGGCCCGCGGCCCCGCTGAGCGGAGCCCGGCCGGGAGGGAGGCTGGGCAGGCGCCGCCACACGCCACACGCACTGTGCACGGCTCCGTCAGTGCTGGGCGTGGAGGGCACATTTGTGTGGGCACCTGCGTGTGCGTGTGAGCACGTGTGTTTGTGTGCATGGTGTGTGCACGTGTGTTTGTGTGCATGGTGTGTGCATGTGCGTTTGTGTGCATGGTGTGAGCATGTGTGTTTGTGTGCATGGTGTGAGCACGTGTGTTTGTGTGCATGGTGTGAGCACGTGTGTTTGTGTGCATGGTGTGTGCACGTGTGTTTGTGTGCATGGTGTGAGCACGTGTGTTTGTGTGCATGGTGTGAGCACGTGAGTTTGTGTGCATGGTGTGTGCACGTGCGTTTGTGTGCATGGTGTGTGCACGTGCGTTTGTGTGCATGGTGTGAGCACGTGCGTTTGTGTGTATGGTGTGAGCACGTGTGTTTGTGTGCATGGTGTGTGCACGTGCGTTTGTGTGCATGGTGTGTGCACGTGCGTTTGTGTGCATGGTGTGAGCACGTGTGTTTGTGTGCATGGTGTGTGCACGTGTGTTTGTGTGCATGGTGTGAGCACGTGTGTTTGTGTGCATGGTGTGAGCACGTGTGTTTGTGTGCATGGTGTGTGCACGTGCGTTTGTGTGCATGGTGTGAGCACGTGTGTTTGTGTGCATGGTGTGTGCACGTGTGTTTGTGTGCATGGTGTGAGCACGTGTGTTTGTGTGCATGGTGTGTGCACGTGTGTTTGTGTGCATGGTGTGAGCACGTGTGTTTGTGTGCATGGTGTGTGCACGTGTGTTTGTGTGCATGGTGTGAGCACGTGTGTTTGTGTGCATGGTGTGTGCACGTGTGTTTGTGTGCATGGTGTTTGCACGTGTGTTTGTGTGCATGGTGTGTGCACGTGTGTTTGTGTGCATGGTGTGAGCGCGTGTGTGTGCATGGTGTGTGCACGTGTGTTTGTGTGCATGGTGTGTGCACGTGTGTTTGTGTGCATGGTGTGAGCACGTGTGTTTGTGTGCATGGTGTGTGCACGTGTGTTTGTGTGCATGGTGTGAGCACATGTGTTTGTGTGCATGGTGTGTGCACGTGTGTTTGTGTGCATGGTGTGAGCACGTGTGTTTGTGTGCATGGTGTGTGCACGTGTGTTTGTGTGCATGGTGTTTGCACGTGTGTTTGTGTGCATGGTGTGTGCACGTGTGTTTGTGTGCATGGTGTGAGCGCGTGTGTTTGTGTGCATGGTGTGAGCACGTGTGTTTGTGTGCATGGTGTGTGCACGTGTGTTTGTGTGCATGGTGTGAGCACGTGTGTTCGTGTGCGTGGTATGTGCACGGGTGTGTACACATATGTGCATGTGCGCTATGTGTGAACGTGCATACGTGTGTGTGTGAGTGCAGTGTGTGCATGTTTAGTCTTGGAAGGAGGCTCTGCAATGGAACCTCAGATCCAGGGCCTGCAGGCCCCCCTCCTTCTCTCCGGGCAAACCCCTGACAGGCAGTGTGATTTCAGCCCAGATGGATGGCCCCAGCTCCACTCTAGGCTGGGGAGGGCAAGGAGGAGGCAGGGGGAGGCAGGGGGAGGCAGGGGGATGCAGGGGGAAGGTAAGGGGAGGGCACAGGGAGGCAGGGAGAGGGCAGGGGAGGCAGAGGAGGAAGGGGAGGCAGGGGGAGGTAGGGGAGGCAGGGGAAGGTAAAGGGAGGGCAGGGGGAGGCAGGGGGCAGGGGGAAGGTAAGGGGAGGGCAGGGGGAGGGCAGGGGGAGGCAGGGGAGGCAGGGGGAAGGTGAGGGGAGGGCAAGGGAGAGGCAGGGGGAGGCAGGGAAGGCAGGGGGAGGCAGGGGGAGGCAGGGGGCAGGAGGAGGCAGGGGGAAGTGAGGGGAGGCAGGGGGAGGCAGGGGGAGGCAGGGGGCAGGAGGAGGCAGGGGGAAGTGAGGGGAGGCAGAGGGAGGCAGGGGGAGGCAGTGGGCAGGAGGAGGCAGGGGGAGGCAGGGAAGGCAGGGGGAGGCAGGGGGAAGGTGAGGGGAGGCAGAGGGAGGCAGGGGGAGGCAGGGGCTAGGAGGAGGCAGGGGGAAGTGAGGGGAGGCAGAGGGGAGGCAGGGGGAGGCAGGGGGCAGGAGGAGGCAGGGGGAAGTGAGGGGAGGCAGGGGGAGGCAGGGGGCAGGAGGAGGCAGGGGGAAGTGAGGGGAGGCAGGGGGAGGCAGAAGGAGGCAGAAGGAGGCAGGGGGAAGTGAGGGGAGGCAGCCTGGCCACGGGCATGGAGCTCGTGCAGAGGGAAGGGGAGCCCAGTGGCTCAGAGCAGGTGCCCTGGGACCCCTCCCCCCTCTGGCTGGGACCTGAGGGCGCCCAGGGCTGACTGCGCTGCCCCGCCAGGCCCACCCCTGCGGCTCCTGGGTGAGAGCGTGCACCTGCGCTTGGCCACCGGACAGGGCTGGGCACGGCCTGCCCTCCTGACCCCTCCTGACCCCTCCTGAGCCCCCCTGACCCCTCCTGAGTACCCCTGACCCCTCCTGACCCCTACTGAGCCCCCTGACCCCTCCTGAGCCCCTGACCCCTCCTGACCCCTCCTGAGCCCTCCTGACCCCTCCTGAGTACCCCTGACCCCTCCTGAGTACCCCTGACCCCTCCTGAGCCCCCCTAAGCCTCCCTGACCCCTCCTGACCCCTCCTGAGCCCCCCTGACCTCTCCTGAGCCCTTCTGACTCCTCCTGACCCCTCCTGAACCCCCTGAGCCCTCCTGACCCCTCCTGAGCCCCCCTGAGCCTCCCTGACCCCTCCTGACCCCTCCTGACCCCTCCTGAGCCTCCCTGACCCCTCCTGACCCCTCCTGAGCCCCCCTGACCTCTCCTGAGCCTCCCTGACCCCTCCTGACCCCCCCTGAGCCCCCTGACCTCTCCTGAGCCCTCCTGAGTCCCCCTGACCTCTCCTGAGCCTCCCTGACCCCTCCTGAGCCCTCCTGACCCCCTGACCCCTTTGACCCCTCCGGCCTGCAGGACCTGGCAGCACACAATCCCCCTCTGCGCCCACCTGTCCCCAGACCTCAGGCTCCCGGCACCTGTTGTGCCTCCTCGTCGGGCTCCCTAGCTCCTCCTTCCCCGGCCTTTCCCCTCCCCCAGACAGAGGCAGCCATGGCGTGTGTCTTCCCAGCAGCCTCTGCACCTCTCCTGCCTCTGGCTTTCCAGAGACACAGCAGAGAGAGAGAGAGAGAGAGAGAGAGAGAGAGAGAGAGAGAGAGGAAGGGAGGGAGGGAGGAGGGCGAGACAGAAAGCAGAAGAGAGCAGTCCTGGCCAGTGTTGCTCAGTGGAGAGAGCGTCTGCCTGCAGCCTGAAGGTTCCCAGGTTTGATTCTGGTCAAGGGCACGTACCCAGGTTGAGGGCTCGATCCCCAGTGTGGGGCGTGCAGGGGGCAACCGACCCAGGATTCTCTCTCATCACGAAGTTTCTCTCGCTCTCCCTCTCCCTTCCTCTCTGGAATCAATAAAAACATTTTTAAAAAGGAGGACGAGAGAGAAGAGGGAGGGGACGAGGGAGGGAGGAAGAGGAAGAGAGAGGAAGGGAGAGGAAGGGAGAGGAAGGGAGAGGCAGGGAGAGGCAGGGAGAGGAAGGGAGAGAAAGGGAGAGAAAGGGAGAGAAAGGGAGAGGCAGGGAGAGGAAGGGAGAGGAAGGGAGAGGCAGGGAGAGGAAGGGAGAGGAAGGGAGAGGCAGGGAGAGGGAGAGAGAGGAAGGGAGAGGAAGGGAGAGGAAGGGAGAGGAAGGGAGAGGCAGAGAGAGGCAGGGAGAGGAAGGGAGAGGCAGAGAGAGGCAGAGAGAGGAAGGGAGAGGAAGGGAGAGGAAGGGAGAGGGAGAGAGAGGGAGAGAGAGGAAGGGAGAGGAAGGGAGAGGAAGGGAGAGGAAGGGAGAGGAAAGGAGAGGAAGGGAGAGGAAGGGAGAGGAAGGGAGAGGAAGGGAGAGGAAGGGAGAGGAAGGGAGAGGAAGACAGAGGAAGGGAGAGGAAGGGAGAGGGAGAGGAAGGGAGAGGAAGAGAGAGGAAGGGAGAGGAAGAGAGAGGAAGGGAGAGGAGAGGTACAGGGACCTGTCTCCAGGGCAGCTCAGATCTCAGGGGCAGGTATTCCGACCCCATGTCTAGAGGGCGCTCACCCCTCCCCGCACCCGTCCGCCTGCTCCTGTGCCCACGGTGGTGAGCGCTCCCCCCCCCAGCCCGCACCCCCCAGGAGGCCAGGAGAGCGGGCCTCTCCCTCGCCAGCTCCCTGGCCTGTGGCACCCCCGTTGGCTCTGGACGAAGCACCCTGGGCCAGGAGCCCCGTGGCCCATGGAGCGCCCCCCCTTGGCAGGCAGGCACCCTGCAGGCGGCTCCCCCCACCCCCTGCGGACTCCGGGTGGCGGCGGCGGGCACAACCTCGGACGCATGCCCTGCCTGGCGCTGGCCGTTGGCCGGAAGGAGGGTGTGGGAGGTAACTAGAGTGTGTGATCCGTTCCGACTGGGCCGCTGGTGCGGAGAACAGACCGGCAGGGGCGCCCCCATCAGCTCCGGAGCCTTTATGTGTCCCGAGAGGCGCTCAGGGAGGGCGACGAGGTGTGTTCGAGACGGAGCCAGGGGACTGCCCGCCCGCAGGCACCCACCGTGTTGTCAGCGCTCCGCCAGCTCCCGCTTCATTCACACCGGCTCCCGCTTCGGGCATTAGGGACGGCGGGGAGATGGGGGGTGGGGATCGGTGTGCTTGCTGCTGGCTTGGTCTGGGGGGGGGGGTGCCCTAAGGCTGAGGCTGGGCCAGCGGAGCAGGGGGACCCTGAAGGGCGGGGGGAGGGGGAGACCCGCCGCAGGTGCCCAGACCACTGCTCACGGCCCCCCCAAACGCAGGCCCCATGCTCAGGCCCTCCTCCCCGGGACCGCGCTGATGCCATCCCGTCGCCCGGCGTTTACGGAGGCCGGTGACTCGCCCAGACGCAGCGCCCGCACTGAGTGAGAAGGGGGGCCTGGCCCGGCCGTGGGGCTCAGAGCTGAGCATCAACCTGTGAACCAGGCAGTCGGGGTTCCACTCCCGGTCGGGGCACAGGCCCGGGTTGTGGGCTCGGTCCCCAGCGTGGGGCGTGCGGGAGGCAGCCGGTCCAAGGTTCTCTCTCGTCACTGATGTTTCTCTCCCTCTCCCGTCCTCTCTGAAATCAATGGAAACATTTTTTTTTAAAAGGTAGATCTAAGCCTGTCCCCAACAGGAGGAGAGACACGCTGTAGTCAGTCAGCCCCTGCACCCCTGGCTCCCCCGAATCCCCTGGGTCCCTGTGCCCCTGGGTCCCTGCACCCCTGGAGAGTCCCTGCTCCCCTAAGTCCCTGCTCCCCTGAGCCCCTGCACCCCTGGGTCCCTGCTCCCCTGGGTCCCTGCGCCCCTGGGTCCCTGCACCTTCGAGGATGCTCACACTCCCCTCCCAGCACCAACAGCTGATCGGCCATCGCTCGGTCCGTGATCTCTCTGCACCGCCATCCCTCCTGGAACTCTCTCCTGTCCCCACGGCTCCTCTCAGACCCCTCCACCCCCACCCCCACCCCACCCCCCTGGTAGTTGCTGAGGCCCCAGGGCCCGCCTTCCCTGAACCCGCCCTGGCCTGCTCATCCCCTTGTCTCCCCGTGCCCCTGGGCTGGCTCTGCCCACAGCTGGCGGAGGAGGCTGGGCAGGGCACAGCGGGTGCCGGAGGCCGTGCCCTGGGGGGGCACCCGCGAGGCAGCTCCAGATGCGGACGCTGGTGTCCAGGGCGGCGCTGGGGCTTCGCAGGAGGGGCCTCTGCAGACACTCCCGGCGCTGGAGCCGCCGCAGGGGGTGCGAGTGGTGAGAAGGGGCGCTGAGGCTGTGCCTGAGGAGCTGCCACTTCTGACCCCGCCCTCCCCAGCTGGACGCCCTGGGTCCTGCGGGCGGGACTGAGGCTGGGGGGGGGGGGGGTGGCGGGGGGGGGCAGAGGGGAGGAGGCTGGTGGCTCCGGGACCCCAGCAGCCCCTCCGTCCCGGCCCCTTCACCTGTGCTCACCCTGCTCTCCTGCCCACCCATCCAACTCCCCCACCTCCACTCCTCCTGTAGACGTGCCGTCTGCCTTTAAACGCGCCTTACAGAGTCTGTGCAGGAACAGCGTTCCTCACCGTGTGGAGGAAGCAGGAAACCCAGGCACCCTCCCCTCACCGCGGGGCGCACGCGGGCCGCCCCTGCCCCCGGGCGAGGACACCTGGCCCTGCTTCCCGGGCCGGAGGGCTGGGCCGGTGCTGAGATCCGGGGTCTCAGGGGAGGGAGCCGGCGGGGAGGGGCACCTGCCGCCTTCACCCGGTGCCCGAGGCTGGTCCACCCGGCCTGATGCCACGGTGACCCGGCTGGACCACCCCCCCACCCCCACCCCCCAGACAGGCAGTGTGACGGGACTCTGACCACCCCCGAACCCGACCCCCCGCCCCCCCAGACAGGGCAGCTGTGACCGGAACGCCCCTCGTGGAGCTCAGAGCTGCTGCTGGCGTTCTCGGCCCAGCACTGCTCCCTCCGGAGCCCGGGGCCTGGAGCGTTGGGCTGAGCAGGGGGAGGCCGAACTGGCGGGAAAGGTGCAGGAGCCCGCTGGGCTCAGGGCTGGGCGCCAGCGGGAGGCAGTGGCGGTTTTCCGGCTCCAGAGGCCGGGATGAGCCCTCGGAGAACAGGGTTGTCGGAGGGCAGCCCACGGCTCAGGCTCCTGGGAGGGGACCCCCTGGAGGCATGGCCGGCAGCGGTGAGAAACCGGGGCTGGGCAGAGGCGGGAGGGCTGAGCCCGCCTAGGGGGGGAGGGCGAGGACACGGAGCAGCCACTGCGGGCAGCGGGCACGGAGGACGAAGATCCTGTGGAAACCAGGGGCCACACTCCTTTATTTTTAAAAAATATTTTATTGATTTCAGAGAGGAAGGAGGAGGGGGAGAGAGAGAAACATCAATGGTGAGAGAATTATGGATCAGATGCCTCCTGCACGCCCCCTTCTGGGGGTCATGCCCGCAACCCAGGCATGTGCCCTTGACCGAAATCGAACCTGGGACCCTTCAGTCCACAAGCCGACGCTCTATCCACTGAGCCACACTGGCGGGGTCAAGGCCACACTCTTAACCCCTCCAAGCCCGGCCACGTGCTCTCAGGAGCTTGTGGTTTCTGCCCCACGGTGCCTGCAGCCCCAGCCCCACCCTGAGTCACAGGGATGCATGTCACGGGCTGCATGGCCGCAGGGACAAGGCCAGCATAGCCATGAGGGGTGCCTGAGGCCACGGGATCCTCCCCCCCCAATGCAGAATAGAGCTCACTGATTTTCTGTTAACATGGAAACAGAGTGACCCACCCATCCACCCTCATCACTCCTGGCTGGCTACATGGCTGACTATGTGCCTGGCTGTGTGGCTGGCAGTGTGGCTGCGTGGCTGCGTGGCTGGCTGTGTGGATATGTGGCTGGCTGCGTGGCTGACTGTGTGGCTGTGTGACTGGCTATGTGACTGGCTGTGTGGCTGGCTGTGTGACTGGTTGCGTGGCTGGGTATGTGGCTGGCTGTGTGGCTGGCTGTGTGGATGTGTGGCTGGCTGTGTGGCTGGCAGTGTGGATGTGTGGCTGGCTGCGTGACTGGCTGCATGGCTGGCTGCCTGACAGCCCCATCAGCACGGGCGGTTTCCTGTCCCCCAGGTAGCGCGGGCTCCTCGGGCTCCTCGGACCTCCCCTCTGGTCCGAGCTGTTTCTGTGTTGTGAGGTGCGTAGCTCTCCGTTGTCCCTGCCCCCCTTTCTGTCGGCTTCCGGGGCCTCTGCCCATGCCCATCGCCGGATGCATGGCTGGGTCCTCACGGCCGGTCTGGAAGGGGCAGGTGGCCATACTTGGCAGGAGCCCGCTGTATGCCCACCGGCCTGTGTGAGCGCCCAGACCCGCCGATCCGGACCAGCACGTCGAGGCTGGCTGACCCTTCAGCGTCCGCTGAGCCCCCGCCATCTGGCGGCTCGGCGAGTCGGCCTCCGTTAAACATGCCGACTTCCAGTCTGAGAGCATCCACACCGGGACGTGTACCCTGGCCTCCAGGGGTTCCATCACCGCCCTCCTGGGAAAGCAACCACAGGGTGGAGCGCGCCCAGAGAGGAGCACACAGGCCCCGCCCCTCCGCTCCGCTCTTACAGACACGGCATCGGCTTTCACGGCCAAGGCCGCCGAGGCCGAGAGTGAGAGGGGGTCAGCGTCCCCCCCCTCCTGCCGGCGTCTCTCAGATTCACCAACATCCCGACACGTCCTCACGGCCAAGTGGCCCGACGCACCGGGTCAGGTCCCCGAGACCAGCCCATCACGTGGCAGTGACGGCATGTAGAGGTCAGAGGTCAGCGGGAGTTTGCAGTGGGAGGTGAGCCCGGCCCTTGGGTGAGAGGATGTGCCTGGGGGAGGGGGGGCGCCTTCGTCAAAGGGTGCAGAGTGAGTTTCAGGTCCGCTGCTGAATCAGCTCAAATGCTGAATTGGGGGGTGGGGGGGGCCTAAGTGTCATTTACGTCTCTACGGCGACTCAGCGCATTACAGGTGCCACTGGGCTCCTCTTCAGAACGGCCCGTGGGCCTGTGTCGGAGTGGCCGCTGAGCGCCGTCTGCGCCAGGAGCCGGGGCCCGGATGGAGCCGCGGATTCGGGCTGAGTGAGCGGGAGCCAGGGCTGGTCCCCGCTAAAGCAGGTCATGTGCCAGGAAACGGCTTATTCTGATTTAGGAGGCAGAGAAGTGCTTAGATTATGGTCAATAGAAGTTACTTGCTGCTTTCACACACCGCCTTTCATGCCATTAACTTCTGAGTCAGTTTCATTAATTCTCAGGGTGATCGAACTCTCCCCTGGGAAAGGCATCGCTGCGCTCAGAGGCTTTTCCAGGCTCCAGGAAGGCCCTGTGCCTCTGCTCCGGGGGTGTCCAGGGGTCCCGGGATGGCAGACACGTGAACCTTCTCCAAATTAGAGCAGTGCCAAACATTCACCCACTTATCCATCTGTCCATCCACCTACTCATCCACCTACTCATCCATCCACTCATCCACTCATCCATCCATCCATCCATCCACTCATCTATCCATCCATCCATCCACTCATCCATCCATCCATCCATCCACTCATCCACTCACCCACCCGCCCACCCACCCACTCATCCACCCACCCACTCATCCACCCACTCATCCATCCACCCACCCACCCATCCATCCACCCATCCACTCATCCATCCACCCACTCATCCACTCACTCATCCATCCACCCATCCACTCATCCATCCACCCATCCACTCACCCACCCACGCACCCACCCACCCATCCACTCATCCATCCACCCACCCACTCATCCACTCATCCATCCACTCACTCATCCACTCACTCATCCATCCACCCATCCACTCATCCATCCACCCATCCATCCACTCATCCACCTGTCCATCCACCCATTCATTCATCCATCCATCCATTCATCCATGCACTCATACACTCATTCATCCACTCATCCATCCATCCATCCACCCTTCCACCCACCCACCCATCCATCCGTCCATCCATCCACCCATCCATCCATCCATCCATCCACCCATCCATCCATCCGTCCATCCATCCACCCATCCATCCATCCATCCACCCATCCATCCATCCGTCCATCCATCCACTCATCCACTCATCCACTCATCCACTCATCCATCCATCCATTCATTCATCCACCCATCCAGCCAGGTATATGTCCACCCACCCATCAACCCATCCATCCACCTATGTGTCCATCCACCCATCTACTCACCTATTCATATGTCCACCCATCCACCCATCATCCATTTACTCATCCATCCATCCTCCACTTATCTATCCCTCCATTTCTCCTTCCATCCCTCTCTCCATCCATCCATCCTCCACGTATCCATCTCTCCATCCGTCCCTCCCTCCCCCCATCATCTACTTATCCATCATGCACGTATCCCTCCCTCCCTCCATCCACCCATTCATGCACCCACTATCCATCCCTCTGTGCCTCTGAGGCCCGCTCCAGTTTCTGTCTCCGCCCACGGGTTCCGGTCAGGAAGCCTGGAGCCTGTCTGTCCGCGGTGAAACCTGCCGTCGGTGCCAGCCGTGCTCGGAGACTGAGGGGAGACAGACGGCTCTCGGCGGCTTGTGTGACAAATGTGACCGAGTGTTCCATAAGTCATCTTTCAGATTGCCCCGCCGGGACAGTCTCGGCCGGGGGTAATGGGAAAACGGCGTTAGCGGGAAGGGAGGCGCAGGAAACAGCTGTGCTGGCCTCGAGTGTCGCTGACTGACAGGGCGGTCACTGTGAGGGGGACGTCCGTTATGGCTGTGATCATGCACACATCAGACCCCGCCCCCCCCCGTACTGTCCCTCCACCTGGTCTGCAGGTGAAACGCCTGTGCCCGGAGAGCATGGGAACCAGCCGCAGCCCTGGCATCCGCTGGCATCCGCTGGCATCCACTGGCATCGCGGGCGGGAGCAGGCGTCTCTGGATGCTCCGCTCACAGGCGACAAGAAGGAAGGGCCGTGTGTCTGCCACGGTCAGCCCAGGCGGGCGGGCGCAGCTGCTTTGCGGGGGTCGCTCTGCTTGAACCCTAACTGGGAAGAGAGGGAAGAGAAGGGAGGCGCCTACTGTGTGCAAGTGCCAACTCCGGAGGGAGAGCAGGACCCCCCCCCCCTCGCGCCCAGCGGCTCTGTTCCTTTCCTCCTGGACCGGCCTGTGTGGCTGTGGGGTCCCTGGTGCAGCCGCCTGGTCCCCAGTCCCGCAGCCAGGCCCGCGGGTGCCGATCCCAGGACACGGGTCCCCCATGGCTCAGCCTCTCTCCTCCTGGCTGCCCTGGAGCCCCTCCTGACCCCCAAGATTGCAGGCAGAGCTGGGAGGCGCCTAGAGGTCCCTCGGCCCCAAAACAGGACGTGAATCCACGGACCATCGCCAGGGAACACCCCGGTGCCCGCGCCCACGCCCCACCCCTCACCCGGGGCCTCCCCGCCGCCCCGGGGTCCGAATGTCCCCTTTGGAGGCCAGCGGGCAGCCCCCGCGCTGGGACCCTGCGCGTAGGAATCGCCCCTCCTTGCCGGGTCCCGCAGCCCCTCCTTCACCCTTCACGGGGGTCGGCGAAGGCGGGGGAACAGCTGTGAGAAAGGAGAGGCGGTGAGCAGACGGGGTGGGTGGGTGGAGGAGGAAGCGGGGAGTCAACTGGGACCCACAATGTTCTCCAGGAAAACGGGGTGCTCTGAGACAAGGCTTTCGCTGCTATCCAGAGGCACAGCACCCTTGGGACCGGAGCTGAGGGGGCCTCCCCTCCCGCACCCACCCTCCCTCCGGCTCCCTGCTGAGCCGGGACGCCCCTGCCAGCCACATCAGAGCCCAGGACACGCTCCTGGCTCGGCCGTGCTCCCGCTGTCCGCCCGCAGCCAGGCCGGGCCCCGCTCCTCTGAGGCGGACGGGGCCTCCCACACGGAGCGTGTGCCCCGTCCTCGGTGCCGCCTCCAGAGCCCACGTCTCGGGGAGCACGACAGGAGGCCAGGCACTCGCGCTCACATGTGGTCACGTGCTCCTTCTCCCGCCACCCTCCAGGGTGGTCCTCCCGCCCGGAAAACCGCCGGTGGCGGCTGAGCTGGACCTGGCCGGATGCCCACACCCGACACCCCGTGGCCCAGAAGCCTTGTCCCAGCCACTGGGCCCGGGAAGCCCCCAGGGGGTCCTCTGAGGAAGGAACCCCGGACCACAGCACAGGGGAGTGCCCCGCAGCTTTAAGAAGAAGGGAAGCCTGCCGGCCAGGGCAGCTCAGCGGTTAGCGTTGCCCGTGAAGGGAAGGTTGCGGTGTGATTTCCGGTCACACGCCCAGTGGGGGGCGTGCAGGAGGCAGCTGTCGGATGCTTCTCTCTCATCAGTGCTCCCCTCTCTCTCCCTCCCCTCTAACACCAGGAAAGAAGGAAGGCCTGCCATTGGCCACATGCAGGAAGAGTCACTGCGTCACTCACTCTCCGGTGGCCGAGGACACGGACTCTCGGGCGGAGAGCAGAACAGGCCGGGGGAGAGGGGGACAGGGGGACGAGGGAAGAAGGAGAGCACCCAGTCCTGGGAGAGGGGCGCCCGTGCAGGGACAGGCCGTGAGGGGTGCGTGTCAGCTCCCAGCGGCGAGGGCTGGGCCGTGGTCCCCACCAGCGCGGAGCAGCGGACGCTCCGGAGCCACAGCCGAGCCCGGGATGGCTGTGGTCCCCACAGCGGCCACCCGCGTCCCCTCAGCCCTCCCCGCTCCACAAGGGGCCAAACAGCTGATTTCCTCAGGGAAACAGCCGCCCAGGAGCTCACAGCCGCCGGGTAAACCGTCAGGAGGCGGTGTAGGCAGCCGCCCACCCCCGCCTTTAGGGTTAGAGCTAGGGTTAGGGTCAGGGTCAGGGTTAGGGTTAGGGTTAGGTTTAGGGTTAGAGCTAAGGTTAGGGTTAGGGTTAAGGTTAGGGTTAAGGTTAGGGTTAGGTTTAGGTTTAGTGTTAGGACTAGTGTTAGGGTTCGGGTTAGGGCTCGGGTTAGGGTTAGGGTTTCGGGTTAGGGTTAGAGTTTGGACTAGGGTTAGAGTTAGGGTTAGTGTTAAGGTTAGGCCTTGGCTACGGCTAGTGTTAGTGTTAGGATTCGAGTTAGAGCTAGAGCTAGGTCTAGGGCTAGGGTTAGGGTTAGGGCTAGGGTTAGGGTTAGGGCTAGGGTTAGGGTTAGGGATAGTGTTAGGTTTAGGGTTAGGGTTGGGATTAAGGCTAGGTTTAGAGTTAGGATTAGGGCTAGGGTTAGGTTTTAGGGTTAAGGCTATGGTTATGGCTAGGGCTGGGCTAGCATTAGAGTTAGGATTAGGGTTAGGGTTGAGGCTAGGGCTAGAGTTACGGTTAGATTTATGGCTAGGGTTAGGGTTAGAGTTAAGGCTAAGGTTAGGGGTAGGTTCAGTGTTAGGGTTAAGGCTATGGTTAGGACTAGGGCTGGGCTAGCACTAGGGTTAGGACCACGGCTAGTGTTAGCTTAGGGTTAGGTTTATACCACATCTGTGGGTTCAATAGAAGGTGTTGCCTCCCAGAAGAGGTAATTGTGGGGCTTGGCCTTAGGAAATGCTTGGATGGTGGTTTGTGAGCAAAGGGAGTGAGGAAGAGGGTCTCCCAGTCTGTCCACGTGGCGCGTGGGAGGACCCTGATATGGGCCGGGAGTAGCCAAAAACCAGGTTTCAAGCATGTCCTAAGGCCAAGCCCCCACAACTACCTCTTCTGGGAAGTTCTCCTGACTTCCCAGCAGACACACCTTCTACTGAGCCCCCACTGCACAGACAGCATCCTGTTAATACATCTGTATACAGACTGGTCTTCACACTCTGAAAGCTCAAGGGCAAGAACCACAGCAGAACCACCTCTGCATCCTGGGGCCTAGTACAGAGCATGCTTGGTTAGTGTTTAATGATTGGATAATTCAGTGGGTGGATGATGGATGGGTGGATTGGGATGGATGGATGATGGGTGGATGGATGATGGGTGGGTGGATGATTGGTGGATAGGTGGGTGAGTGGATGGATGGGTAGATGATGGGTGGATGGATGGATGGATGGGTGGGTGGATGGATGGTTGGGTGGGTGGATGGATGGATAGGTGAGTGGATGGATGGGTGGATGGATGATGGTTGGATGGATGGATGGTTGGGTGGATGGATGGATAGGTGAGTGGATGAATGGGTGGATGGATGATGGTTGGATGGATGGGTGGGTGGATAGTTGGATGGATGGATGGTTGGGTGAATGGATGGATGGATGGACGGATAGGTGAGTGGATGGATGGATGGGTGATGGGTGGTTAGATGGTTGGATGATGGTTGGATGGGTGGGTGGATAGTTGGATGGATGGATGGTTGGGTGAATGGTTGGTTGATTGGATGGATGGATGAATGGATGGAGAGGTGGATGATGGGTGGTGAGCAGTTTGGTGGGTTGGTAGATACATAGGTAAATTTTTTAAAGCCCAATTTGATTTTTTTTCATAGTATCGACATTAAGCCTATTTGTATATGACCCAAACGAATATGTTTGATCTACTATATCTTTGTTTTATGTTCTTTGGTTTTGAGCTTCTTTCTTGTGCTCTTTCTTTTCTTAAGGAAATTGGAGCTTTCGTGCTTAAACAGTGACTTTGAAAGGCTCAGTCCTGGTTTCGGTTTTGTTAAGAGTTTGTTTCCGTTGTTAGAAATGTCCTTCAGTCTCCGTGTCTCTGCAGGTCAAAGGTCAGAGCGAGTCTTTCTCCTGCCACCCTGCTTTTTAGGAATACGGCCTGACCTCTGACCCAGGCTGGCCCAGGCTCCGGGGAAGGCGGCTGGGGCTGTGAGACTGGGTCCCGAGGTCTGGTTCTGGGTATGGCTCCCTTCCTGCCTCGTGACCCCAGGGAGGAGGTTCTCGGGCTGCAGGGGCCAGGCCCTGGCAGAGGTGGGGAACGCGATGGGGAGGCGCCAGGGAAGAGCCCACGCGCGCACACTCGGGCGGTGGGGGTGCGGGGGTGGGTGCTCCCTGGTCATGGCCTCCGCCCCCCTCCCCCTCCCGCCCGTGGCTGTCGGGGCACCGCTTCCCCCTGCCCCAGGGAGGGGCGTCTACGCAGCTTCCGGGAGGGGGCTCCCTCGTGACCACTTCCCAAGGGTCCATCGCGTGACGGAGGAGGGGGAGGCTTGGCAACCCCCCAAACCCAGGGCCGTGCTGGGCCCGGGGGGCGGGCGCCGGGGGAGGGCAGGCACCAGGGGGGTTGGGGGGGCGGATGCCAGGGAGAGGGCAGGCCAGGTGCCACAGGATCAGCAAGCCACCCACATGCGGAAACCCATCGCCTGTCCATCCGTGTGTCCAGCCGAGTAGGGACGAGGCGTGCAGAGAAGGCCCACACCCCTGAGATGCTGATGGGAAACGCCTCTCCCCGCTCTGGCCCCCGGGGTGCAGGCAGGGGGCAGGCGCTGGCGTCCCTCCCAGAACGCCCTCTCCTCCCCAGCGGACTCCTACGCATCCCTCGCAGCCCCATCCTCTGCCCCGGTCCCTGACCCTCCTCAAGACTCCGTGTCCAGCCCAGGGCTTCTGGAAAGGCTCCTTCACCCCCGGGTGACCGGGCACGGCCAGGGCACGGGCTGCGCTCCCTCGGCCGCGCTCAGGGCTGGACACAGGCCGTGCAGGGGCTGGGCCGGAGCAAGGCAGCTCTGAGCCAGGAGCCACTCGGGCTGGGCTGCACGGAGCCCTGGGCCGAGCCGGGTGGGAGGAGCTGCCCCTGCCCGCCGAGGCGGGGAGCGCCGGGGAGCGCACAGGAGGGGCCTGACCTTCCCGGACTGTCTCCGGAACCGCAGTCTTCATTAGCCACGAGTAAATGACCACGTCCCCCATTGTGAGCCGACAAGTAAATCTTATTATGGAAGGGTAATGACTCCGCAGAAGTCATTCTGTTCATCCGCTCCGTCCTCTCGTCCCCGCGGACACCTCATTAGGGCTCCCGGGACCGGAGAACCAGCGCACTGACTCGGCAAATCGCTGGCCATCCTTCGGGAGGGGGGGCTCCGTCTGCGGCGTGGGCCGCGGGGCGAGGGTCGGACCCCGAGGAGGGCGCTCGCGGTGCACTGGGGTGGGGGGCAGGCGCCCCATGGCCTCTCAGTGGGACTGAAGCCGGTCATGTGTCCTTGAGGGGTCCCTGCAAACCCCCTCCCTCTCCACCTCTAAACGGGGGGGGGGGGGGGGGGGGGGGCCCGCTGGGTGTTAGGACAGTGAGGGGCGAGCGTGGGCCCGGCGAGCTGCCCAACCTCTCCTGCCTCAGTTTCCTCCTTTGTAAAGTGGGGGACACGCCGTGCTGCCGCTCTGCACCACCTGGGTCGAGGGCAAGACGGGGAGAGGGAGGAGACACGACGCCTCGCCGAGGGGACCCCTACCCCTTCCAGCTGGACAGACAGCGAGGACAGGGTGGCAGCCGGCGGAGCCCCGCCCCTGGGCCACCACGGGGAGCAGGGCCGGGGCTCCCCGAGGCTGTTTCGAGGCCCCCTGCGCCCCCGCCCCCCGCATCTGCGCGCTTTCCAGCTGAGCCCCGCAGCGGCCGTGCCCGGCCCGCGAGCAGGCACGCCTCACTGGCCGTGTGTCCGTGTTTTATTCTTTCACTCGACAGAAGAGAACGTCTGCGTTTCAGAGTCAGCACGTGGCGGCTCCTGTCCCTCCGTCCCCATGCCCGACGCGGGCTCTCGAGGGCCGCCGGGTCCCCAGGAGGGTCATTGGCAAGGTCGCTCCGGGCGGGAGGGCTGGCCAGCACTGGCCACGCGGCCGGGACCCTCCCTCTCTTTGGTTTCTCGGCCTCAGGCGGCCCCCGCCCGCCCGGCAGGCCGTGTCTGCGCCTCCCGCAGGCGCCGGGGCTGTCCCTCCGGCCGCTCCGTGGCCCCGGCCGCACCGGCGGCGGTGCTTGTCCCCGCGTGGGCCGTGGGCCCTCACTTCTTGTAGTGGTTGGGGGCGTCGGCGAAGGCGAACTTTAGGCGGTACGCCTCGGCCAGCAGCAGGCTGACCTCCTCGTCGCCCCAGCGGGCCGTGGGCAGGTTCTGCAGGAACAGCAGCAGCTCCTGGGGAGAGACGGCAGGTCAGGGGCAGCGTGTGAGGGCTGCACACCAGGCCTCAGTGGGACCCAGGAAAAGGCACCTGGGCAGCGAGGGGTGCAGTGTGCCCAAGGCACCAGAGCCCCTGTTGGAGGCAGCCCACAGGCAACTGTGCCCCGTCCCACAGGGGCAGGGGCAGGGGCGCAGGGGCAGGGGCAGGGGCAGGGGCAGGGGCGCAGGGGCAGGGGCGCAGGGGCAGGGGCAGGGGCGCAGGGGCAGGGGCGCAGGGGCAGGGGCAGGCACAGGGGCAGGGGCACAGGGGCAGGGGCACAGGGGCAGGGGCAGGCGCTCAGGGGCAGGGGCAGGGGCAGGCACTGGCCCTCTGTTACTGTGTAGACTTGGGCACTGCCCCTGCCTCTGGCTCCACCCCATTTCCCGTAGATGGTGGGGCTCAGCATCGGGGCCTGGGCTCCTCATCTGGAGCAGGGGTTCTGGCTCCCGAGGGCTGTGCGTGCTCCCACGTGGCCCTGCACTGGGGGCCCCCTCCCCCGGGGCTGTGGGTACGCTGGGTGGGGCCCCCCTCCTCCCTTCCCCCTCCTCCCTCCCTCTCCCTGGGGCCTCCCCTCCCCCCTCCTCCCTCCCCCCTCCCCCTTGGGCTGTGCGTGCAGCATGTGGCCTGGGTGCGCCAGGCCCCCCCTGCCCGGCCTCGGCTGCAGTGCTGGGCCTCTGGGACTGGCCCCCCGGGCTGTCCCCTTCAGAGTCAGACTCCGGGCCTCGGCGCTGAGCTCCCGGAGCCGCTTCCCGGCCGGGTCTCGGGGGACGGCGCCACATCAATCTGCCGTGACCCCCGGTGCGACCCGCGCAGGTGCCAGTCCAATTCCGCGCGAGCCGTAAACCAACGCCTGGGGCTTTCTCTTAATCCGCGCCGCTCCACGCTGCCCCGACCCCGACCCCGACCCCGACCCCGACCCGCCGCCCGAGGTGAGCGCAGGCCCCCCCCCCCCCCCCCCCGCGCTCGCGCGCACTGTCCGGGGTCAGTGAAGACCCGTGAGGACAGAACAGGCCCAGCCACTGCCCGGAGGCCTGGGCCCCAGCCCTGACCCAGCACAGCCCCTCCCAGCACTGGGGCCCGCAGCTGCCTGTCCCCGACACACCAGCGCCCCAGCAACAGTGGGCCCGACGGAGAAACAGAGCTCCCATCCTGCCTCCCTCCTGGGGCCCCTATGGGGAGAGACCTAGTTCTCTCCGTGGCGGGCAGGGGGTGAGCGGGGCGGCAGGTTAGAGGGGCGGACAGGGGGCAGACAGGCGGGTTAGAGGGGCGGGTTAGAGGGGCGGGTTAGAGGGGCGGGCAGGGGGCAGACAGGCGGGCAGGGCGGCGGGTTAGAGGGGCGGAATGGGGGCAGACAGGCGGGTTAGAGGGGCGGGCAGGGGCCAGACAGGCGGGCAGGGTGGCGGGTTAGAGGGGCGGACAGGGGGCAGGCAGGGGGCAGACAGGCGGGCAGGGTGGCGGGTTAGAGGGGCGGACAGGGGGCGGACAGGGGGCAGACAGGCGGGTTAGAGGGGCGGGCAGGGGGCAGACAGGCAGGCAGGGTGGCGGGTTAGAGGGACAGACAGGGGGCAGGCAGGGGGCAGACAGGCGGGCAGGGTGGCGGGTTAGAGGGGCGGACAGGGGGCAGGCAGGGGGCAGACAGGCGGGCAGGGTGGCGGGTTAGAGGGACAGACAGGGGGCAGGCAGGGGGCAGACAGGCGGGCAGGGTGGCGGGTTAGAGGGGCGGACAGGGGGCAGGCAGGCGGGCAGGGGGCAGACAGGCAGGCAGGGCGGCGGGTTAGAGGGGCGGACAGGGGGCAGGCAGGGGGCAGACAGGGGGCAGGCAGGTGGGCAGGGGGCAGGCAGGCGGGCAGGGCGGCGGGTTAGAGGGGCGCACAGGGGGCACACAGGGGGCAGGCAGGCGGGCAGGCGGCAGATAGGCGGGCAGGGCGGCGGGTTAGAGGGCGGGCAGGGGGCAGACAGGCGGGCAGGGTGGCGGGTTAGAGGGGCGCACAGGGGGCACACAGGGGGCAGGCAGGCGGGCAGGCGGCAGATAGGCGGGCAGGGCGGCGGGTTAGAGGGGCGGGCAGGGGGCAGACAGGCGGGCAGGGTGGCGGGTTAGAGGGGCGCACAGGGGGCAGGCAGGGGGCAGGCAGGGCGGTGCCCCGGCTGCTCCAGTCACAGGCCGCCGGAGTCAGACGCTTTGTGAAACGGCCCCACACGTCCTGCCAGCAAGGACCCGTCAGAGGAAGCGGAGCCCCCTGGCCGCCCGGGAGGAAAGCCCCCCAGCCCCGCCTGCGCCGCTGCCTCTCCCTGGATCTGCAGACACGGCTCCCTTCTGCTCACGTCCCCTGCTGCCCCACGAGGGGCACGCGGGGCACCGGGGCGTCGCCGTGGCTCCCGCCGCCCGTCCGCAGGGACGGGTGCCATCGGGCAACGAGGGGGAGGCCGACGTGGCCGGAGCGACCGGCCCGCAGGCTGCCGCTGGCGCGTGGGGGCCCTGCCGGGGGCGATGGGAGGGAGATGCCGCGTCCCCAGCTCGGTGACAGGTGTGCGGGCTGGCGCCCGGCGGGGATCGGCTCATTACACAGGGTCCCGGACACGCCGCCAGGGGCAGATGTGGTGTGCGCACCGGGGCCGCCGTGTGGGCGCCCGGCAGACGCCGGGCCCGCGGGAAGCCGCCTCCGCACGGGGCTGAGCGGGACAGGCCTGCGGGCTCGGGGCGGGCTCATCGCCCGAGACCCTGGGAGCGGGGCGCGCGGGAGCGGGGCCCAGACGGCGCACGCCCCGGGGACGGCGACGGGGCCACGGGCACCTCCTGTCAGGAGCTGCGACCTGCCCTCGGGGCCTCCGCCACACACAGGCAGCCGGGGGCTGGCGGCGGGCCTGGTGGGCACCCCGGGAGCTGGGCCCACACGGCGAGGAGACGCATGCCAGCACAGGCTCTGTGGGGCCGGGAGGGCCGGGCCAGCCGGAGGGCCCGATCCAGGCTGGCTCCCCGGCGGGGAGCTGCAGCCCCGGGAGCTGGCCGCAGGCGGCTGGGAGCAGGCCAGCCGAGGGGAGGTGACCCCGGGAGCCCCCAAAGGGGCAGTGAGCCAGGCAGGGGCCTGCAGACACGTGCCAGACCAGGCCCCGTGCGGGCACCGCGCCCACGGCGTCACCACCTTCCCAAGCCCCACCTCAAGGGGGCCCCGCCTTCCTAATCCCTGCCCGGGCCGGGGTCGCGTGCACCGTCCCGGGGGTCCCACCCTGTGCAGTACAGGGACTGGGGACCCCGTCAGCCTGTGCGAGGCCCAGGTGGGCCCGGGGCGTGAGGCGGGCAGTGCCCCCCAGCTCCCCAGACTTGGACGGAGCCCGGGACGCTGCCAAGGGCAGGAGACGGGGTCAGCGGTCCTCAGCTCCCTGCTGGGGGCAGGTCCCCCGCGCCCCGGCCGGCCGGCACCCCGGCCACCCGCCGGCCCCGCGGAGAAGCAGACACACTAAATGAGAGAAGAGCAAATGTTTTCTCTTTGCATGAGGAATTAAAAGATCAATGCACCTCTCTGTGTGCTTTATCTCAGAAAACAAACACCCCAGGACCGGGCTGAGAGATCCTATCGTGTTTGCCCCGGCGATCCGCAAACTAATTAGGGGCCGGCGAGGGCGGTGCGGACGGAGGGCCTGGCTGAGGGACCGACCGGGGCAGCCGAGTCCTGCGTGCGTCCAGCTGGCGGCGCCGCCGGCTCGGTCCCGTTCGCGCTGGCGCGAGGAGGGGGGCCCTGGCGGGGCCCGAGGCCAGTCCTCCTTAGCAATGACCTTGCTCCGGCACAGGCCCCCCCGGGGAGGGCTCCGGCAGCGGGCGTCCGGCTCAGCCCCCCAGCGGCGCCACGAGCGGGAATGCAGCCCCCGCGGGCGGAGGGAACACAGCACCCGAGGGCGGGAGGGAACACGGGAGGGAGCACAGCCCCCGCGGGTAGGAGGGAACACGGGAGGGAACACGGGAGGGAACACGGGGGGAACACGGGAGGGAACACGGGGGGAACACGGGAGGGAACAGCCCCCGCGGGCGGAGGGAACACGGGAGGGAACACGGGAGGGAACACGGGGGGAACACGGGAGGGAACACGGGGGGAACACGGGAGGGAACACGGGGGGAACACGGGAGGGAACACGGGAGGGAACAGCCCCCGCGGGCGGAGGGAACACGGGAGGGAACACGGGGGGAACACGGGAGGGAACACGGGAGGGAACACGGGGGGAACACGGGAGGGAACACGGGGGGAACACGGGAGGGAACACGGGAGGGAACACGGAGGGAACGCGGGAAGGAACACGGGAGGGAACACGGGAGGGAACACGGGAGGGAACACGGGAGGGAACACGGAGGGAACACGGGAGGGAACACGGGGAACACGGGAGGGAACACGGGGAACACGGTGCGGGCCGCCCTTACCTGGAAATCCCTCTCCTCCAGGATCTCCTTCCGCCACCGCACCAGGAATGCGGCGCACACGTACAGGTGGAAGCGGGAGAAGCCCTCCGGCTCCGACTGCAGAGAGAGGGCGGGGGGTCAGGCGGGCGCGGGCACCCCTCCCCCACACCCCGGACCCGCCAGAACCCCTCCCGTCGACCAGAACTAACAGCTTCCTCCTGGGCCGGCGGCCGCGTGAGCAGGGTCAGGGCGCTCACGCCCGGTGCCGGCGTCTCCTGCGGGTGACTGACCGCAGTGACGGCAGCGGCCCCCGCCGGGAGCCGGGCACAGGGGACGGAGCCACAGGGGCCGCCCGCCCTCCCCCCCCACTGCCCCCCCCCCCACCGGGGCGCGCTCTCCCGGCTGCAGGGGCTGAGCCGACGGCAGGCCCCTCACTCCTCGCCCTCCCGGCTCTCCGGGCGCAGCTGGCCTTCAGGCCGACCCCTCGCTCGGGGCGCCTGGCCCCCTGGCTGCGCCCGCTCCGAGCACACACCGTCCCCCGCGCCCGGGCGACACGCAGGAAAGGGTCCCCGGAGTGCCGTCTGCAAAGCCAGAGAACGCAGGAGCCACTGGAACATCCTTCGACGGGGAGCACACGGCCCCGCACCGGCACACGGCACACAGACACGGGGGCGCCCGACACGTCCGTCACACGGCACACAGACACGGGGGCGCCCGACACGCCCGTCACGCGGCACACAGACACGGGGGCCCCGACACGCCCGGCACACGGCACACAGACACGGGGGCGCCCGACACGTCCGGCACACGGCACACAGACACGGGGGCCCCGACACGCCCGGCACACGGCACACAGACACGGGGGCGCCCGACACGTCTGTCACACGGCACACAGACACGGGGGCGCCCGACACGTCCGGCACACGGCACACAGACACGGGGGCGCCCGACACGTCCGGCACACGGCACACAGACACGGGGGCCCCGACACGCCCGGCACACGGCACACAGACACGGGGGCGCCCGACACGCCCGTCACGCGGCACACAGACACGGGGGCCCCGACACGCCCGGCACACGGCACACAGACACGGGGGCGCCCCGACACGCCCGTCACACGGCACACAGACACGGGGGCGCCCGACACGCCCGTCACACGGCACACAGACACGGGGGCGCCCGACACGCCCGTCACACGGCACACAGACACGGGGGCGCCCGACACGCCCGTCACACGGCACACAGACACGGGGGCGCCCGACACGTCCGTCACACGGCACACAGACACGGGGGCGCCCGACACGTCCGTCACACGGCACACAGACACGGGGGCGCCCGACACGTCTGTCACACGGCACACAGACACGGGGGCGCCCGACACGTCCGTCACACGGCACACAGACACGGGGGCGCCCGACACGCCCGTCACACGGCACACAGACACGGGGGCCCCGACACGCCCGGCACACGGCACACAGACACGGGGGCGCCCGACACGTCCGTCACACGGCACACAGACACGGGGGCGCCCGACACGCCCGTCACACGGCACACAGACACGGGGGCGCCCGACACGCCCGTCACACGGCACACAGACACGGGGGCGCCCCGCACCGGCACACGGCACACAGACACGGGGGCGCCCGACACGCCCGTCACACGGCACACAGACACGGGGACGCCCCGACGCGTCTCCGCGTGTCCCTCCGAAGCGGCGGACACGGCTCCTGCAGGGACCGCTGTGCTGGGGGCTGGTCCCCGCGCAATTCAGACTCTCGCCCGAGTGTCCCACCCTCGCCCTGACCCCCACGACCTCGGACATCTCCTCGGCACCCTCTCCGGTGGAGGCCCCGCGGGCCCGGCGCTGGGTGAGGGGGCGGGTGTCTCGGCTCCTCACCGAGAGCGAGCGCGGCTGCCAGTGCGAGGCCGAGGCCGGCCCGGGTGACGAGGCGGGGAGAGGCCGCGCTCCGGGCCCCCCACCCCCATGGCCGATGCGCCCGGCGGCACCTGGAGACTGTGCGGGTGCATGAGGGGCGGGGTGGGTGTTTCAGAGGAGACTGGGGTGCGGTGAGGGGCGGGGTGGGTGTTTCAGAGGAGACTGGGGTGCGGTGAGGGGCGGGGTGGGTGTTTCAGAGGAGACTGGGGTGCGGTGAGCGGCGGGGTGGGTGTTTCAGAGGAGACTGGGGTGCGGTGAGGGGCGGGGTGGGTGTTTCAGAGGAGACTGGGGTGCGGTGAGGGGCGGGTTGGGTGTTTCAGAGGAGACTGGGGTGCGGTGAGGGGCGGGGTGGGTGTTTCAGAGGAGACTGGGGTGCGGTGAGGGGCGGGGTGGGTGTTTCAGAGGAGACTGGGGTGCGGTGAGGGGCGGGGTGGGTGTTTCAGAGGAGACTGGGGTGCGGTGAGGGGCGGGGTGGGTGTTTCAGAGGAGACTGGGGTGCATGAGGGGCGGGGTGGGTGTTTCAGAGGAGACTGGGGTGCGGTGAGAGGCGGGGTGGGTGTTTCAGAGGAGACTGGGGTGCGGTGAGGGGCGGGGTGGGTGTTTCAGAGGAGACTGGGGTGCGGTGAGGGGCGGGGTGGGTGTTTCAGAGGAGACTGGGGTGCGGTGAGAGGCGGGGTGGGTGTTTCAGAGGAGACTGGGGTGCGGTGAGGGGCGGGGTGGGTGTTTCAGAGGAGACTGGGGTGCGTGAGGGGCGGGGTGGGTGTTTCAGAGGAGACTGGGGTGCGGTGAGGGGCGGGGTGGGTGTTTCAGAGGAGACTGGGGTGCGTGAGGGGCGGGGTGGGTGTTTCAGAGGAGACTGTGCGGGTGCATGAGGGGCGGGGTGGGTGTTTCAGAGGAGACTGGGGTGCGGTGAGGGGCGGGGTGGGTGTTTCAGAGGAGACTGGGTGCGGTGAGGGGCGGGGTGGGTGTTTCAGAGGAGACGGGGGTGCGGTGAGGGGCGGGGGTGGGTGTTTCAGAGGAGACTGGGGTGCATGAGGGGCGGGGTGGGTGTTTCAGAGGAGACTGGGGTGCGGTGAGAGGCGGGGTGGGTGTTTCAGAGGAGACTGGGGTGCGGTGAGGGGCGGGGTGGGTGTTTCAGAGGAGACTGGGGTGCGGTGAGGGGCGGGGTGGGTGTTTCAGAGGAGACTGGGGTGCGGTGAGGGGCGGGGTGGGTGTTTCAGAGGAGACTGGGGTGCGGTGAGGGGCGGGGTGGGTGTTTCAGAGGAGACTGGGGTGCGTGAGGGGCGGGGTGGGTGTTTCAGAGGAGACTGGGGTGCGGTGAGGGGCGGGGTGGGTGTTTCAGAGGAGACTGGGGTGCGTGAGGGGCGGGGTGGGTGTTTCAGAGGAGACTGTGCGGGTGCATGAGGGGCGGGGTGGGTGTTTCAGAGGAGACTGGGGTGCATGAGGGGCGGGGTGGGTGTTTCAGAGGAGACTGGGGTGCGGTGAGGGGCGGGGTGGGTGTTTCAGAGGAGACTGGGGTGCGGTGAGGGGCGGGGTGGGTGTTTCAGAGGAGACTGGGGTGCATGAGGGGTGGGGTGGGTGTTTCAGAGGAGACTGGGGTGCGGTGAGGGGCGGGGTGGGTGTTTCAGAGGAGACTGGGGTGCGGTGAGAGGCGGGGTGGGTGTTTCAGAGGAGACTGGGGTGCGGTGAGGGGTGGGGTGGGTGTTTCAGAGGAGACTGGGGTGCGGTGAGAGGCGGGGTGGGTGTTTCAGAGGAGACTGGGGTGCGGTGAGGGGCGGGGTGGGTGTTTCAGAGGAGACTGGGGTGCGTGAGGGGCGGGGTGGGTGTTTCAGAGGAGACTGGGGTGCGGTGAGGGGCGGGGTGGGTGTTTCAGAGGAGACTGGGGTGCGTGAGGGGCGGGGTGGGTGTTTCAGAGGAGACTGTGCGGGTGCATGAGGGGCGGGGTGGGTGTTTCAGAGGAGACTGGGGTGCATGAGGGGCGGGGTGGGTGTTTCAGAGGAGACTGGGGTGCGGTGAGGGGCGGGGTGGGTGTTTCAGAGGAGACTGGGTTGCGGTGAGGGGCGGGGTGGGTGTTTCAGAGGAGACTGGGGTGCATGAGGGGTGGGGTGGGTGTTTCAGAGGAGACTGGGGTGCGGTGAGGGGCGGGGTGGGTGTTTCAGAGGAGACTGGGGTGCGGTGAGAGGCGGGGTGGGTGTTTCAGAGGAGACTGGGGTGCGGTGAGGGGTGGGGTGGGTGTTTCAGAGGAGACTGGGGTGCGGTGAGAGGCGGGGTGGGTGTTTCAGAGGAGACTGGGGTGCGGTGAGGGGCGGGGTGGGTGTTTCAGAGGAGACTGGGGTGCGGTGAGGGGCGAGGTGGGTGTTTCAGAGGAGACTGGGGTGCGGTGAGGGGCGGGGTGGGTGTTTCAGAGGAGACTGGGGTGCGGTGAGGGGCGGGGTGGGTGTTTCAGAGGAGACTGGGGTGCGGTGAGGGGCGGGGTGGGTGTTTCAGAGGAGACTGGGGTGCGGTGAGGGGCGGGGTGGGTGTTTCAGAGGAGACTGGGGTGCGGTGAGGGGCGGGGTGGGTGTTTCAGAGGAGACTGGGGTGCGGTGAGGGGTGCGCGGGGAGCCGAGAAGAAATGGGAGCAGGGCGCCCCGTAACGGCGGGCGGAGCCGCCGGAGCCAGCAGGCCGCGCTTCCCCTCGGCGCCGGAACTGCCGGGAGAGCTTTAACGACGCCATTAAAGGTGAAGAACGGCTCCTTTTATTGCGTTTTCTCTCCGGAAACACGGAGGGAGCCGTTTCTTCGCCTGCGTTCCTGCCCCGCCCGAGCTGCAGACCGCAGCCGTCTGCGTTTGGTTAATCTCCGCCGTCCCCGACTTCAATTTCCGCGTCGTGAGCTGAGCGGGGGGCGCAGTCTGGGGAAGACGGGAGGGCGTCCCCGAGCTGCCCCCCAAAACCCGGGCCAGCCCCACACACAACTCTGCCTCCCCCTGACCAGAGACCAGCCCCACAGCCCCACACACAACTCTGCCTCCCCCTGACCAGGGACCAGCCCCAGAGCCCCAAACAACTCTGCCTCCCCCTGACCAGGGATCAGCCCCACACCCAACTCTGCCTCCCCCCGACCAGGGACCAGCCCCACACCCAACTCTGCCTCCCCCTGACCAGGGACCAGCCCCACACCCAACTCTGCCTCCCCCTGACCAGGGACCAGCCCCACAGCCCCACCCAACTCTGCCTCCCCCTGACCAGGGACCAGCCCCACACCCAACTCTGCCTCCCCCTGACCAGGGACCAGCCCCACAGCCCCAAACAACTCTGCCTCCCCCAGACCAGGGATCAGCCCCACACCCAACTCTGCCTCCCCCCGACCAGGGACCAGCCCCACACCCAACTCTGCCTCCCCCGGACCAGGGATCAGCCCCACACCCAACTCTGCCTCCCCCCGACCAGGGACCAGCCCCACACCCAACTCTGCCTCCCCCTGACCAGGGACCAGCCCCACAGCCCCACCCAACTCTGCCTCCCCCTGACCAGGGACCAGCCCCACAGCCCCACCCAACTCTGCCTCCCCCTGACCAGACACCAGCCCCACAGCCCCACCCAACTCTGCCTCCCCCTGACCAGGGACCAGCCCCACAGCCCCACCCAACTCTGCCTCCCCCCCTGACCAGAGACCAGCCCCACCCAACTCTGCCTCCCCTCCCTGACCAGACACCAGCCCCACAGCCCCACCCAACTCTGCCTCCCCCCGACCAGGGACCAGCCCCACACCCAACTCTGCCTCCCCCTGACCAGGGACCAGCCCCACAGCCCCACCCAACTCTGCCTCCCCCTGACCAGACACCAGCCCCACAGCCCCACCCAACTCTGCCTCCCCCTGACCAGGGACCAGCCCCACAGCCACACCCAACTCTGCCTCCCCCCTGACCAGAGACCAGCCCCACCCAACTCTGCCTCCCCCCCCTGACCAGACACCAGCCCCACAGCCCCACCCAACTCTGCCTCCCCCCGACCAGGGACCAGCCCCACAGCCCCACCCAACTCTGCCTCCCCCCGACCAGGGACCAGCCCCACAGCCCCACCCAACTCTGCCTCCCCCCGACCAGGGACCAGCCCCACAGCCCCACCCAACTCTGCCTCCCCCTGACCAGGGACCAGCCCCACAGCCCCACACCCAACTCTGCCTCCCCCGGACCAGGGACCAGCCCCACAGCCCCACCCAACTCTGTCTCATTGGGGACCAGGGACCCGCACTCGGGGCTGCCCTGCGCCCCTCGCCCCCAGGGCAGACCTGTCAGGGCTCCGGTTTGTGTTTAGCTGACGTGTTTGTTGTATCTGTAACTGAAGCAGATACGTGTGTGCTCAGGAAAGGGGGTGCGCACACGTGTGGACGCCTGTGTGGGCGTGTGAGCCCGCATGCCTATGCCCGGTGTCTCCAGAACAACCCGTGGGGGGTGCGTGTCTGCCGGGCCTCCCGGGAACCAGCACCCCGGGGTCCCCGGCCGGACAAGGACGGCTCCTCCCGGATTAACCCTCCAGGCGCGTTCGTGCCGGCCGGCGCTCGTTCACATCCTTCAGCCGCACAGCCCTGTCCCGGGTCCACTCGAGGGCTGCAGGGGCGCGGGGTCCAGAGGCCAAGGAAGCCCCCCCCCCCGCCCGCCTGAGGCCTGGTCTGGAGGGCGGGGCCCACAGCCAGCCGAGACCCGGCTTCCCGGGGCCATCAGGGGGACGGGCGGGCCGGCTGCCTGGAGCCCCCGACGGAGCCCCCGACTCAGTTCCCTGAGCTGGTGTGAGCGAGAGACCGGCTGGGCGCCTGTTTTCCAGCCCCACACGCACAGCGCGCCCCTCCCTGGAGTGGGTGCAGCCCGGCGCTGAGGCGCGCTTCACAGACGGCAGAGAAAGGCGTGGAGCTGCTGCCAGGCGCGGAGGCAGGACGGGCAAGGTGCGGCTCCCGGCTCCTCCCGGGTTGTCACGGCGACGTGTCCAACGGAGCCCACGGACACCGCTGCCGGCCCTTCCCCTCCTCTCCCAACGGGCGTGGGACCCGCTGCGCGGGAGAGCCACAGAGACCCTGCGAGCAGGCCCCTCCACCTCCCACCGCTACGAGCCTCGTCCGCCGCCGGCCTGACCCCTGACCCCTGACCCCTCGTGCGCAGGGACGAGGACGGGTCAGCGGCAGCAGCCCCAGCACCCCCGCCGCAGACCCGACAGGTGCTTTCGTTCCGCGGTTCCCACCGGCCGGCCTGGGGCGACGCCCCGTTCTACCGGGCACAGAGCCGCCGGCCGGTGCCCGGCCTCAGACGGCCCCGGGCCGCGCGCTGAGGTCTCGGGCTCCACCACGCTGCCCCCCATCGGCCCGAGGTGGGCAGCCTGGCCCGGGCACAGCCACACGGGCGGAGACCGGGCGGCGGGCCGGGAGGGGGCCCGGCTGCCCGTCACACGGGACGGCTCCGACCTCGGTGTGGGGACTCGGCCCCCGCTCCTGGGCTGTGGTCGCGGGTCCTCAGCGGCGGGGGAGAGGGGGGCGCACGGCTCCGGGAGGCAGGATGTGACGGGCGTGGCCGTGTGTAAAGGCGCCGGCGGCGCAGGAGCGCGTCCCCGACACGGGACAGACACGGGGCGGGCTCCGGGGCGCACGCGGCTCCCCCTTCCCAGACGCCCCGGCCCGGCTCCCTCCCCACCGCCCGCGCTCCCGCCTCCCCGGGGAGGGAGCCTCTCAGCAACGCTTTTCCTGGAATAATTTCTTATCCATCATCTTTACGGCGGCATTAAATTTTAAGAGAGAATTGAGAGGGAGAGACGATCCATCGCACAGACGGCCCCAAAAGAAAGCCTCCGATAAATGAGGACGTCCACAGCCACGTTCCCGTCCGCCCCGGCCGAGCCGGCCGCCCGGCACGCTGGAGCAGGGGGCCGGCCACGGGACACCCCGCCACGCCGGCGGAGGACGGCTCGCCGACCTCTGACCCGGCTCTGGCGGTGCTCCCGAGCCGGGTAACTCAGATCGGGGCGCCAGGCCCCTCCGCCTGCCTGCAGCCAGGCAGTGGGTGAGGTGCAGGGCGTGGCCCGAGGGCGCGGGCGGTCCCTCCCGGCCGGCCTGGCCACGGGGAGGGAGTGTAGAAGCGGCGCTGAGGCCCTGCGGGCGTAACGGGGCCCGGCACGAGCCGGGCGCTGAGACCCAGCGGACCCCCCTCTGCGGCACCCAGCACTGCCCGCCGACCCCACCGCTGTGAGAAGCGCCTGGCGGCGGCTTCGCAGACCACAGGGCTGCCTCGGCCACGGAGCCAGTGAGGGCGGCCGGGGGTTGGGCTGAGCCAGGTCACTTCCCCCCTAATCCAAGGGGAGCTGGGCCTCCCCTTCCCCTCTAACCCCTGGGGAGCTGGCCCCCCCACCCCCCTAATCCCAAGGGGGCTGGACCCTCCTCCCCCCTAATCCCAGGGGAGCTGAGCCCCCCACCCCCCTAATCCCTGGGGAGCTGGTCCCCCCACCCCCCTAATCCCAGGGGAGCTGGATCCTCCTCCCCCCAATCCCAGGGGAGCTGAGCCCCCCTCCCCCCTAATCCCAGGGGAGCTGGGCCCCCCTCCCCCCTAATCCCAGGGGAGCTGGACCCTCCTCCCCCCAATCCCAGGGAAGCTGAGCCCCCCACCCCCCTAATCCCAAGGGGGCTGGACCCTCCTCCCCCCTAATCCCAGGGGAGCTGAGCCCCCCACCCCCCTAATCCCTGGGGAGCTGGCCCCCCCACCCCCCTAATCCCAGGGGAGCTGGATCCTCCTCCCCCCAATCCCAGGGGAGCTGAGCCCCCCTCCCCCCTAATCCCAGGGGAGCTGGGCCCCCCTCCCCCCTAATCCCAGGGGAGCTGGACCCTCCTCCCCCCTAATCCCAGGGGAGCTGGACCCTCCTCCCCCCTAATCCCAGGGGAGCTGGGCCTCCGCCTGCTCTGCCCGTGGGCGCTGTGCCCCAGCTGCCTGTGTGCACGGGAGCCTTGGGCCAGCACACAGGTGCCGCCGGGAATGCTCCCTCTGAGACAGTAGCACTCGGCCCGGCGCCCGGCCGCTCCCGGCAGAGGCAGCACAGCAGCGGTCCCGGAGGGGAGGGTGGCTGCCCCCAGCCAGGCCACGGGCATGCCCACGGCCCTCATGTGCCCCACGCACACGGAGAGGAGGCCCATGCCACACTGCCCCCCCCGGGCTCACGAGGAAAAACGGGCTCACTGGTGTCCTCCTTACCGACCTCCGGCCACCCACGGCCACGTGGCGGCCACTTCTCCCCCCGGCTCCGGAGCGAGTGTGAAGTCACCCCTGAAAACGAGCCCCAAGGATGGCCTTCAAATTTCACCCCAATGACCTCAGCACACACCCCCAAGACGCCAGGAACAGGTGGCGGGCGGTCCCGGTGAGGAATTCAGAACGGGTTACCACGGGAGACAGGTGGAAGCCGTGGGGGCGGGAGGGCGCTCACCTGGGAGCCGCGCTAGCCGGGGGCCGGCCCGGGGGTCCGACATGTGCCTGACAGGCGGCCCCTGCCTAGCTGGCCTGCCTCGGGGACAGGACGGTCTGCGGTCACCTGCCCGTGGGCACTGGGACACAGCCAGCCCGCGCTCGGGGCGCCTTCCGCCTGGACCGGGGGCCGGGCTCGGGCTCCTCTGGCGTCACGTCGGCGACAGCGGTGCCCGCGGCCTGGGGTCTCGGCTGGAACTCGGGGCGCAGCATCCTGGGCGCCCTGGGGAACTGAGCCCAGGAGCCCCTTTAAAAACCTGTTTTTGCAGCTTCTGTTGCCGTGTCAGACGCCGAAGCAGGAGCTGCTTTAACAACGTGTAATTAGCCACTTAACGGCATTAAAAGGACGTCTGAGCCATTCTGAGCTGAAAGGCAGCCCGGGGCGGTGTCTGAGAGCGATCAGGCTAAAGGCAGGCCCCTCGGCCGCCAGCACGCTCGCTCCGAGCTCAGCCCGAGCGGCCGCAGGCACAGGACCAGGCTAATCATGTCCCCCGGTTCCCGTCACCGCCAGCTCCTGACTCCCCCCGCGTGCCCCATCTTCATTGTCCTCCGGGCCGCTCCGGGAGCCGGCTGGCGGAGAGTTAATCAGGGTCCGAGGCCAGGCTGCGGCCTTGCTCCCCGCACGGGGCCGCCTCACCCCACGTCTCCTTTCATCCCACACAACGGCTCCGCGGAGAGCCGGTGACACTATTCGCTCAGGAACGAGGACAGTGCACGGCAGAGCAGCCGCGGGCACCGTGCCAGGCGAGGGCACCCCGCGCCTTTCGACACTGCGCCCGCCGCCAGGACAGGGCCCGGCCGGCCCCGCCAGGCGGGACCACGGGGGCCAAGCCCTCCCCACCCGGCCTGAGGCCGGGCCCTGTAAGTCCCCTGAGTTACGAGGAGGAAGTCCGTTTAAACACCAGTTCTCCTCACATTTCTCAAGTGCTGAAGAGCCCCTGTGCCTGGAGGCTACTCTAAGGGCCTTTCCATCTTCCAGAACCTTCCCTCGCACACCGCTCTGGACTCTCTCCGACTTCCCTGACGCACAGCCAGTTCAGCCCGTTCCCTCCTCCTTCTCCGCGCGCCTCCCCCTCTCCCCTGTCCCTCCCAAGGCCGGCCACATGCACGGGCGCCCCTCTTTACCTGAATGACACCCGTGTGTGCGTGCGTGTGTGCACGTGTGTGCATGTATGTGTGTGCGTGCGTGTGTGTGCATGCGTGTGTGTGTTCACCCAGCCGTCACTGACGGACACTAGGGGCCCCCCTCTCGGCCGCGGCGAACGCCGCTGCTGCGAACAGCGGTGCGGGTGCTCCCTCAGATCGCCTGCCCTCCTCTGGGTGAGCCAATTCCGCCGCGCTGCGGGGTGGGAAGTGAACCACCAGCTCCCCACACTAACCACGGCTACGGAAGAGGCCCTGAGAAGATGGCCCATTTCCAAACGCATCACCACAGTGAGCTGCTCGGGACAAGTTCACAGAGACCAAGCATGTCAGGCAACGGCTGCTGGGAAGAGAAGCAAGTGTCAGGGAGGGAGCACCTGGGGCAGGAGCGGGGAGGGGAGGGAGCACCTGGGGCAGGAGCGGGGAGAGGAGGGAGCACCTGGGGCAGGAGCGGGGAGAGGAGGAGGGAGCACCTGGGGCAGGAGCGGGGAGAGGAGGGAGCACCTGGGGCAGGAGCGGGGAGGGGAGGAGGGAGCACCTGGGGCAGGAGCGGGGAGGGGAGGAGGGAGCACCTGGGGCAGGAGCGGGAAGAGATGGAGGGAGCACCTGGGGCAGGAGCGGGAAGAGATGGAGGGAGCACCTGGGGCAGGAGCGGGAAGAGATGGAGGGAGCACCTGGGGCAGGAGCGGGAAGAGATGGAGGGAGCACCTGTGGCAGGAGCGGGAAGAGATGGAGGGAGCACCTGGGGCAGGAGCGGGAAGAGATGGAGGGAGCACCTGGGGCAGGAGCGGGGAGGGGAGGAGGGAGCACCTGGGGCAGGAGCGGGAAGAGATGGAGGGAGCACCTGGGGCAGGAGCGGGGAGAGGAAGAAGCATCTGGGGCAGGAGCAGGGAGAGGAGGAGGGAGCACCTGGGGCAGGAGCGGGGATGAGAGGAGGGAGCACCTGGGCAGGAGCGGGGAGAGGAGGAGGGAGCACCTGGGGCAGGAGCGGGGAGGGGAGGAGGGAGCACCTGGGGCAGGAGCGGGGAGAGGAAGAAGCATCTGGGGCAGGAGCAGGGAGAGGAGGAGGGAGCACCTGGGGCAGGAGCGGGGATGAGAGGAGGGAGCACCTGGGCAGGAGCGGGGAGAGATAGAGGGAGCACCTGGGGCAGGGGCGGGGAGGGGAGGAGGGAGCACCTGGGGCAGGAGCGGGGAGAGGAAGAAGCATCTGGGGCAGGAGCAGGGAGAGGAGGAGGGAGCACCTGGGGCAGGAGCGGGGATGAGAGGAGGGAGCACCTGGGCAGGAGCGGGGAGAGGAGGAGGGAGCACCTGGGGCAGGAGCGGGGAGGGGAGGAGGGAGCACCCGGGGCAAGAGCGGGGAGAGGAAGAAGCATCTGGGGCAGGAGCAGGGAGAGGAGGAGGGAGCACCTGGGGCAGGAGCGGGGATGAGAGGAGGGAGCACCTGGGCAGGAGCGGGGATGAGAGGAGGAGGGAGCACCTGGGCAGGAGCGGGGATGAGAGGAGGGAGCACCTGGGCAGGAGCGGGGAGAGGAGGAGGGAGCACGGGCAGGATTGGGGAGACCAGGACGCATCTTCAGCCACCACAGGCGGCCGGTCCACCTGCAGGCCTGGAAACCATCTCCCGCAGCTGAGGCCCCGGAGCTGGACGGCCCCTCTGCACGCCCGCCCCCGCCCTGCAGCCACACCGGGACCACGTCGGGGCGGCCATGCCGGCCCCGGGGAGCAGGGCCACCTCCCGCTGCGGCGTTTCTGGTTGTGCGCCTCCCTGCCGTCTCTGTGCTGTAACGACGCACTCCTTCACCTCCGGCGCTACCTCGTCCGGGGCTCACCCAGGACCCGTGGGCACCCCTGGGTGCAGGCAGGGCCCAGCCGAGAAACCCAGGTGAGGGCAGAGTGGCCACCGAGCCACACAGCAATCCTCCGATGACCGTGTCCTTTCGTGGCCAAACGACGCGGCACAATTTCACGGCTCTGAACTGAGAACTGAAATACCCCGGTTTTTAACATACGGGAGGGTTTACGTCCGCCGTACGATGAGCCCGCTCCCGCCGCGGTCAATTCCGGGAAGACGAGCTCCGTAGAGAAGCCCCGCCGGCACGCACGGGGGAACCCACGCGGTGTCAGCGAGCGGGCAGGGGCCTGGACGCCGGGCCTCCCCCGGCTCCTCGGAGCGCCAGGCGCTTCACACCCGATTGCCCGTGATGGCCGGCGCTCCGGCCGCTGCGCGGGCAGGCGGGAGGGGACGGGCGGTTCCGGAAGATTAAATTGTCCCCGAGGCCCGGCCAGCTCAGGCCGTTCGCCGCTGTAGGTTCCGACAGGGCAGCGCCCGGAAAGCCGCGGCTGCCAAGGACCCAGGGGCCCCCAGCCGAGTCGAGGCGGGGCGATCTCCCGGCTCGGCAGGAAGTTGGCAGCGGGCAGTCTCAGGCAGAAAGCGCGGAGGAGGGCCGGGGGAGCGGGCAGGGCCGTGGCACGGTGGTGGCGGTGGCGGCGGGAGACCCTGGGAACAGCAGCCAGCGCGCCCAGTCTCACGGGCAGAACCGTCGTCCGGGCCAAGGCCGCCTCTGGGAGGAGGGAGGGAGGGAGAGCGGAGACCCTCCCGGCCGCCTCCGGCCCGGCCTCCCACCCTCTCCGCGCCATCTCCGCGGGCTGCGGGCCAGCGCCCCACCAGGGCCTGCGACAGCTCAGGCTCTGTCTCTGCAGGCAGCTCCCCCCACGCCCTCTCCCGGCCCCACCCGGTCACCGAGCAGGGCGCTGCTCTGGCGTCGGGGGCGGGCACAGCCTCCTGGGAGGCCGCGGCGGGTCACCGCAGCCTGGCCTCGCTCAGCGACCATCGCCCCCGAAACGGAAAGGGCAGGTGAGCGAAGGGGCCCTCGGGAGCAGAGGCGGTTTGTTCCAGAAACAGCCTCCCGAACAACGGCTCCGTCAGGGCCGGCGCGGGGGGGGGGGGGGGGGGCCCGCTGCCCGTCAGCGCGTTTTAAAAACGACGTCAGCAACGGGAGCGGAGTGCGGGCGGCGTGAGCGCGAGTGTCGCGGCGGGCGTGGCTCGGGCCCAGCGCATCACCAGCGTCCCCACCAGCCCCGGGCGCCGGCCGGCTGGCGGGAAACTCGGCTCCGGGCCCGGCCTCCGGAGCACCCCCGCTCTGCGGGACCCCGACCGCCTCCGGAGCGGCCGCGGGGCCGCAGGCGCAGAGCTCACCTGGTAGGTGTCCCACAGGCGGATGGTGCAGCGCAGGGGCAGCTCCCTCATCAGCAGGTTGTTCATCCAGCGGAAGGCGAACTGCAGGTACCGCACCTCGTGCTGCTCCAGGTGCCGGTGCACTTGCTCTGCGGGAGACAGGCCGCTGTCAGGAGCCCTGCCCGCCGTCCCTGCCACGCCCGCCACGCCTGCACCCTCCCCACCTGTGCCCACCTCGCCTGCACCCACCGTGCCTGCACCCTCCTCACCTGTGCCCACCGCGCCTGCACCCAGGCCTGTGCTCTCACCTGTGCCCACCTCACCCGCCTGCACGCTCCTCACCTGTGCCCACCACGCCTGCACCCACCGTGCCTGCACCCACTACACTTGCGCCCAGCTCTGAACCACCCACTCAACCACCACCAGGGCCGAGGGAGCCCACACCGCACACCAGCAGGCCACGGGAGAGCCACGCTGGTGGAGGCCTCTCCTCGCAGACCGGGCTGGAGGTGGAGGGCCTGAGAGAGGGCAGCACGCCGACTCGCAAGGACGACTGCCACCTCACCCGGAAGTGCTCCAGACCCAGCCGCCGAGTGCCACGTGGGCACGGCCTCGGCCCCGGGCCGGCGCCTCTGGCCTCCAGGTTTGGGGCCGGGGAGGAGGGCTGGGCCTCTGAGGAGCCCCAGGTTTGCCAGCCGCATGTCCCCGCACAGCCTCCCATGGGGACGAGCAGCTCGTCCTCGGGGCTGCAGGGGACTCCCGGCCGGAGCCCTCACGCCCGCCCAGGCCCCGGGGAGGCTGGGCCCCACAGAGCTGCAGCGTACGGAAGCCCGGGGGCCGCTCCGGGAGAATGGACCCGTGATCGCGGTGCCCTGAGCAGGGGGCTGCCCACGAAGCTGCCCACGGGCTGCAGGGAGGGGGTGGGGCCTCCCTGCACCGCCCTCCCCGCCTCCGGTCAGACCCGCCCTCCCCGCCGGGCCGGGCCGCCCCGAGGAAAGTTCCCGGGTGCTCCTGCCCAAAGCGAGGCCCACCAGTGGCGAGCAGACCGCGTGAGAGAGGCAGGAGGCGCGGGAGGGCGGGCGGGGGGGGGGGGGCCCAGGGCAGGGCCAGCTCTGCCCCCGAGGGAGAAGCCAGGAGACCGGGGAGCAGCTCGCTCGTGCCCACGAGGCAGAGACACCGCGCAACGTCCACTGGACGCCCGCCGCAGGAACACGGGCCTCGCCCTCGCACGGCTCCTCCATCCGCTCGCGGGGTCCACCGGGGTCCTGCCCCCGTGCCCACGAAGCAGCCGCTGCCAGGGGCGGCGAGGGCGAGGCCCGTGCGTGCCCTCCGGGTCAGCGGAGGTGCGAGGCGGCCCCCGAGCCTGCCCTCCCCGGACCTCGCTGGCCGCTGTCACACGTCCTGCCCGGGTCTGCGCCCGTCACTTGCACCAAGTCACCCAACCATCCGGAAAGGCTCTCGGCGGCGGCACCCCCTCCCGCGCGGCGGTCAGCAGGGCAGGGTTACCCTCGGGGCGCGGCCCGCACACACGGCGGGCGCGGCCTCGGACGGCCTGAGCACGCTCTGTCTCTAGGACGTGGGAAGTGCCGTTTCCAGCCCCGACGACGCTGGGCCCGAGAACCATCAGCGCCCCTCCCGGGAGCGGAGGCCAGGACATGGGAGCACGCGTGTCGCCAGGCGGTGGCAGCCCCGGCTCCAGCAAGGGCTGTCCACTCGCGACTCCCCACTCCCTCCCAGGACCGCCTTCTGGTTCTGGCCTTCGAGAGGGGGCGCTGCTGCCCCAGGGGTGGCCTCGGAGATGCACGCTGCCCTGTCCCCCTCCAGGGGGTGGCCTCGGGGACACACGCTGCCAGACCTCAGCTGGAGCCCAGGCTGAGCAAGGAGCCTCCCGCCACCTGCAGGGGGCAGAGTCCCAGGTGCACAGCCACCACCCGCCGCCCCCCCCCCCCCCCCCCCCCCCGCCCCAAAGAGGCCCGGGGCTGGCTCACCGTCGATGCGGCCCACCAGCTCCTCCAGCATCCGCACTTTCATCTGGATCCCGGGCTGGGCGAAGGTGTAGTTGTCCTGAGGGAGAGAGCAGCGACCGGCACTCGCACGGCCAGGCGGCGTGCCGAGGGCGGGGCGGGGACACACGCGTGCCCGCGTGCCGTGCCCTGCGCACACCCGGGCCGTGCCGGCGAGGGCGGCTCCGAGGAGGCCCGGTCCGTCTCTGACACAGAGGCCGTTACCCGCCCCGGGAGCAGGGAGCGCGGGGTCCCTGCGGGGGGGGGGGGGGCACGCTGACGGGGAGCACGGGCACAGAGGGTGTGGCCGCGTCAGGAGGTGCCTGCTGGGAGCACACGGCGCTCGGCACAGCCACGTGGGATGCCGGCCGGCCGGCCGGGCGCTGGCAGCCACGTCACCCCAACAACCCGAGGGCCGGCGGCACGGCCCCCGCCCGGGGAGAGAGCGTGTGGCCGCTCCCAACGAACGCGGTGACGACAACATGGAGGCGGGAGCACCGGGTTAGGCGTCGGGCGTGGGGGGGCGTGGGGGGGCCTGTGACCTCCTCGGCTCCCGCCTCCTCGTCTGTGCCTGGGGGAACGGGGCTGCCTGCCGGGTCCCCTCCGAGGCCTGGGGAACGGGTCCCACGCCCAGAGCCCGGCTTGGTGAGAGGCGGGGGGGGGGGTGTCGGGCGAGGCCGGCTCTGGCGCTTGGCCGTGGGGAGGCGCCGCTGTCCCCGACGGCAGCGCAACAGCGTGGGGTCCCGAACGCAGGCCTTTCCGGGAGCCGAGGTCGGGGCCGGGCCTCGGGGCCGCCGGGCACGGAGTCTCTCAGAGGCCGTGGGCGGCGCCCCCCCCCCCCCCCCCGCTGTCACTCGAGCACGCGTCAGGCCGGCCTGAGTGACAGGCAGCGGCGGGAAAGCAGCCATTACAGCCGCTGGGGGGGGGGGGCATTCTCAAAAACAGGGCCCTTAAAGGGCCACTGCCCGCAGAAAGACCACGCCAGACCACACACCGCAGCCGGGTGGGCAAACCGATGGGGGGTGACCTGGCTGTTTCTGGTGTGAGAACGGACTGTGCTCCGACAGCACGACCGGGCCAGGCCCCCGGGGACCAGGGGGCCCAGGAAAGACGGCCGGGCCGGGAGGACAGGCGCACGGACCGCACGCAGCTCCTTGCCGGCGCCGGGGTGGGCGGGCGGCCGGGCCGGGAGGACCCAGCGGCCCGTCGAGGAGACCGCTTGGTAATTAAGAGGCACGAGCTATTCTTCGGGCGACAGCACGGGTTTTACGTTTCTCGGTGCTGCTGTAAATTGAGTCTTTCTCCATTTTCATTTTTAAGCTGCTGCTCAATGACTCATTCTTAATGAACCCTCTGTGCAGCCGCAGCTCCTGACATTCTCTGTTTAACGACTGTGCGCGATGCTTCCAGGAGCGGTCGATGCATCGACCGGGGCTCCGGGTCCCGGCTCGCCAGCACGCGGCACGCGAGGCGGGGCAGGCCGCTCGCCCACGCTCCCGCCACGCTGGGCGCCGGGCACGCCGCCCCCGCCACGCCGGCTGCACCCACAGGCCCCGGCGGGGCGACACCTTCCCCAACCCCAGAGCAGCCCCCCGGCCCCCTCTTTCCAGCTGAGATGGAGGCAAGGGAGGGCCGGGCTGGTCCAGGCTCCCACGTCTCAGCTGGGTTTGGGGGGGGGGGGGGTGTCCCGGGCGCCCAGGGAGCCGGCCTTTGGAGCGTGAAACTCTCCACGGGCTCCCTGTGCCGGAGCCGGGGGACGGGACAGCTGTCCCCGCTCTCCCCTCGGGCACCATCCGCAGCGACTGATGCACACATTGTACCTGAGGGGCGCTCTGCCGTGTCCACACCCGTCCCGTCCCAGGCCTGTCACCCCGCCTTCCTCCCCCGAGCCTGCCCCCGCGCACCGCACTCCGGCCCCTCCCCCCACCACCCCGCACTCCGGCCCCTCCCCTCTCCCCCCGCACAGCACTCCGGCCCCTCCCCTCTCCCCCCGCACCGCACTCGGGCCTCTCCCCTCTCCCCCCGCACCGCACTCCGGCCCCTCCCCTCTCCCCCCGCACCGCACTCCGGCCCCTCCCCCCTTCCCCTCTCCCCCGCACTCCGGCCCCTGCCCCTCCCCCCACCACCCCGCACTCCGGCCCCTCCCCCCCTCCCCCCGCACCGCACTCCGGCCCCTCCCCTCTCCCCCGCACCGCACTCCGCCTCCCCGGGGACCCGCCCGCGGGGCAGCGAGCCGGGAGGGCCGTCGTCCTGCGGACCGGAGGGGCGTGGCCGGCTCACCTGGATGCCGTCCAGCAGCCGGCTCATGCACCAGAAGGTGTCGGCCTCCACGCCGCGCAGCACGTCCGCGGGCACGCGGGACACGTCGGCGACGTCCGCGTCCTCCTCCTCTGCGGAGCACGGGAAAGACACGGAGTTAGCGGGGACCACGACGCAGGCCACGCACACACGGGCGGGGCCACGCGGGAGCGGAGCGGGCTGCTGCTCGGGCACCTCCCCGGGCCCCTCTCTCTCCATCTAAGGAGGCGAGTCACGTCCCTTCCCCCTCGTCACTTGGAGCTTCTCGATTTCAACTCCTAATCAGACGCAGACGATTAATATTCCGAACCCTCGCCAATTAATCAGCATAATTAATAGGTTACCAACGGCTGCTTCTCAGGCGAGGCACGATCTAACGGGAGAAAACCCACACGCGTTACTCCCAACCGAGGCCGGAGGTCCCCCGTAACTCTTTAAAGCCCCGTTCTAAGACGTTCCCCTCGCGCCCCGTGACTGTCCTCTGGGGGCCACGTCCAAGGTGAGGGGTTCGGAAGCCACGGCAGGCGAGTCCCCGGACGGACGGGCAAAGAGCAGAGAAGGCAGCGCGCAGGCGTCCGCGAGAGCGGCCACGAGACCCCCCCACCCCCCGGCCCTCGAGCTCCGGCGGAGCCTCACGAGGAGGAGACACCCTCGAAGTCAGAAGACGCCAAGCAGGCGCCACGCTGAGACGGCGGACGTTTGGACAAACTAATTCCAGGTCCTTATAAAGATGCTGCCCTCCAGCATGAGCCTCAGAGGACCTAAAACACGGTGTACCCTGTTTTTTGTTTTTTAACGTATTTATTTAATTTGCTTCTGTTTCACTTTGCAATTGTGCGAGGCATCTTCGGGAGGAAAACAGCTTTGAAAATGAACACATAAATGTGAGGTGTCAGAGTCCCGGGGACATGCGGGGGGGGAGGGGGGAGGCAGAGGGATTACTCCTCCGACCAGGCGGTGTGCTCTGCACCCGGGCCACAGCCCTGCCCGGGGGCCGCGGGCAGCCTCGGGGGGCACCCGGCTCCCCCGCCCGCCGGACCCCACCGCTCAGCATAAGGCTTCTCCGGGCCACATCGGTTCACAGACACAGAGGCGGCCTCCTCAGGTGCTGGCCGAGCTGGGGGCGGTTCCAGAGGACTCCCCCGCTCCCCCCGGTGTAAGGCTTTCCCGGGCCAGACCCGGTTCACAGACGTAGACGGGCCCCCTCAGGCAGTGGTCTCGCTGGGAGACATTCCCGCAGACTCCCTCCGCGCCCCCCGGCGGGAGCGGCTGGTGGCTCCCACTCCGGGCCGAGGCGGCAGCCATCACCGAAGGCCCTCCCGAGGCCCTTCCAGCCTCTCCTCCCCTTCAAGGCCCTTCGGGGCTCTCAGCTGCCTCCTTCCCGAGGTAAAAGGTAAACGGAGAAGAGCCGTCCCAGACAGAGTACCGGTGCCCAGGGGCGGGGCCACACACCAGGTCTGCGGACACAGCTGCGCCCGGGAGCCTCGCCGAAGCCCCCGCACACGCGGCTGGTCCTGTCCCGTCCACGGACACGCGGGCGGTCTGTTCGCACACGTGGCTGGTCCCGTCCCGTCCACGGACACGCGGGCGGTCTGTTCGCACACGCGGCTGGTCCCGTCCCGTCCACGGACACGCGGGCGGTCTGTTCGCACACGCGGCTGGTCCCGTCCCGTCCACGGACACGCGGGCGGTCTGTTCGCACACGCGGCTGGTCCCGTCCCGTCCACGGACACGCGGGCGGTCTGTTCGCACACGCGGCTGGTCCCGTCCCGTCCACGGACACGCGGGCGGTCTGTTCGCACACGCGGCTGGTCCCGTCCCGTCCACGGACACGCGGGCGGTCTGTTCGCACACGCGGCTGGCTCCCTGTCCCGTCCACGGACACGCGGGCGGTCTGTTCGCACACGCGGCTGGCTCCCTGTCCCGTCCACGGACACGCGGGCGGTCTGTTCGCACACGCGGCTGGTCCCGTTCCGTCCACGGACACGCGGGCCGTCTGTTCGCACACGCGGCTGGCTCCCTGTCCCGTCCACGGACACGCGGGCGGTCTGTTCGCACACGCGGCTGGTCCCGTCCCGTCCACGGACACGCGGGCGGTCTGTCCGCACACGCGGCTGGTCCCGTCCCGTCCACGGACACGCGGGCGGTCTGTTCGCACACGCGGCTGGCTCCCTGTCCCGTCCACGGACACGCGGGCGGTCTGTTCGCACACGCGGCTGGTCCCGTCCCGTCCACGGACACGCGGGCGGTCTGTTCGCACACGCGGCTGCTCCCGTCCCGTCCACGGACACGCGGGCGGTCTGTTGGGTGTCGTTCCCCAGCGGCCACTTGCTGCTCTCCGAGGTGACGCAGGGAAGGTGGGCTGTGTTTCCCGGCGCCCGGGACGGCGTTCTAACCCAGGAAAATCTCCTCAAAGGTCGGGGGCCGAGATCAAATCGGACGTGTTTTTAGCTTTCACTTGGTGCGCGTTGTGAGAGGGGTAGTCTTACACGGCGAACACATCCCAAACGCTGCATTTTAACTGGAAAAGTTGGGGGGGGGGGGTCTCAGACGCCGGAAAATGCGGTAACTCCGAGGCCCGCACGCCGAGCGCAACAGCAGACAGGCGGAGCGGTCGGGGGTGCGGGCTTGGCAGCAGCGGGCCGGCCAGAGGCCCCGGGAGGCCCAGGCTGGAGCCCCCGGGGGGGGGTCCCGGTTGGTGGGGTGCCAATGTGCTCACCCGGCTGCGGGTTTCCTCTCTGCGTTCGTGATCCCTCGCGGCCCCCGCTCCGTGACAGCTCCGCTCATTTCCAGAAGGAAGGCTCTGCCTGTCCAGTCGCTCTTCGCAGGGGGACGGGACGGCTCTTAAAGGTGACAACTGCCGCCGCCCGCCGCCCCTCGGCAGAGCGGGCAGGGCCGCGGGGGCGGTGCCCCGGAGCACGCCCCGCCGGGGAGCGCGAGCGCGAGCCGCCCCTCGGGGACGCGGGGCCCGGGGCGGCTGGAGCAACTCCTGCTGCTGACCTTCGCGACGTGACCCGCCCCGCGCGCCGTGACCGGACACACGGGCAGGCGCCCGTCAACCCTGCTGCGGTAAGTCGGCTGCGGTAAGTGGGCTGCGGTAAGTGGGCTGCGGTAAGTGGGCTGCGGTAAGTGGGCTGCGGTAAGTGGGCTGCGGTAAGTGGGCTGCGGTAAGTGGGCTGCGGTAAGTCGGCTGCGGTAAGTCGGCTGCGGTAAGTCGGCTGCGGTAAGTCGGCAGTAACGAGGCACTTGGACGATAAATCAAAAAACCATAATTGGCATTTTAATTTTTCATAAGGAGCACACGGCGGAGCGCTAGACGGAGCACCGCGCCATCCCCACCCCCCCCCCACCCCCAGGCAGGTCCCGGCCGTCCCTCACATGTTGTTAACGCAGAAACCTGTCCCCCCCCCCCACGCAGGTCCCCGGCCGTCCCTCACGTGTTAACGCAGAAACGAGTGTCCCCCCCCTTTGCAGGTCCCTCACGTGTTGTTAACGCAGAAACCTGTCCCCCCCCACGCAGGTCCCCGGACCGTCCCTCACGTGTTAACGCAGAAACGAGTGTCCCCCCCCTTTGCAGGTCCCTCACGTGTTGTTAACGCAGAAACCTGTCCCCCCCCCCGCAGGTCCCCGGACCGTCCCTCACATGTTAACGCAGAAACGAGTGTCCCCCCCCTTTGCAGGTCCCTCACGTGTTGTTAACGCAGAAACCTGGCCCTCCCCCCCACGCAGGTCCCCGGACCGTCCCTCACGTGTTAACGCAGAAACGAGTGTCCCCCCCCTTTGCAGGTCCCTCACGTGTTGTTAACGCAGAAACCTGTCCCTCCCCCCCCACGCAGGTCCCCGGACTGTCCCTCACATGTTAACGCAGAAACCTGTCCCCCCCCCCACGCAGGTCCCCGGACCGTCCCTCACGTGTTAATGCAGAAACGTGTCCCCCCCCCCCCCTTTGCAGGTCCCTCACGTGTTGTTAACGCAGAAACGTGCACCCCAATGAGGAGAAACGGCTGTCAAGCCCGCATCTTATTAGTCAACTATTAAACTTTCCCAATCATCAATCAGTTTAATTGCTCCCGACGTGGGTTATAAACAGGGTTTTGTGGCTCCATAAAACTCGGCGGGGTAACCCCTTCACCGCCAGCCCCGGGCCGAAAGCGCCCTGGACCGGGGGTGGAGGGGGGGGTCCTCCCGCGTCCTCCCGCCTTCCGGCCCGGCATTTCCGCTTCAATCGGCTGCCACACTTGGGAGCATTTTGGCTCATTTATGCCCCCCAAAAAAATTATAATAAAAAAAATGGGAAGAGACAGCTGATCCCACGCACAGTGTGTCTTCAATCAGGTCCTCCCGGCGGGCCTGCGTCACAGGCACCCAGAGGAGTGAGAACGAGGCACCGGCGCCGACCCCATCCCCCCGTCCCCCCGCAGAGCCCAGGGGAGAGGCCGCAGGGCACTCGCCCGCGAGAACTGACAACGGGGACGCACCGTGGCGCCTCCCCTTCGCCCGCCGCAGCCTCCCGCCGAAACGAGGCCGTAAGAGCACTTACTGGAGTGAACCCGCTGTTTGAAGCTCTGGCCGCGGCTCACCCCTGCTCGCTCAAAACAAGGGAATCGTGGCTGTAGTTTCCAGCCGGTGACCTTGAAGACTAGCACCAGAGGAGTGACGGTCCGACGCCAATTACACAGCCGCGCCGCCGGTTTTTACAAAGATGGGACCCCTTTCCCACGACCAGCAGAAAGCATAGTTGGAAGATAAAGAGCGAGCGATGGGGTCACTCACAGTCTATTGGCAGCTCTTCCCCAGATGCGGCCTTGGGGGCCGTTGGCCAAACGCAGGGCAGTCACACTCATGGTTCGGACCCTCTAAAAGGCCGGCCTGCACCCGGGGGGCGCGGCCGTGGGTGTTTGCGCGGTGCCCCCGAGACCGCCCCGGCCAGGTTTCAGTAAATCCTCGCCTGCTTATCACCAACGTAACCGCCTCCGTGGTCGTTTGCAACCGGTCGTGGAAGTCGCCCCACACACCACCAGGCCCAGGTGCATGTGCTCATGCGTTCCGGGGGGTGAGGGCGGGGCCTCCGCCAGCCTGGGGGCTCACCGGACGCGGGGGGGGCCGCCGCCCAGGAGAAACCTCCCCCAGCCCCTCCTCCTGGCCACACGCCATCGCTGTGCTAACCAGGTCCCTGCCGGCACCGACTGCCTTTCCTGATGGCGCCCCGCACACCCGCCCCCCCCCCCCGGGAGGTGCCACGACACGCTGGCCACGGGGATGGAGAGGCCCCCGGGCCTGGAGCGGGAGGTTCCCGGAGGAGGAGCCCGAGGAGCCAGGCCTGGAACCACGCGCGGGAGGGAGGAGCTGTACCAGGGGCACCGTTAATAATGCGGATTTTTAATCAGCGAAAACGGTCATTTCAAGAGAAACATCAAAAGTGCTGTCTTCAAAGTAGTGTCCGCCGCTAGCTACACATTCCCCCACCTTTCAGGTCATTTGTGGGTACCGTCCCAACAGAGCTTTTCTTCTTTTGAGGCAGACCATTCAGAGACCCAACGTCCCACTTCTTTGTCGTGTTGAAGGGCCGCTCAGACCGTGCGTGTGCCATCGACCGGAACACGTGGCCGTCTGAAGGAGCGGGGGCTGGTGGACACGGGAGGGTTCACGCTTCCCAGGCAGGACCCTGTCACGTGTCTTTACTGGTTGTGAAGTGTGTGATGGTGCCATCACGAAGCAGATTTACTTTGCCGTGTCTTCTGGCCCATTCTGGGCGTTTCACGATCCGAGCGTGGTTCAGACGGATTCTCTGTTGTCGGCGGCGATCAGCATTAACGGTTCCACCTGGTGTCAGGAGCTCATAGCACACCACACCCTCCCGACCGCGCCGAACAGAGCACCGTCCTCTTCCCGAAGCGATCCGGCCTGCAGTCCGTGTTGATGGCGGCCCTGGATCAACCCGTGGTCCTGTGCGTTTGGGAATCTCAAATCCCCTTTTCATCGCCAGTCACAGCTCAATGCAAAAAAGACTTTCTTTCGTGCCGCTGAAGCAACGCTTTACCGATGACCTTTTGGTTTCCCGTTTGTCTTTCGTTCAGTTGATGAGGCACCCGTTTTCCTTCCTTTAAAATCCTTCCTGTCGCTTGTAACCGGTCGGAAATTGTTTGCTGAGCAACGTTTACTCTTTCTGCGAGTTGGTTCTGAGTCTGACACGCACCTTCACCCGATACCGCTCGTCACTGCCGGTCTCCGCACTCTTCCACCGACCTGGGCGTTCTGGATCTTTCACGTCGAAATCACCGCCTTTAAAGCGTTTACACCGGCCTTCACAGGCACCTCGAGATGGAGCACGTTCACCATAAGCTTCCCGAAGTATACGGTAACTTTTTCTTCAAAATAACGAATTGAAACTTCCCGAAAATGCTTTTTTTTTTTTTTTGGCACGAAATTCAGCATTTTTAAGCATAAAAACATCTATGATGGTAACACCTTCAGGAAATTTGACATACGAAGTTTCGAAGCTTGCTGTCAACAAAATAGCATGCACATCCAATCACATACACATGTGTGTCACTCCGTCCATGGGAAAAAAAAAATCAGGCCAAAACTGGTTTGGCTCAGTGGATAGAGCGTCGGCCTGCAGACTGAAGAGTCCGGGTTCGATTCCAGTCAAGGGCATGCACCTGTGTTACAGGCACATCTCCAGTGGGAGGCGTGCAGGAGGCAGCTGATGGATGTTTCTCTCTCATCGATGTTTCTAACTCTCTATCCTTCTCCCTTCCTCTCTGTAAAAAAAATCAATGCGATATATATATTTTTCAAAATCCATATTAACTGGTACACCTGGTCAACGGCCAGCCCAGCGGCCCCACTCAACCTGCTCCTCCCAACCCCTGCCCGTCACCAGCAAGGCCCTGTGGTCCCTGCCAGGCCGGGGGGGGGGGGGGGGCAGGCTGCCTGGCGGACGGGCGCCAGCTCTTGGCAGCACCGATCCTGCGGTCACCAGCGGGGCCTGTGCAGCCGGCAGGCTCTGACCGAGAAGCCATCAGCGCCACGACTGGCGCTCGCTGCCCACAGCTCTGCGGGGCTGGACGCTCACAGGTGCCGGGCCCCCGGGCCACGTCATCACGCCACCACGCTCCCCGGCACGGCCCCGGCGTGACGCTGGCGACAGCCCCGCCCGAGCGCGCATGGCCTGGCGACCGGGCCGGCCCAGCGCTCGAGCCCAGCGCTCACCGTGGCCCCCAGGCCCGTGGCCCGGCAACGCTGCGCCCCCAGTGACTCTACAGAGGCAGAACACAGGACCCAGGAACCCGCCGTGACGGCCCCCCCATCAGAAACTGCTACCTCGCCCCCAAGAGGCAGTCGCTCTATTTTTGTTTTAAATACGTTTTTATTGCTTTCAGAGAGGAAGGGAGAGAGAGGGGTAGAAACAGCAATGATGAGAGGGAATCGTCGACTGGCTGCCTCCTGCATGCCCCCTACTGGGAATCGAGTCCACAACCCGGGGCATGTGCCCTTGACCGGAATCGAACCTAGGACCCCCGAGTCCATAGGCCGACGCTCTATCCACTGAGCACACCATCCAGGGCGAGGCTGACGTTTTAGAATGTGCATCTGAGGCGGCTTCGTGTCTTACTAGCAAAACGACGTTACTGCACCGGCAATGACTTCAGTGAGATGGCACCAGGGCTGACAACAGAGCGAGTGCGCCCCGAGGTCTATCCCGGCCGCAGCGCCGCGCGCGCACACGCAGCCCTCAGCCTCCCCTCGAGGCGGCTCCCGTCTGCCCACGGGAGGCCGAGGCCGGGCAACGGCAGCGCCCGGCGTGTGCGGGCGGAGAGGAAGGCGGGAACGGAGGCCTGTTCGCACCCACCGATATGCACGCGGCTCACGCACATCTCACGGCAAAGCCGCCCGCCCCCCCGGATGGACCCTCGAGAACCCCGTCACACGGGTAGAACAGAAGGACCGAGGGGCCGCCGTCCGGGAGAGCAGCCTGCTGCAGGCTTAGCGTGTCACCTCGCCCGGCCGATGCCCGCACCGACAGGCTCCCTCGGCATCAGCCGGCAGCCCCGTCTGCGCAGGCCTGCAGGGCCCGCCGGCGAGTGAGAGCTGCCACCTCCCGTCTCCGTGGTCGAGGAAGTTCCTGCTGCCACGTCACCGCCCACCCGAAAACGCGGACCAGGAGCTCAGGCCTCCCAGAGGGTGGGAGTCAGAGGCCACCCTCCCCGCTGCCCTGGGGACACTCCCTCGAGGAGGCGGCAGGGACATAGGCCGCCGGGTGCGGGGACGGGTAACAGCCACCGGCCGGTCCACACCCAGGCCCAGCTCCTGCCGCCCCGCAGAGCCGAGCCTCCCCCCGCCCGGCTTCTCGGGGTGGCCACTCCGCGCCCCTGCGGTGAGGGTGCCCTTAAGGCCATCCTCAGCCCCCTCCCGGGTCTGGGCTCGATCCCCAGTGGGGGGCGTGCAGGAGGCAGCCGCCCAGTGACTGACGTTTCTCTCTCCCTCTCCTTTCCGCTCTGAAATAAAAAGGAACGGATTTAAGAATGAAGGAAACATTATTCATCACCGGACACTGGGAGACAGAAACCCTAAGCGAGCCTGCGAGGGGAGGGGGGGGGAGGAATGAGGGCCCCCAAAGCCTTCGGCGAAGCCCTCGCCCCGGCTGCCGTCCTCACAGGGAAAGGGGGTCCGGGGAACTCCTGAGCCCGGCCAAGTGCGCAGGCGTCGTGGGGAGGGACGGGCCAGCTCCCCCGCCCGCACCTCGATTGCTCTGAGGGGTCGGAGCTGGTTACTGAGATGTTGGTGGTTGAATCAGCCCCACCTGTGAGTCCTAAGATTATCTACTGATTGGCTTTTACTGGTGCTTCTGGCCTGGGGGATGCGGTGTATCTTGTGATCTTAATCCTAATAAAAGGAGTGGTGAAGCCAGAGTGGGGAGGGGGGGTTCTGCCACTAGAGTTGGACTACCGCCTGGCCTCCATTTTCCAAATTAATATTGTTCTGAGCCTCTTTATTCATTTGTGTGCGGCCTCCTCCAGAAACCCGCACCCTGAACCGGGACCCTGAATCGCGGGAGACACGCCTGGGCCTGTGCGTGGCTCCGTCGGCCACGGTGAGCCGGGCGTGGCCACCCCACTCCTGGTGAGGGGAGCCGCTCGCTGCCCTCCCTCCTGCCCTCCTCCTCACCCCCGTGATGTCAGGGCCCGAGCGCCCCCCCCTTCGGGGTCAGTCTGGCTCCAGGTCCGTCCACTTCGCTGCGATTTCTGAAGAACCGTCTTTGGTTTTCCTGGTTTCCTCTGTTCTTCTCTTTCCTGGTTCATTCATTCCTGCCGCAGCCTTTACCTCCCCGCTGCTGTCCGTCTGGGCTTCGGTCTGTTTTTCTTCTTCTAGTTCCTGAAGCCGAAGGCAGGGATTTGAGACGTTCTTTTCCGCACGGGCACTGACAGCTGCACGTTCCCCGTGGAGCGCCGCTTCCGCGGCGTCCGTAAGCTGTGGTGCGTCGTGTTTTTATTTCCACTCATTTCAAAACGATTTCTAATTTCTTTCCCATCTTCTTTCTCCTCGAACATAATGCCTATGGGGGGGGGGTTCCCACAATTTCCGGTATTTGTCAAGTGCTCCGGCTTCCCTCACTCGCCGGGGTCTAACCTGAAGTCACCGTGGTCAGAGGACGCACGCGGCGCACGCCTCCCACACGCGGAGAGGGGCCGGGCCCTGCGGACCGGGTCCGGCCGTTTCTGCTCGGCTCAGCCTTCCTCCCGGCTCCTGGGCCAGCTTCGGCCTCGTTTTCCTACCGCTTATGGGAGAGGTGTGTCACTCCTTCTCGAAAAGGCATCTGCAAAAACGCTTAACGCCTTCGCAGCGAGGTAAAGCTTACATGCAAACAAGGAAAGCGAAGGCAACTCGTCGAACTGTGATTTATCCTGAGAAACTGGCAACAGCTCCCCCTCCCGTCACTCACGGCCCGCTCTCTCCTCCGACCCGCACACGGTCAGGGGAGCGGCTGCTGCGGTGCCGCCCGGGGCTGGCGGGGCGCCCTCTGGATCCCCGTCACCACCCCCCTCGCCAGCGGGCGCCGAGGACGCCAGCGCGCTCCAGTCCGCGGCTGGCGGCACCGGAATGTCTCCTCCGGGCAGACGAACACGTTCAAAAACAACCCCCTCTTCCGAGCTCTGCCTCGCAAATGGGGAAACACAAATATCCACGTTCGTACGCGCACCGTTCAGCCCAGCCCCGCTGCACGCTGACTTCCGAAGTGATTACTTTAAGGGAGAAGGACGTAAGACAGCACACCTGACCTCACACACGCCGATGATGGGCACCGATTACCAAACACCCCTCGCCTGCCCACGTGTCACCCCGCCTCCCCCGGGCCCCGCAAACGTCGGTCCTCCGCAGGGCTGAGTCCAAAGAGCCCTCAGAACCGAGCCTGCATTTAAACAGAGGATGGGGGTGCTTCTCCGTTTTCACCACGGCGAAACTATTTGGTAAAACTGGAACATAAAGCTCTGCTTAAGCTGTGCAGGGCGAGGTGACGGAATAACGTTCGTCCTCAAATCGAACTTAACATCGTTAAGAGGAACACGTCACTGTTTGAAAGGTACCAGCCAACGTTACTTGAAAATTACATCACGCCCTGGGGGGGAGGGGGACCTCAAAATCGCACAGCAGTGGGCTGGCTTCATGACCTTGGCTGCATCCTCCCCACAGAATGCCACGTGCAGGAGCGGAGTGACCTTGACAGAGACTTCTTACCGCGGGGCCAGCCTACGCTACGAGGTCAAAGGCAACCAATCAGCATTCACACGCAATGTGCTCTGGGCCACGTAAATACGAGCACGGAGAGAGGCTTGGCGGCAGCACGGCCTGACAGCGGTACCAGGAGTGGGGTGGCCGCGCCCGGCTCACCGTGGCCGACGGAGCCACGCACAGGCCCAGGCGCCACGGCCAGTGTGGAGGGCGGGCCCGGAAACAGTGCAGCCCCCGGGCCCCCGGGTGTGTCCTCCCTCCGCCCGGCCCGGATCTGGACGCGGGGACCACGTGCCGGCTGAGCCTGCGGGGCAGAAACTGGAGCCCGTCCCCCTGCCCCCCTGCAGCCCAGAGAGGCTCTGCGGGCTGAAGCCGAGCTCATGCAGTGCACCCCACCTTCCCACAGCACATAGTCACACCACTAATACCCCCTCCCACACAGTCACACCACTAATACCCCCCTCCCACACAGTCACACCACTAATACCCCTCCCACACAGTCACACCACTAATACCCCCTCCCACACAGTCACACCACTAATACCCCCTCCCACACAGTCACACCACTAATACCCCACCTCCCACACAGTCACACCACTAACACCCCACCTTCCCACAGCACATAGTCACACCACTAATACCCCACCTTCCCACAGCACATAGTCACACCACTAATACCCCCTCCCACACAGTCACACCACTAATACCCCCTCCCACACAGTCACACCACTAATACCCCACCTTCCACACAGTCACACCACTAATACTCCCTCCCACACAGTCACACCACTAATACCCCCTCCCACACAGTCACACCACTAACACCCCCTCCCACACAGTCACACCACTAATACCCCACCTTCCCACAGCACATAGTCACACCACTAATACCCCCTCCCACACAGTCACACCACTAATACCCCCTCCCACACAGTCACACCACTAATACCCCCTCCCACACAGTCACACCACTAATACCCCCTCCCACACAGTCACACCACTAATACCCCCTCCCACACAGTCACACCACTAATACCCCCTCCCACACAGTCACACCACTAATACCCCCTCCCACACAGTCACACCACTAATACCCCCTCCCACACAGTCACACCACTAATACCCCCTCCCACACAGTCACACCACTAATACCCCCCTCCCACACAGTCACACCCGCTAACACACACCCCCCACAGCACACAGTGGACACTGAGCTGGCGCTCACACCGAGAGCACAGCCTTCCGGGCGGCCTGCGCTTCCCGCGTCCTCACCAGAAACGAGGCACCGAGGGGCAGCGGCACCCTGGCCTCGGGGGGAGAAACCGCGGCTTCGGCCCCGCCCGCCTACGGGACGTGGTGCTTAGCGGCCATTCCCCACGAACCACCGCCACCCCCAGAGGCCGGGGACGGGGTCCGGCGCGGGGAGGGGCCAGGCCGCGCTCACCCACGTGCTCGCAGACGAAGACCACGAAGAAGGGGGTGACCAGGTCGTTGATGCCCTGGACGTAGCCGCTGGCGGGGTGCCGAATGGCCCAGATGAACAGGATCCGCTCGAAGATCTGGAAGGAGGGAGCACGCGGTGAGGCAGCAGCGAACACACAGCACCAGGACTGGCTTTTACTCCAATATAAGCTGCCCACCCCCCGCACTCCAACGGCACCGAGGATGCCGCTCGCGGCCCCTGCGGGCCCTCGGTACCGTCCGCACGGCCGCCGGCCCGGCCACAGGGCAGCAGCAGCCGCCGACCAGGACCCAGCCTCGCGAGGGCACGTGGCCCGGGGCCATCGGAGCCCGCACAAAACGCGGGAACCACCCGAGAGCCCAGCCACAGAGCAGAGGCCACAGACGGCGCGGGCCGGCGATGAGGGCCGGCCACGAGGGCCGGCGTGCCGGGGCAGACCAGCTGAGCTCAGAAAGCGATGCAGAGACTGGACCGCAGCCCACGTCCCGTCCCTCCTCCCCCGTCCCTGTCCGTGTCTCACCCCCTCGTGAGGCGTCCCCACGCCGAGTGGGGGCGCGGCTCCCGGAGGCCGAGAGCAGAGGCAGGCAGCGCGGCCTCACTCCGCGGCGGCTCGGTCCGGCCCGGGCAGGTCGGTGAGTGTGGGGTCCCCCCCCCCCGCCATGCCTGCTCCGCCACGTGCACGCGCCCCAGCGAGGCTGCTCCGGGGGGAGCACGGGGGGTGGCGAGCCCGTCAGCGACGCGTCCGCGCCCAGCAAAGGGGGCCGGGCGAAGGGGCCGGGCGAAGGGGCCGGCGGCTCTCACCTCGGTGACGGCGGGCTGCAGCGTCAGCGCCTCCGGGCTCATCCTCGGGACGTCGATGTGGATCTGGGGACGGGGGAGAGACAGGCTGGCACCAGCCCCGGGGTGGCCGCACGGGGAGCCGTCCGCCCCGAGGGGCCGGCGCAGGCCTCGGCCCCCGGACCCCCCGGCCCGCAGCCGTGAGCGAGCGGGCGCGGCTCCGCCCGACAGCGCATCCGGGACAGGCGGCCCCTCTCCACGTCGCAGGGCCCTGCGGGCGGGCCGGCCGCCGCCACCGGCAGCACAGAACGCCCGGCCCCACGGGGAGCCCAGGGAAGTCCACTCGCAGAGGGACACGCGGCTCAGAAGCAGCTGAGACAGCGTCAGGGCTTGAGCTGGTGGCATGCAGCCCCTGGCACCCAACGCCCCCCGCCAGGGACACAGCCCGGCCGGCCGAGGGGTTACCGCACAGTGACCTCCGGTCCCCGCCCCGTCCTTGCAGGTGGCCTGGGACCGGCTCGCCAATACCGCCCTCAGCGCCCCCGGCCCTGCCCTGCCGGCCCCCGACAGGAGGAGCCTGTGCGCCCTCCGGGGGGGGGGGGGGGGGGGGGCCGCGCCACCGCCGAAGCCTTTTTCTTAAACAAAAACACAGCAAAACGGGTTCAACACCGCCGAACCGGTGTGGCTCAGGGGACGGAGCGTCCGCCTGCGGGCCGAAGGGTCCAGGGTTCGATTCCGGTCAAGGGCATGTGCCTTGGCTGCGGGCACGTCCCCAGTGGGGGGCGTACAGGAGACAGCTGATTGATGTTTCTCTCTCATCAATGTTTCTGACTTTCTACCCGACTCCCTTCCTCTCTGTGAAAAAAATCAGTAAATAAAAAACTTAAAGAAACATGTTCAATACTATCAAAGCCAACTATTCTCTGAGACCAGCAGGGGCGGGGGGGGGGGGGAGCAGGCGAGTTATCCACCCCCTGAGCAACCGCCTTCTGTCCCAAGCTGGCTTCCTGCGTGGCGGGTGCAGTGCCAGGCCTGGAGCTGCCCGAGGGCCCGAGGGCCAGGCCAGGCTCCAGGCAGCAGCTGGGCCAGGCCAGAGGGTGCCTGGAGGGCGGTGAACACGTTCCTGCCCTGAGTTCTCCTCCTCCACCCCCTTCCTCCCCCTCCCCTTCCCCTTCTTCCCCCTCCCCCTCCTCCCCTCCCTCCCCCCTTCCCCTTCCTCCCCCTCCCCCTCCTCTTCTTCACCCTCCCCCTCCTCCTCCTCCTCCTCCCCCCCTCCTCCCTCTTCCTAAGGGAAATCTCCCCCGGAGCCGCCGTGTGCCCACCCCCGGAGCAGACACGTCCGCAGTCCCCGTAACTGACGGAGCTCGGTGCCCGCAGAGCGAGCCGGCCGGGAGGCCGCCCACGGGGGAGCGGCCAGGCTCCTCCCTCACCTGGAGCGGGGCTCCCCGAGGAAGGGCTGGACAGGGACAGGCGTCGGGAGACGCCGGCGCGGGGCCCGCTAAGCGCCCCGTGGGGCTGGTGGGCGGCACAGCCGGGGGCCCTGGCATCCCGGCACCGTGGAGACGGTGAGGACTCAGGGCCCTGGGAGCCACAGAGCGATCGTCTGCCCACGCGCACTGGCCACGGGAGACGGCGCCGGCCGCGGGGACACGGAGGTGACGCGGAGCGGACACGGAGAGGACACAGAGGGGACGCGGAGGGGACACAAGGGGACAGGGAGGGGACGTGGAGCGGAAAGGGAGGGGACGTGGAGCGGACACGGAGGGGACACGGAGCGGAAAGGGAGGGGACGTGGAAGGAGGCGCAGAGCAGACGCGGAGCGGACACAGAGGGGACAGGGAGGGGACACAGAGGGGACAGGGAGGGGACATAGAGGGGACAGGGAGGGGATGCGGAGGGGAGGCGGAGGGGACAGGGAGGGGACGCGGAGCGGATGCGGACATGGAGGGGACGTGGAGGGGACAGGGAGGGGACGTGGAGGGGGAGGGGACGCAGAGGGGACAGGGAGGGGACGTGGAGGGGGAGGGGATGCGGAGGGGACACGGAGGGGACATGGAGCGGACAGGGAGGGGACATGGAGCGGATGCGGACATGGAGGGGACACGGAGGGGACAGGGAGGGGACGTGGAGGGGGAGGGGACGCAGAGGGGACAGGGAGGGGAGGCGGAGGGGACACGGAGGGGACAGGGAGGGGACGCGGAGCGGATGCGGACATGGAGGGGGCACGGAGCGGAAAGGGAGGGGACGTGGAGCGGACACGGAGAGGACACAGAGGGGACGCGGAGGAGACAGGGAGGGGAGGCGGAGGGGACAGGGAGGGGAGGCGGAGGGGACACGGAGGGGACGCGGAGGGGACAGGGAGGGGACGTGGAGGGGACACGGAGGGGACACGGAGCGGACACGGAGGGGACGCGGAGGGGACAGGGAGGGGACGCGGAGGGGACAGGGAGGGGACGCGGAGAGGACAGGGAGGGGACGCGGAGGGGACAGGGAGGGGACATGGAGGGGACGCGGAGGGGACAGGGAGGGAACGCTGCCCCCCGCAGCCCGCAGGGCGCGCACGGAGGACGCCCACCTGCCTGTAGGTGTCCTGGTGGCCCTCGTCGTTGCGCGAGTCGTAGTAGTGCTCCACGAGGGCGAAGTACTCCTCCCGCTTCCGCTGCAGCGTGGCGGCCCTGCGCTCCGCGTTGGCGGGAAGGTAGCCCTGCGGAGGCCGGTGCGGTGAGTGCGGGCCACGCCGGCCCCGCCCCCCGGCTCCGAGGGCCCCCGCCAGGGCTGCGGGGCCGCCTGGGAGGCCCGGGTGGGGACCGGCCTCCCGCTGCCCACGGGCAGGGCGCCGGGGCTCCTCCCTGCCCCCCGAGTTTTAACTTCACTCATCGGAACGAGTTCTCGAGGGCGCGACGCCACCCGGCGCTCCCGCTCCCGGAGGAAAACACACACGTGCAAGTGGAGGCCTTTCGATAATTAAGCAAAACTAGGAATTATGCAAATGAGGTATAGGCAAGCATGTGATGAATCCTAAACGACAGAATGACAGGAGCCTTAATTGCTGCGTTAGCATGCTGCACAACACTGATCGCAAATGTCAGCCAACACACGCGGGGACGGGGGTCCCCGCCGCCCGGCGACACCACCGCCGGGCCGGCTGCGGCCACGTGCCAGCCGCCCGCGGGCGGGGCCCCTCCTGGCTGTGCCGAGGTTTCTGGACCGTTTTTAAAAAGGACCGGATGTGAGCACCCCCAGCCGGAGCCTCTGCCGGGGCGCGACGGGGGCTCCGGGCCGAGGCGGCGGCTCCCCAGCAGCGGGAGGGTCCGTCACCGCCCTCACCGAGGCCCAGGGCCACGTCCCGGAGGACGGCACGTCCACAGCCACCGGACCACGTCACTGACGGGGCGTGGACGCGGCGGGAACAGTGCTCGGGTCACCGGCCTCGACACGGGGTCACGGTCAAGGACACTGGCTGCTGTCCCGGTGACCGGGATGGAAGGGTAACTTCTCAGTCCAGGTTCGGGGTCCGCCCCGGGTCCTGGAGGCAAAGCGGACGGGACAGAGCACCCCCCGGCCCCTCCGCGGAGCTCCCGGGACCACGTGGTCCCAGGATGTCCCGCCACGCCCATCCCAGCAGGCACCTCGAACCCTGGCACGGCTGCCAGCCCGGCCCGGCCCCGGCCCCGGAGCCGGGGTCCTGGAGCAGCAGTCCCACCTGGGCACGCCGGGACCCGCGGGAGCCTCGGTGTCGGCATCTCCCGAGCCCCAGGCGGCAGACCAGGCGCCAGGATGGAGAGCCAGGCCGGGGGGGGGGGGGCGGCGGGGCTCCCGGCTCCCTGTGCCCTGGCCACGCCCACTGGGCGCCTGTGGCCACGCCCGGGCAGCAGGCAGGGGATCTGACCGCGCCCCGCAGGGCGGGCGCCGGAGGAAGAGGGACAGGACGCTGCACCCCTCCGCCCCTTCCCCGAGGAGCTCAAGCCCCCCCGCCCCGCCCCCGGAGGAAAGGGAGCCGGGGAGACGCTGAAACGGAAGCACCAGCCACCGGACGGGCCGGTGTGACCCCGAGTCTCCAGCGGCGGCCCCCGCTCAGCGGCAGGCGGCGGGGTGGAGCCTGGCCGCGGACTGGTGACGGCTCATCAGCCAAAAGCGCCGTCCCAAAGGCCAGTCGGCCACTTTGGCCCCGAAACAAGAAGCTGCCCCCCAGCCCCCTGCGGGTGCAGGACTGTGACCACCACCACCACCACCCCCACCACCCCCGCGCCCCCAGGCCAGAGTGCTGGGCGAGGGGAGGAAGCTGGGCTCCCCCATCGCAGAGGCACCGGTGTCTCACCCGCCCGTCCCCCCAGTCCTGACCCTGAGCGAAAGCAAGCACACACCGGCCCCCAGCCCCCCACCTCCCCTCCCCTCCCCTCCCCGCGGAGCCTCTCGCCGGCTGCACTCCTCCGAGAGCACCGGGAGACGGGAGACGGGAGACAGGGCTCCCCGCACCGGTCCGCCCGGCTCGGCGTGAGGCCAGGACCGCCGCGGCCTCAGCCCCACGACGGGCGTCTGGGCTGGCCGGCCACTTCCGGCTGACGAGGGCGCCCGCACAGGCACAGGCGGACAGGGGCCGCCCTCACGGTGGGGGGGGGGGGTTTGGGGGGATGAACAGAGGCCACACTCACGGGAGGGGAGGTGGACAGACAGGGGCCGCCCTCACGGTGGGGGGGGGAGGGTTTGGGGGGTGGGTGAACAGAGGCCACACTCACGGGAGGGGAGGTGGACAGACAGGGGCCGCCCTCACGGTGGGGGGTGGGTGAACAGGAGTCACCCTCACAGTGGACGGGGGATTTGGGGGGGGTGGATGTACAGAGGCCACACTCACGGGAAGGGGGGTGGACGGAGGGTGGACGGACAGGGGCCAATCACGGGGGACGGAAGGCGAGGCGCGGGCCCACGGGAGGGGACACTCACCGAGAGGAGCTTCCACGTGATGGGACGGACGGGCCGCGGGACGCCGGACCAGCTGAGCCTGCGCAGCTCCTCTGCGGGCGGAGGAGGGAAACGGGTCAGTCAGTCCGGACGCGGCGGGGCCCCCACGGGAAGCAGAGGCACCTCCGCGATGGGCAGCTCCGAGTGGCCCTCGGCACCGAGCAGACAGCGCCAGCGGGGGGCGTGCTGGTCAGTGCACCCGGGTCCTGGGTCCCAGCTCCCCCGGCAGGCGAGGACAGGGGGTGTCAATTCGCCCCCCCTCCATCCACCCCACTGCTCTCTCTGCCTGTCACTCCCCCCCACTGCCTTTTCCACAGCTTCACGCCCAGTGAGACCATCACTACTCCTCTTGCCCGCAGCTCCCCATCCTGCAGGAGAAGGCCGGGTGGGGGAAGAAGGCCATGTGTGTGGGGAGAAGGCCGTGTGTGGGGGGGGAGAGGACCGTGGGGGGGGAGAAGGCCGTGGGGGGGGGGGAGAAGGCCGTGTGTGTTGGGGGAGAAGGCCGTGTGTGTGGGGGGGGGGGGAGAAGGCCGTGTGTGGGGGGAGAAGGCCGTGTGTGTGGGGGGGGGAGAAGGCCGTGTGTGGGGGGAGAAGGCCGTGTGTGGGGGGGGGGAGAAGGCCGTGTGTGGGGGGAGAAGGCCGTGTGGGGGGGGGAGAAGGCCGTGTGTGGGGGGAGAAGGCCGTGTGGGGGGGGGGAGAAGGCCGTGTGTGGGGGGAGAAGGCCGTGTGTGGGGGGAGAAGGCCGTGTGTGGGGGGGGAGAGGACCGTGGGGGGGGAGAAGGCCGTGGGGGGGGGAGAAGGCTGTGTGGGGGGGGGAGAAGGCCGTGTGGGGGGAGGAGAAGGCCGTGGGGGGGGGGGAGAAGGCCGTGGGGGGGGGGAGAAGGCCGTGTGTGGGGGGAGAAGCCTGTGTGCGGGCGTTGCAGGACCAGCTGCGGGAACTGTTGGCGTGGCGTGGCCGCTGATTCCGGGGAAGATTGCTCTGCCCGCACCGGGTGGGTACACGACCTTGTGGCCTCCCAACACACAGCGGGGGGAGGTCTCGGCGGGCGGGCTGGCCGTCTGGGTCGGCGGGGCACAGATGGGCTGGAGGGCAGGGGCCGGCCCTGAACCCTCCTGACCCTCGTGTCTCCGTGAGTCCCACACACATCCGTGCGTGGCCCGAAACGCACCTCACCGTGCTGGTGTGTTGCCACTCGGCCCTCTGACCCTGAAGCAGGCCCGGCTCTCCTTTACGTCCACACCCCCCCCCCCCAGCTCAGAGCGGGCGTCAACACCAGGAGTGAAGGCAGAGGGACAACCACAGTCAGCAAACACAGGGCCAGCCCCCCACCGGTCCCCAGTCCTGCAGCCAAAAGCCAGGTCAGCAGTTCCGGCACGAAGTCCACTCACCGCCGCCTCAGGAGACCCGGTGCTCCCGTTCCCGAGGCACCGAGGAGCGAGGGGCCAGCCCTGGGGGAGGCGGCCTTGCCGATGCCGCCGGGGAGGGGAGCCCAGACCCCTCAGGTGCCAGGCCCGGCAGCCGCCTCCTCAGGGACGAGACCACCATCGGTAAGAGTGTGTCCGCCACACGGCAGGGCCAGGGAGCCGTCACTGGTTCTGGGCCGCCCCTGGGGGGGATGAGGCTGCGGCTGGCCAGCGTCCAGGGCTGGGGACCCTCTCCCCAGGTCTGACCACTCCATGACCTGCCAGCTCCCGTGTGGACACGGACCACGGGCCCAGGACAGACCAAGTGATCGAGACAGAGCAGGTGTCCAGGAAGGGCACCCATGTGGGGGGTCCCCCCCGGGGAGCGGGCTCTCCTGCGTGCTGACCCGGGCCGCCGGGGAAAGCCGCCTCACAGGTCAGGCGCACTCCGCCCGAGGCCACGCGCCCTGTCTGCCAGAACTCGGGGTGCACCCGCCCCCAGCGCCGCCGGGAGAGGCAGTCAGAGCAGAGAGCACGTGGCTGGCTCTGCGAGGCCTCCTCGCTGCTGGGACACCTCTGAGGTGCTGGGTCGGAGGTGAGGGGGCCTGCTCCCCCAGGAACCAGACCCTCCTTGGGGGGAGCCGAGGGAGAGGCATGCAGCACCGGGAGACGGGGGCTCCGAGCTCAGCACGACGGCCAGACCCAAGAACTGCCAGCAAGAACAGTCACACAAAACGAAGCGTCATAGGCACTAGCCACGGAGAAAGCGACGGGTTTTACCCTGGACTGAGAGGCAGGGAGCCCCCAGGCCGCTGGGCGAGCGCTGCTTCAGAGCATGGCCCTGGCGCACAGGCCGGGGGGGGGGGGGGGGGGGGGGGGGGCCCTACGGGCCCAGCCCAGAGCCTACACCCCCGGGCACGGCCAGGCCCAGATTACACCCCCCGGGGGCACAGCCAGGCCCAGATTACACCCCCCGGGGCACAGCCAGGCCCAGATTACACCCCCCGGGGGCACAGCCAGGCCCAGATTACACCCCCCGGGGCACAGCCAGGCCCAGATTACACCCCCCGGGGGCACAGCCAGGCCCAGATTACACCCCCCGGGCACAGCCAGGCCCACCACACAGACCGCGTGTCTACATCCACCAGAGAGCTCCGCTCTACTTTCTCTGTCCTACAGCTTCTCCGTGAGGCTGGCATCAGGCTGCTGCCTGAATAACTGGCGAGGAGAAGCGTCTGCCCCCACTTTTCTGAAGGTCTGGGGGGGGGGCGGCGGCCTTGCTCCCGCTTTAACCATTCAGAGCTCAGAGAGCCGCCATCTGACGGGACGCTCGCCCCTGGAGGCGTTCACGCCGATGGCTTTTCAGACGGACGGGGGACGGCGACGCTTTGTTTCCCCTTGTGTCCCTTCCACCCGGCAGGCCTGCCTTCACGGGGTACGTCCGGGCCATGTGCTTCTCCGATCCCTCGGCGCAGACTCGTAACACCCCTTGTTAGCTCCAGGCTCGTGGGTCTGTAGTGCTGTCTCCTCGCCATTCCTGATGCTGGTCGTTTGCCTTTATATTTTATTTTATTTTATTTTATTTATTTTATTTTATTATTTTATTATTTTATTTTATTTATTTTATTTATTTTATTTATTTATTTTATTTATTTTATTTTTTTATTTTATTTCATTTCATTTCATTTTTCATTTCATTTTCCATTTCATTTTTCATTTCATTTTTCATTTCGTTTTTCATTTCATTTCATTTCATTTCATTTCATGGCCACCCACAAGTTTTTACTGATCCTTCCAGGGACTACCTGAGACTGCCGAGTCACCTTCGTCCTCCACTTCCCAGTTCGCTGACCAGGCCCACCCCCGTCCCCTCTGCCGCTTGGTTTGGTGAGCTCCCCTCCCCTCCTGCTTCTGGAGGCGGAGCTCTGACGAGGGACCGGGAGCCCCGATCCTCTCCGCACACGGAGGTCCCGCCAGCATGCTCCGGCGGCAGACACACTCCGACACGTGCGTCATCGCTCAGCTCAACGTGTTCTCACGCGTCCCCTGTGGTCCTGCGACCCGGGAGGCGTCAGGGAGCGTGTTGACAAAGGCCCAGATACCGGAGGGTTTCGGGGATCTCGCCGTCGGCCTGGGCTCGAACGGAAGCCTCTGGGGGGGTGGCCGGGGCCTCAGGGCGGTGACGGGCAGCACCCCCCGCGGCGAGGGGGGCTCCTCGCCTTCCTCGTCTCGGCGGTTTTCAAGCGCGCACGCTTACCCCCCACCCGGGAGGCCTCCGACGGGTAATGTGCCCTCTCCCCGCCGTCGGGGCTGGCTTCGCGCATCGTGCACCTGCATTGTTAGGCGCACGCACATTCGGAGAGATATTATCTACTTAATGAGCTGAACCTCTTATCGTTATGAAACATCCCTGTCTCTAATAAAACCCTCTGTCTCGATGTTTACCTTCCCTGACATCGTTACGAGCAGATGAGTTTCCTCCTGACGGATGTTTGCACGGCCTTTCCGAGCCTTTATTACAGCTGCGGCTGCTCTCCTCCGCCTCCCGTCCCGTTCCCCGGACCAGCCTTGGGCCCCGTCCTCCCGGGGAGCGAGCTGGAGGGAGGGCGTCAGGATTCGCTGCAAACGGGCGAGAACCGACCCGTCTTCTCGCTGCAACGTGGGGCTGCGTCCCGGAAAGTCAGGCTCCGAACTCTTCTCGTGAAGACGACGCCAAGGCCACGGTTCCCGAGCTCCGCGCGGTGACGGGCGCGCGCCAGCGCAATGCCCCGGGGCACGGGCCCCCGGGCACACGTGACAGCCGTCCTGGGACGGGGAGCCAAGCCCGGGACCCGGAGCAGGAAACAGGCCCCCGGCCCCACGCGTCGGCTCGGAACTCCAGGCGCGGTAGGAGAGCTCAGGTCGGCAGGGCCCGGACCGAGGAAGGCGGGCCCCGCGTCCGGCCCGCCTGGGGGACCCACAGGCGGCCCTGGGGAGGGAGGCGCTGCCTGGAGCCCCCCGGCAGCGCCGTGCTGAAACCACAGGGCTGGGAGTGCGCACGAGGCGGGGGAGGCGGAGGGCCACACGGCCGGCCGGCTCTGAAACACCTCGGCAAAGGGAGGGACGGGACAGGCCGGCGCAGCCTGCGGGAGTCCTGTCTGCGCTTGGAATTTTCTCCACGGCCGGCCTGGAGCCTTCAGACCTGCGGGCGTGACGGCTGTTCTCCCGCCTGGAAAGCTCCGTCCGCTCCCCAGGAGGAACCCTCATCCTGGGCCAAGGAGATGCCCCCCCCGCAAACACACACACACACATGCACGCACACACACATGCGCGCGCATACGTGCACACGCACACATGCACATACTCACACGAGCGTGCACACGCACGCACACGCACACGCACACATGCACATGCACTGCACGCGCACGTGCACATGCACACATGCACATACACGCGAGCGTGCACACACGCACACACACGCACACGCACACACGCGCATGCACACGCGCGCACACGCACACATGCACATACTCACACACGAGCGTGCACACGCACGCACACGCACGCACACACACACATATACATACTCACACACACACTCGCCGGCCCCAGACACGTGCGGGGACTGCCTCCTCCCACGTAACGGCGAGCAGAGTGTGGACTCGGGCCCAAGCCCCGGCGAGGTGCCCGCTCAGTCATCCCCCCGAAACCCGCAGCAGCTGCCGCGTGTCGGCCTCGCTGTTTACACGCCGGACCGCGCCCCTGTGCTATGGGGCGCACTCTGCCCTCCAAGCTCTCGGGGGGGGGGGGGCACTGCCCATGGCTGGACCTCCCAACGGCAGACGGCGGAGGGCGGAGCCTGTCCCAGACGCGTGTCGGGGACCCAGCCCCGCCGGATCCCAGCTCTTCCCGCACCGGCCCCCGGGGCCCCGGCATCACTGCAGCCGGATGCATGGCCCCCGGGGACGTCCCCACGGCGTTTCGGGCCTGGGGGCCGGCGCCCCGGCACACGCGGACGACAGGCCAGCCCCGGGCGGCAGTGCGGGCACAGGCGCCGAGCCGTCCCTCTCCCGGAGGGGGCGGAGGTGTGGGCGCGAGGACTCTGAGGAGCTCGACACTTTGCGTGCGTGCATTATTCACTCTGTGACACAAAACTGTTATTTCTCCGAGATTACTGTAAATCGCTACATGAGGAGCTGGCTTGCATGAACAATTAAATGATAGATGTGATAAACCAGACTTATAAGCTTTATGTCCCTACAACATCAACCCCTTGAAAGATGGGGCTCAGCCGAGCCGACCGGCTTCCCGAGGCCGGGCCGCGGACCCGCAGCTCCCCCCGCAGCATCTCCCGGAAACGGCACCTCGCGGAGAGCGTTCTGCGGAGGCTTGTCGCTACCATGGCAACCGCATCAACTTGTTTCGCTGATGAATAATAGCTCTGTTAGGTGCTTCATTAAAATTTTTTCAACCGCATACTGCCCTTAACGTTCTCAATGGAACAAAAGGCTTGTGCGGGGCCCGAGCAGAAGACGGGGCGCGCCGCTGGGCGCCGCTGGGCGCCCCACACCAGCCTGCAGACCAGGAGGACGGCACGGCTGGCACCTCGTTGGCGGAGGGGAGCTGGGCACCTCTCCCAAAGGGATTCCGCAGAGACTGCCTGCCGCCGCCCGGCCTCCTGCCCCTGCTCTGCTCTCCGCCACAACCCAACGCCCGGCCTCTCGGACGCCGCACACACGGGAGCTGCCGGCAGACCCGCAGGCCCCAGGGCAGGAGGCGGCGCTGCGGGCACACTGCGTGCTGCTCTCAGAGGCTCAGAGCCGCAGCGCCAGGAACTGAGATTCGAGAGCGACACACGGCGCTTCCTTCACCACCAGGACCTGTGCCTCGAGATGCCACCTGCCCCCGCCAGCAGGGCTCCCCTGCAGGAGACATGCCGGGCCACGCGCCTGCCGCCACGCTGCGACGGCCGGCCTGCCACCGACCAGGGCCACGCCTCGCCGGCCGGAGGCTGGTGGGCACCCAGGGGCCCAGGCGGAACCACCCGCCCGGCCTCCCCAGGACCCCCCAGCGCCCCCGCCGCCGGCCCCCTCCGGCTGTGCTGCTCTCCCGCACTGCGCCCAGCACGGCTCACCCCAGCCCCGTCCCCGGGGCTGTCCTGTCCTCCCCCCGTGCCCAGGTACCAGGCTGGTCCTCGCTGACACCCACACGGCTGTGCTCTGCACGCTGTGGTCGCGGGAGGAGCGCTTGGGGGGCGCCTAGCGAGGGAGGTGACCGCCGGGTGCTTTATGGGGACACATTTTGCTGTCACAGCTGGGCTGGGCGGGGGGAGGCAGCACGCCCCCCAAAGCTTCCCGCCTTGGCAGCGGCTGGGACTCACTGACACGGAGCGTGGCCGGCGGGACCCGGCAGAGCGTCCGATCCCCCCCTCCCCCCGGCCCCGCGAGTGGCCCCGAGGAAAAGCGGCCCGACTCCCAGACTCGGCGCTCAGCGCAGTGCGGGGCCGCCGGGCGGGGCTGCGGCCAGAGGCCCTGCGACCAGTCCTCTGCTCCAAACAGGAAACACCGGCTCTGGCCTCTCTACAGAGAACCTTCCAGAAGTCTCCAGGAGGGGGCAGCCAACCAGAGAGTGAGCGACCCCTCGGGCTGCAACGCACTCCCCGAGGCTGCGGGGCATCCCCAGCAAGCGCTGCAGCCACACTGTGTGCACAGGTGAGCGGGGGGCCTTCCCGGATCGTGGCCACGGGGCAGTTTCCCGCAGCAGCCAGAGCCGCTGGGTCCCGGGCATCGAGGGAACGGCCACCGTGCACCTCCTGGCCCCTCGCACCCGCTGGCGCCCGGCTCCGGAGGCGCTGTCAGGGCTGGCGCACGACGCTCACGTGGCGGCCACCCGCGGGCGTTTCCGGCCCGCCCCGCGCAGGGCTGCCACGGAGCCCGGTGCTGGCTGAGCACGCACAGCTCGCCGCCGGCGACCGCAGCGGCGCCACGGCCACGGCCACGGCCACGGCCACGGGAGGGCGGGGACTAATCTCTGAGCGGCGGCGGCAGCACCTGAGGCACCGCCACAGACCCCCCCCCTCCACCCCCCTCCCCCGGCACGGCCAGCAGCTTGGAGGCGAGAACGAGCTCCACATGGCAGGCTCGGGACGAGGAGGAGGGTGTCCCCAAGGCCACGGTCGCCACGAAGCAGGTGGGACACGTGCACGTCCCACCAGGGGCCCGGCCGGCACGGCGTGCGCCAGGCCCCGCCCGCTCAGGAGCACCGGCCCGCTCTCTCCGCGGGCACCCTGGAGAGCGTGCGCCCTGCACACCCAGCCCCCTGCCGGCCCCGGTGCCCAAGCACCCAGTTCCCCTTCCTCCCTGGACCGAGGAAACACACACGTTAACAGTGAGCGAGCAAAGCGGGCAGCCATTTCTGAGAGGCACCGTCTTCACAGATGGCACTTCCTGAGAGCATTCGCTGGAGCACAGCCAGGGGGGTTCCGAGAGAGGCTTCTGCCCGGGTCCCCACCCTCCGCCAGCCCCGCCCCCACCCCAACCTCCGCCTCCCCCGCCCAGCGACACAGGCACCCCAGTCAGACTCCCGCTGGGCCTACCCGCTCCCAGGACACATCCCCGCGCTGGCCTGGAAGAGAGAAGGAACGACAGCCATACTGACTGGCCCCCCCGACACTCCCACGGGAGCCACGCTGACCCAGGGCTTCCCACTGCGTACCCCGGAGAGCCGGCCCAGCGGGTCAGCTGACTCCACCCTAACGAGGCGAACCCCCCACCCCCCCACCCCCGCCTGTACCGTCGCTGGCTCTGCTGGTGATGGGACCGCCCCTCTCCCGCAGACGGAGAGCCAGGCAGCGTTTTATTGGGGGTCCCTCTAAAAGGCGACCCGAGGTCCCTGCACCACGATTTATAGGTGCATTGTTTCCATTTGTTTTAATTTTATTTATAGCTGCTGCCGGAGCCGCCGGCACAGGCAGCTATAAATCAGGCCCCGAACCCGCTGCGCGCTCCCCTGCCGAGCTCGGGCCCAGGGCGGGCGGGCGGGCGGGGGGAGCCTCACGGAATCCTCACTGCCTGCCAGTCAGCCGCGAACGGGGGACACTCCGGAAAACTATTACCAGGAAATGTCATTCTCTCCCGCACGGGAGCCGAGCGGAGGCCCAGGACCGGCCCCCGTGAGAAGGGGCGCTCACGTGGCCCGCGGCCGGCACCGGGTCACCGCGGCTCGGCCTAACGGCGGCACGACCTTGGACACGCTCTTGACCTCTGTGAGCGTCGGCTCGCTCCCTCTTAAGCGAAACCGTGGCCACACCCGCCGGGTGGCTCGGTGGCTGGTAGTGGCCCGTGAACAAGAGGTCGTTCAGTTCCCGACGGGAGCACACGCCCTGGCCGTGGCTCGATCCCCAGGGAGGGGCGAGCTGGAGGCAGCCGGTCCGTGACTCTCTCCCATCGTGGGTGTTTCTCTCTCCCTCTCCCCTCCTCTCTGACGTCAATAGAGACGTATTTTTGAAAAACGAATATGGCCACGAGAACCTGCCTGGAGAATCTGCTGGAAACCGAACAGAGGCTCTACGGAGACTCCTGGAGCCATTCCCGCCCGCACAGGCCCCTCAGCCCCAGGTCCTCCCTCCCGTGGACACCTCCGTGGCTGTCCGTCCTGTCCCTCGCACCACGAGCGGCCGCAGGGGCCCTCTGCCACCACCCGTCCTCAGCGAGCCACAGGCCCACGTCCCACACCCACTGCCCCAGGGTCTCCTCTCCAAGGAAGGGTGCCATCCACCCAGCGCCAAAACCCCGCTGCCGGCTGCCCCTGCGCCCCGCAATCTCGGGTCTTCTCTCCTTGCCATCCATGCGCACAGCTTGGCGACGCCCCTTCCTGCACAGGCAGCCCGCACGGACGTGCCTCCACACTCCGCCTCTCGCCAGCCCCCCAGGACTCGGGCCCTGCGAGGGACACCCTGGCCGGAAGGCGCACCCAGCTCGCGGGACTCGCTTCCCCGTGGACCGTTCCACGTGCCTGTCCCCGAAGGCGGGCCTGGGCTGGGGGCCCCTCTGGCCGCTGCGACGGGAGTGGGTGTGGCGCACGGCGTCCTGGCAGAAGCCTCAGGGACGCCGGCGCCCCCGCCAGCCCCGGCCTCCACCCTGGGCACGAGGCACCCCGGCACGGAGCCCCCCAGCCCTGACGCAGGGCCGCGTGCCGGCGGGGAGGACGACCGGGGGGGGGGGGGGGGGGCGCGGACCCCACCTGCCCCCGGGGTCAGGAGCCCGGCGGGAGGAGGGGTCGCTGGCGCATGAGCCGCACTCACCGAGCAGCGGCCGAGGCGCCTCGGGGGGAAGCAGGACACGGTGGGCAGCGGGGGGATGCGGCCCGCGGCTCATAAATAGAAGCGGAGGCGTCAGCACCAGGCTCTCCGCTGCCGGCTCTCCGGCGGAGGAAGGGGAACGGGTCTCGCGGGAGCTGACCTGCACGCACACGAGGGGAAGCGGCCGCCGGGTGGTCTGTTATTCGCCCGGCGGTCACCCCGGCGCTGTCCGCGGTCGGGCGGGCTGGGCGCGGGCCCGACCTGGCCGTGGAATCGGACGAAGGCCTCCCCACGGCACCCCCAGGGGGGCTCACGCCGCTCGCCTGCGCTCACAGGACACCGCAGTTCACACAGGAGCGCCGGGCCCGCCCCGCTGGCCTCCCGGCGCCCTGCTCTCTGTGGAGGCCCAGGACCCCGCGCCGGGCCGCGAGGAGCCCACGACAAGCTGTCGCTGAGTGAAACCGCCAGACACAGTCGTCACTGTTAACAAAAGGGAAACGGAGACGATGAAACGCTAAGATGAAAATAAGATTTCCCTCTCTCTCAGGAAAAAGCAGCCGCACTGGCCAAAGCTGAAACCTCCCTGAAGTTAACTGTGAACGACACTTAGTACTGACGACTAGAAGTGGCTTTGTGAAATAGATCTCATACTCTAACCAGAGGCCCGGTGCCCGGAATTCGTGAAGGGAGGGGGTGTCCCTCAGCCCGGCCTGCACCCTCTCGCAATCCGGGACCCCTCGGGCAATGTCCAACTGCTGGTTTAGGCCCAACCCCACAGGGATCCCTGCAGAATCAGGCCTAAACCGGCAGTGGGACATCGCTCTCACAATCTGGGACCACTGGCTCCTGATCACCCCTAACCACTCGCCTGCCTGATGACCCCTAACCACCCACCTGCCTGCCTTATTTTGCCCCTAACCACTCACCTGCCTGCCTGATCGCCCCCAGCCGCCTCGGCCTCGGCCTCTGCCACCACAGCTTCATCCAGAACAATGTCTGGAAGGTCGTTCAGCTGTCTGGTCTAATTAGCATGTTATGCTTCTCTTACTACAACTTCACTTTTTTTAAAAATATTTTATTGATTTTTTACAGAGCGGAAGGGAGAGGGATAGAAAGTCAGAAACATCGATGAGAGAGAGACATCCATCAGCTGCCTCTTGCACGCCCCCCACTGGGGATGTGCCCACAGCCAAGGTACATGCCCTTGACCGGAATCGAACCTGGGACCCTTCAGTCCGCATTCCGACGCTCTATCCACTGAGCCAAACCGGTCTCGGCAACAACTTCACACTTTAACGTTAACACATCCAGAGTGGTGAGGCCAAGAACGCAGGAAAGATCAATGCTGACCAGAGTCTGTGGAAACAGGCCCAAGGGCTGGAAACACTGTCACGTGAACACGCCCCACACGTGCCAGCAGCACAACGGGGGAGACCTGCCCAAGCCCCGTCATCTGCCCCTGCGGGCCCTCACGCTCACGCTGCGCCCGCTCTCCGCCCTGGAGCCCACCTCAGCAGGCCTCCAGAGCCACAGGGGCCGGGCCCCTGAGCAGGCGGCCCCCTCGGGGCAGAGGATGGCGAGGAGGAGCCGAGGGGGCTCCCACATAGAGCTCTGGAGTGCAGAGCGCAGACGGGGAGGCCTGAGCTCGGGGCCCCTGATCTCAGGACTCCGGAAGCCCCACCTCCATTACCCCGGGAGCTGCGGTGAGCGCGGGGCTGCAGGGAGGAACTGGGGCCCGCCGGGCGGGGGGGGGGGGAAGGTGGCGCCAGGGCCCACGGCACAGCCGCTCCACTGCGGGAACCTCAGCGTCACCCCGTCACCCCATCACCTGACACCACAGGGGCTCATCACACAGGGACAGAGGCCGAACCGACCTCCCCCGGCCGTTCTGACCGCCTCGGCTCCCAGCGACCTGCAGAACAAGGTCAGGGTCCAGACTTGCACCTGCACCGACCCTGCGATTGTGCCGATGGGGGTCCGAGACCTGGGACGGACTCACCGCGGAGGCAGGAAGGCGGCGGGGACAGAGGGGGGGCCCGGGGCCGCAGCACCTCCCCCCTCTCCCGGCCGGGTGCTCCCCTGCACCAGGCTGCCCTCCCCACCTGCTCCGTGAGGCGCGCTCCTCAGAGCCCCACAGTGCGGCAGAGGACGCTCCGCGGCCACACCTGGCTTCCGGTGCAGCTCTCCCGGAGGGTCACCCTGAGAGGTGACGTCGCCTCTCCACGGCTCGGAGAGCGGCTCCACGGCTCGGAGAGCGGCTCCACGGGCTGCTGCTCAGCTCAGCTCTCCCCGCGGCTGCGCGGCTGCCGGGGCTCCCCGCCCAGCCGGCCCCGCACTGCCTCCCGGTGCTCTGCCTGTCCGGCTTCCGCACCGCGGACAGGACCCCACACGGCAGCCCGCCCAGCCCAACGATGGCCTTCACCCACACACACACTCCGTGCGGGTCCCGCACAGACGTCGCCGGACAAGCACACGGACGCTGGCGGAGCCGCACCGGGAACACGGACAGGCACACTGCACGGCCCCGGTGTTCACGGGGCCGGAGGGGGAGCAAGCCGGGGGGGGGGGGGCCATGTCCCTCAGACACCGCCAGCTCTCGGGCTCACTGCGCCACGCACACGGAGCGGGTGCGGGTGCGGGTGCGGGCACAGGGCCCGGAAGCTCCCGCAGGCCCTGAGGGCGCCGGCTTCCTCCTCCCTGACGTCCCCCGGCCCCCGGCCCCAGGATGCTCCGCCGTTTGTCAAACCCCGACAACGACCCGGGTCGTGTGAAAACAAGCAAGCGTGCCCTTTCGGGAGCTCCGTCCCCCGGGGCGGCCCGCGCTGGCGCACGGACACGGGGGTCGGAGAGGGTGAATCCCGGCACAGCCGCTCTGCCCGGCCCGCGGTGGCTGACGCACGGCCAGGCCCGGGAGCGTGTCCCCGGCCGCCTGCTGACCAGCGAGGGACAGCCCGCCGAGCAGCCACGCACGGCGTCCCGAGGGAACCGCATGTGGCCGCACACGCATCGATCCCGGTGCCGGGGGGTAGCTCCAGGGGCGAGGCTGCCCCCGGCCCTCTGTGCGGGCAGAAGTCACGGAGTGAGGCCCCGCACTGCCCAGAGACTGATGTCGCCCCTGGTGACAACGTCTAATCGGGGCAGCGGGCAGGCAGCCGGGCCGCGGGCAGGCGGCTCTCGTCACCCGCTTACGGGAACAACCCCCAATTATGTAATTGCTGCCATGCAAAGTGAGCTGCTCCCGGAGATGCCCTGACAATCCTCCCGCACAAAGAGCCTTCTCGCTGAGGAGTCACTGACGGGCTCCCGCTCGTGTCGGGCACAGGACACAGGGCCCAGCACGCGTGTGGCTGGAGAGGCCCCCACGGCTCGGGGAACAGCCGCCATCGCACCGCCCCCCTCTCTCTCCTGTGACGAGGGCTTTCGGACGGACCCAGCGACCGTCACCCGCACACCCTCTCTGCTCTGTGTCTGCAAGCTGCTGCTCACTCTGGGTCTGGCTTCGTGCTCGATTCTGCTGTCTCTGTTTTTTTTTTTTTATTTTCTAAACGTATCGTATTGATGTTTTACAGGGAGGAAGGGAGAGGGAGAGAGAGTGAGAAACGTCGATGAGAGAGAAACATCGATCAGCTGCCTCCTGCACAACCCCCACTGGGGACGTGCCTGCAACCAAGGTACAGGCCCTTGACCAGAATGAACCTGGGACCATTGAGTCCGCAGGCCGACGCTCTGCCCACTGAGCCACACCAGTCAGGGCTCTCGCGGTCTCTCTCTGCCTGGCTCCTGTCACTTCGCATGAGGCCCTCAAGGTCCTTGTCGTCACACATGGCGGGCTGTCCTCGCTTCCTACGGCTGAGCGATGTTCCTGTGCGTGTATGTACATGCACGTGTGTGTGTGCGTGTGTGTGGGTGCAGTGTGTGCGCGCATGTGTGTGTGGGTGCAGTGTGTGTGCATGTGTGTGTGGGTGCAGTGTGTGTGTGCATGTGTGTGGGGGTGCAGCTGTGTGTGTGCATGTGTGTGTGGGTGCAGCTGTGTGTGTGCGTGTGTGTGTGTGTGCAGTGTGTGTGTGTATGTGTGGGTGGGTGCAGTGTGTGTGTGCGTGTGTGCGGGTGCAGTGTGTGCCATTCTCTCTCCCCGTCCCCCCAGTGACAGACGCCGGGGCTGTTTCCACACCTGCCGCCTGCGAAGCCCCCTCTGATGGACATGGGGGGGGCAGAGACCTCTCCGGGCCAGCGCTCCCCTCTCTCTGCATGAATGCCAAGCGGCAAAGCGGCCCGGCCGCACGGGAGCGCCATTTGCATTAAGGACACTCGAGGCGGCTCTCGACATTGCGAGCGCACTCGGGGACTGAGCACTGAATTGCGCGTTTAAATGCTCCGTTAACGTCAGCGAGCGCCACCTCAACTTAAAACCCGTTTTTCCTGGAAAAGGTGGTGGCTCTGCCGCCGTGTGCACGCGTGCGGGGCAATGGCTGCACCGGGGCCGGTGTCACCCGCTCCCTGTGCGCGTGTGCGCACCGCAGTGAGAAAGGGACGGCTCACAGGGAGCAGCGCCGCACACAGGCGCCGGAGCCACCTGCGCGCACGGCACTCCTAGAAGGGAGGAGGGGGCCGCTGGAGGCGCCGGAGCCACCTGCGCGCACGGCACTCCTGGAAGGGAGGGGGCCGCTGGAGGCGCCGGAGCCACCTGCGCGCACGGCACTCCTGGAAGGGAGGGGGCCGCTGGAGGCGCCGGAGCCACCTGCGCGCACGGCACTCCTGGAAGGGAGGAGGGGGCCGCTGGAGGCGCCGGAGCCACCTGCGCGCACGGCACTCCTGGAAGGGAGGGGGCCGCTGGAGGCGCCGGAGCCACCTGCGCGCACGGCACTCCTGGAAGGGAGGGGGCCGCTGGAGGCGCCGGAGCCACCTGCGACCGCACGGCACTCCTGGAAGGGAGGAGGGGGCCGCTGGAGGTGCCGGTGTCACGCGTGGCCCTCCGCCGTCACGTGAGTGTGTGAACACGGCACAGTACAGCTTTCTCGAGGGAAAACAGCACGACAGACAAAGAGTGCGCATGAGTATCGCCAGCTCCCAAACTGGCAGGGCCGCCCGTGTCCTGCCCCCCGGCCCACCCCCGCCACCCAGGGCACAGGGCACCCGCTCTCAGTGTGGTTTCTGTTGCTTTCTCTTTTTCCCTGGTTCGTTCTTTCTTCCTTGGCTCACCCTCACCGGAGGACATGTTTCCACTGACTTCAGAGAGAGAGGGAGAGAGAGGGAGAGAGAGGGAGAGAGAGGGAGAGCGAGGGAGAGAGAGGGAGAGAGAGGGAGAGAGAGGGGGACGAGAGGAACACCGACGTGAGAGAGACGCACCGGTTTGTCGCCTCTTGCGCACACCCCGACCAGAGCCCGGGCCGGGTGGGGGGGGGGAGGCCGCGCCGGGTGCGTGCCCCTGATCGGGATCGAACCCGGACCCTTGGCCTGCAGGCTGATGCTCTATCCACTGAGCCAAACTGGCTGGGCTGTGTTACGTGTTTTGAGTGCTATTAAATATGTCTAGGTTTTGATTAAGCATATAAATTAAATGTTGACTTAGACAGAAATACAATTTAACAGCCGTTTTAAACAAAGATCGTTTTGAAAATGTTACACAGCCGTTAAGAGTGATGGTGATGAAGACGAGCAACGGGGGAAAGTCTTACGGCGTAACATTAACGGGAAAAAACGGGTGACGAATCACCCCTGCGTTCTCGCGGCCTCTGCGGGAAGAGGGGGGTCTGTGAGAAAAGACAGCGACGGCCCCAGAGCCGCGGCGGCCGCCTGTGCCGGGCGCGGCGCCAGGCTATCTCCTCACTCCCCACGCCGTGCCAGCGCCGTCACCCCTCCTCCCGTGCGGAGACGGGGACCCCAAACAGAATCCCAGGCCCCTCGGTGAGCGAACGGCCAAGCGTGCCAGGCCTGCCGTGCCCCTAAGCCCACTCCGTGCCCACGCCACCCCACGAAGCTAAGCCTCACGGCGGCAGGCGGCAGGCACCTGCGGTTTGGACGCGGCTGTCACGTGGCTCTTCCGACACGGCGGCACTGCACTCGGAGAAACGGTTGCAGACACCCGCTTTTCCGGAACGTCCTCGGTAAGAAGACGGCTCCGGTGTGAGCGCTCGAAGCTAACGGAACCTTCCCTTCAGGACCACTGAACCCCCGTCTAGGGGCCCGCGGGGAGCTCCCACCAGGGTTCCCGTCTCAGGAGGAGGCCCCAAACCAGGACCAAAGCCTTCCAGGCACCGTCCGCTCCGCCGTGAATGCGGAGAAAGGTGGTCGGTTACCGCGCGCCCTGCACAGCCCCGCGTTCCCTATTCTCGGCGCCAACCGGTTTCCTCCGACGTGAAGGACTTCCGCCGATGTCCCGTCCACTGCAGTGCCGACGGAGTTCCTGCCCTCTCCTCAGAAACCCCTCCCTGCTCCCTACTGACCAAGCACGGCTCCCCCTGCTCCCGATTCCTCGAGGGGACCCGCCGTGCCGGGCGGCTGAGAGCAGGTGTAACAGGGAGGCCGGCGGCCACCTGGGCCTCCCCGCCGGGCCTCGCCCCCCCCCCCCCAACCCCGAGGCTCTGGTCCCTTACAGAGGAGCCGGGGAGCTCACACCACGTGACGGGGAGGCCGGAGCACCCAGCCCTGTGCGCACGCCCGTCCCTCCTCGCTGGTGTCAGACGCCCGCCCAGTTCTCAAGCTGCGCCCCTCCCCCCCGCCACGTGGGGACACCTAGGACGTCCCCAGCACAGGAGACGGCACCCGAGGGGCAGCCCTCGAGTCGTGTGAACGTAGAAGTCCCGACACCCGCTCCCCGCCAGGAGGAGCGGTCACGCCGGCCGGGGAACCAACAGAGACTCCTCCAGGGCCGCAGGGAAACCCTGCCCGTGGACAGAGGGCAGCAGAGGCCACGCCCAGCCCAGACTCCAGCCCAGGAGAGAGAGGAAAGGCCACAGGGGGACGACGGTCCAGGGACACGGCCCGTGGACAGAGGACGGTGCCCACCGATGCTGCGTGCCCTGACCGGCGTCCTGGGACCGAGAGAAAGCCTGGGTCCTGAGGAGACACACGGAGGTGTTGTCAGGGGTCAGGGGCCACGATCCCTCCGACCCACGGGGTCACGGAAACGCGTGCACACGGCACACAGAGACCACGGACACGGGCGAACCGGGAACCGCGGGGCGCCTGGCACAGCACGGCTCCTGCAACGCGCCTGTAGCGTGACGCTGGGCCGCTGAAGGCCAGGGTGGCGTGGGAACGGCCGCCTCTGCAGGAGGAGCTGGGACCAGCACGGGGAGGGGCTGGGCAGGAGGACCGGGTCACCTGCAGCCCCGCGCTGCACCGCTGCGGCCCACGTGCGCACGTGCCAAAGCAGAGGAGCGGCAAGCCCACGAGAATGGCACCGGGGCAGCAGCAGCATCTCCCACCTACAGGCCTCCTCCGTCCGGCCTGAGCCCCAGCAGCTCCAGCAGCTCCTGCTGCCGTCCACGGGCCTCACGCGCCACCCGGTGGTCGCACAGGGCACTGCCGGCCTCGGGGCTCAGCCCTCAGAGCTGCACTCTGGCCTCTGCCCACCAGGACACCTGGTGACCATCCTGAACGCGACAGCATCCAGCGAGGGGCCGGACCCCCACAACAGCCCGATAAAGCAACCGGGACCCTCCCGCCCGGCCCGCGGACCGGCTCTCCACAGGGAGACGCCGTGCGGGTGTGACCCGAGGGGACTCCCGCAGACGGAAGCGAGCGGAGCCTCGGGAGTGTCCACATGGCGCCCACAAGCGCACACTGCTGGGCCGCACCCCCTCGCTCGCCTCCCCGCGCCGCCCCCTGCTGGCCGCTGCTGACCTCGGCCCCTGCCGCGCCCTGGGCCTCACGCTCTGCCCCGACAGGGGGCGCAGACCGCAACGGTCGTGACGCCTGTCGCCGCGCCCAGGCCCACGGTGACCGGGGCAGAGCTCACCACGGCGGCTCTCGGGGCCCGGGGAGGGCAGCCGGGCTTAAGAAGAACGAGCGGGAAGTACTGGATGGAACCGCCCTGGAAGCACAGGAGCCACACGAGCAACGAGGTGAGTGACGGGGCGGCGAGGGCGGCGAGGGCGGCGAGGGCGGCCCCCCCCCCCCCCCCCCGAAGCACTCACCCAGGTCCGTGTTGGGGCCGGCCAGGAGCTGCTTGAACTTGTCGAGCCGGAAGGCCACTCGCTCGCTCAGCGCCGAGCTGCTGAGGCTCCCGGGGTCGGGCGGGCCGCCCAGGGCCAGGGTGGCCGCGTGCGGGAGCGACTGGGACCTGTGCAGGGGGGCAGGGCCGCTGGCGCTCTCTGCGGGGAGAGAGGAGAGGGTGAGGGGCGGGGAGGCGAGGGCGGCCACGTTCCACCCCACCCCACCCCGAGCGGCCACGAACCACTCTCTGTGAACGCTGCAGTCCGTGTCCCCTCCCCGGGCACTGAGGGGCAGACCGTGGGCTCCCGAACACCTGGGAGGTCACCCCTCGCCCTGCTGGCGCAGTGCCACGCGCCAGCGGCAGACACTCCCCGCAGAACAGCGAGACAGGACAGCCACAACGCCCCGAGCCCCGGCCTGCCGGCGGGCGGCCAAAGCACCCCATCGGACCTGCGGGGTGGCGTGGCCCGAGGAGCTGTGGGTGAGGAGGGGCCTCGGGGCTGAAGGGGACGCGGGCACAAGGGGCACTGGGGACGGTGGGCAAAGGCTAGGGCGCTCCTGCCCCGCCTGCAACTCCCAGGTCTCCCCGCCACAGGGAGCAGGGAGCCACCGGCCACAGACGGGAGGGCGGCAGGCACAAGCAGGCCCCGCCCTCCCCAGGTGGCAGGGCCTGTGCCCAGGGGACACGGCCCGCGGGGGGGAGGCGAGAGTGTGCCGCACCGGCAGCCAGGACCAGCGACAGCCGAAGGGAAGAGCCACTGGACACGGCCCCCGAGACCAACAGGGACCAGCGACAGGAGGCCTGCAGGCTCCGGGCCCGCACGCTGTCCCAGTTCCAACGGGGAGTGAGGGCGGAGTGGGAACAGTCCCCTGGAAACGGGGCGAGGAACCCCGCGAAGGAAGGTGCTGACGCCTGCGAGTGGGAGCTGCTGCCAGGCGGGGGGGCCACGGCTCCCGGGCCGGAGTGAGTCATCAGCGCAGAGGGAGGGAGGCTTCACACAGGAGCCCTCAGGCAGGAGCGGCCTCGCGGCCTGGGGCAGAGTCTGGCCCAGATCCGCTTCCAGAACAGCCTGCGAAGCGGGCAGAGCAGGGAGCACCCCCTTTCCCCTGGGGAGTGAAGTGGGCAGAGCAGGGAGCACTCTACTCCTCTAGGGAGCAAAGCGGGCGGAGCAGAGAACACCCCCTTTCCCCTGAGGAGCGAGGTGGGCAGAGCAGAGAACACCCCCTTTCCCCTGGAGAGCGAGGTGGGCAGAGCAGGGAGCACCCCACGCCCCTGGAGAGCAACACCAACAGAAACAGGGACCGGAACGAGGCCGGTATCCTGGGACTTTGCAGATCAGCATGACCCTCCCGCAGGGGCCAGCCTGACCTGCTGGCTGGGCACCCCAAAGAAGGGCTCGCCTCGTGGAACCCCAGGCGTCCCCCCACCTCTGCAGCCTTCGCCGGCATGCCCCCCACTCCACACCGAGACCAGGCCAGGCTCCCACGCTGGTGCTTCCGGGTCCTGTCCACCCCCGTGCCCATCCGTCTCCCAGAAATGAGAGCGCAGCGTGCCGGCGGGCACACGGACAGCCTCGCCGTGCAGGGCCGGGGCCCTGAGGACCGGGCCCGCCGTGTTCCCCCTCATCCACCGCCGAGCGAGCTGCCCCTGAAGGCGCGCCTGGTGTCCGGGCAGCAGCGGGGTCCCCAGAGGACGGGGAGCACCCGTCTGAGAGCAGGCCCGGCAGGCCCCTCCCCTGCTGTGCTGGCGGGGAGTCCCGTAGGCACCCATGCTGGTACCCCGGCCTCCGCCCCCTACACACAGTGGCAGCACCCAGCCCCGATGACAACCAGAGATGCCCCGTGACCCCACCCCGTGACCTCGCCCTGTGACCCCGCCCCGTGACCCCACCCCGTGACCCGGGGCAACACTGCCCTCCAGGCGAGGCCGGAGCGAACACAGGACCCCACCCCCGGGGCAGGCTGCCCACAGCGCAGGTCCCACATCCCAGACCCGCCCACAGCAAGCGCAGGAAGTGAGCCGTCGCCAGGACGGCCGCTGAGTGATGGCAGGCGGGGGGGGGGGGGGGGGGGGTGCAGACAGGTCCCCCGGAGTTTCTCATCAGCACACACTGCACCCCCCGAGACGCCCCACACACCCTGCGTCCACTCGAGGGTCTCCGGAGGCAGCACCGGCCGCCGCCACAGGAGGGCGTCCTCCGCCCGGGCAGCGGCACCGGCCCAGCTGGAAATGCCGGGCGAGGCGTCCAGGGCACACGGAGAAGGCCCGCGCCCTGTGCCCACTGCGCCCCCCGCAGGCCAGAGCCAGGGCGGCCCTCCCCACGGGAGAGGCTGCAGCCGGGCACAGACTGGGCGACGCCCTGCCCTTCGGGGCCTCGGGGCAGAGCTCCTGCTGCCAAGCGAGGGTCCCCCCCCCCCCCGATCGCCCCGGGGAAGGGCCCCCCCCACCCCCACCCCCCGCCTCCGCCTGCAGGAGGGCCCACCTGCGGGACCGGGCGTGTGGCTCTCGCTGACGGACTTCACCAGCCGCAGGTCCCCACCGGCGACGGGGGGCGGCTCTGCGGCGGGCGGGGGCCCCGGGGGCTCCGGGGGCTCCGGGGGCTCCGGGGGCTCCGGCGGCTCCGGCGGCCGGTGCTGCTCCCGCCGCTGGCTGTGGTCGCGCAGCACGCGGTGGGCCGTCTCCATGACCACGTCCGAGTTCAGGCTCTCGGCCGCCATGGCCAGCAGCTCGTCGTCGTCCTCGCCCGCGTCCCAGGCGTCGCTGGTGTTGCTCTCGAACTCCTGGAAGGTGCTCACCCGCTTGGCCTTCACGGGCGTGGGGGGCGCCTTGGGCGTGGCCTTGAGCAAGCTGCAAGGCAGAGGCAGGCACTGGCCCTGGAGCCCTGAGCGCTCCCCAGCCAGGAAGGAGCCCCGCCCCCGCCCCCCCCAAAAAAGAGGGGAGCCCCAGGGGAACAGCACACACCGCTCACGCCAGTGGAGCTGGCGGAGGGGAGCACTCGGGCCCGGAGACAGCAGAGGGGCGGGGGGGGGGGGACCGGCGGGCTCAGGCAGGGGGACAGTCCGCAGGGCACAGGTGCCCGAGCCTCGCCGGGCAGGGCCCACACTCTCTCCTCCCAGCGTCCCTGCCCCCTCCCGAGGCTGCGCGGGGACGGGGGGGGGGGTGGGGGGGGTGAGAGGACCGCTCCCAGAGCACAGACAGGCCTCTGGGACACGGATGGGGACACGAGACCCCCACAGTGTGGCTGCAGACAACATTTGGGCCACACCTTCCTCTCGCTCACCTGCGGCCAGGAACGGGACACACGGGGCGGAGGGAGCCTTGGGGAGCCGGGCGGGTGCGTGGAGAGCGAGGGACACCCCCACCCACTAGGCTGGGGGGGGCAGCTCCGTGCTTCCCAGTCTCCCCGCCCGCACCAGGATGAGCGTGAAGCCGGTGGTGGTGTCTCACGTGTTTGCGGGAGGAAGGCTATGCCCTCTGCCCAGGGGCTGCAGGGAGCTGGAGGGCCACCCAGCCCGGGGACCCCGAAGCACCCAGAGGATGGGGCGTCACTTACGTGCCATGTACCAGTGGGTCAAAAGGGGGGTGCTGGGCACCGTATACGTGCTGGATGCTGGTTCAAAAGGAAGGAAAGCCAGTTAGCTTCTGTCGCTCCCTGGACAGCGCTGTCGCGGGACCAAGGCTGGCCCTGGGCACCCCGCCTGAGGCCAGAGTTCCACCAGCTCCGCCTGGTCCCATCCGCCCGGTCCCCCTCCGCTCCGGTCCCCCTCCGCCCTGGCCCCCCTCTGCCCCGGCCCCCTCCGCCCAGTTCCCCTCCACCTGCTCCCCCTCTGCTCCGGCCCCACTCCGCCCGCTCCCCCCCCTCGGCCCAGTTCCCCTCCGCCCGGCCCTCCTCCGCCCCACTCCCCCTCTGCCCCGGTCCCCCTCCACCCGCTCTCCCTCCTCCCCGGCCCCCCTCTGCCCTGGTCCCCCTCCGCCCAGTTCCCCTCCACCCCGCTCTCCCTCCTCCCCGGCCCCCCTCTGCCCCGGTCCCCTCCGCCCAGTTCCCCTCCACCCGCTCTCCCTCCTCCCCGGCCCCCCTTCGCCCAGTCCCCCTCCGCCCCGGCCCCCCTCTGCCCTGGTCCCCTCCGCCCGCTCCCCTCCTCGGCCTAGTTCCCCTCCGTCCGGCCCTCCTCCGCCCGACTCCCCCTCTGCCCCGGCCCCCCTCCACCCGTCTGAGGGGTGAGCAGCGCCATCCAGGCTGCAGGCAGGCAGGCAGGCAGCCCTCCGCAAAGGCCGCAGGCCCGGCACCGCCGTGGGGTCCCCACAGGGACCGGGCGGCTGGGTCCCGGCGGCCTCTGGGCCCAGCCACACGTCACAGGCGGGACCGGACAGCGCGGTGCGATGCCATCAGGAACCCCCAGCTGGCACCGTCCGCCTGAAGCCGGACGCACGTGCGCAAAAGAGGCGCATGCAATGTTAAGAGACAGTGGTTTTATTTTTTTTAATATATTTTATTGGTTTTTCACAGAGAGGGAGAGAGAGGGGAAGTCAGAAACGTCGATCAGCCGCCTCCTGCACGCCCCCCACTGGGGATGGGCCCGCAAACCAAGGCACACGCCCTTGACCGGAATCGGACCTGGGACCCGTCAGGCTGCAGGCCGACGCCCTACCCACTGAGCCACACCGGTCTCGGCGACTGCAGTTTTCACTGTAACAGTCTGACGCTCGCGGGGGGAGCCCGGAATGCGATGGGCGCAACGTGGCCCGCATGGCAGACGGCCGGGGGGTCCGCTGCGCAGCCCCGCCCCCGGGGACGGCCAGCCGGGGTGGCCCCGTGACCCTTCGGCCCGTCGGCGACACACGGCCTCCCTCCTACCCGACAGAGACCAGGGGCACGCACCCCGAGCCCCGGCTCTCCCTTCCTCCTGCTCGGCCCCCGGACGTGAGGCTGGGGCTGCCCCGCACCCAGCACCCGGCCCCCCCGAGAAACACGCAGGAAGTAATGCCCCGACGGACAGTGAGAGGCGGGGGGGGGGGAGAGGGGGGTCTGGCAGCACGGCCCCCCCAGCTGGCACGCCCCCTGCCAGCTTCCACGCGGGAGCACCGGGGCGGAGGCCCTGCGGGCAGACGTGCTCCCCACGCGGCGACACGGGAGAGGCTGGACGAAGGACACCCGCAGCCCCGGCTGTGAGGCACAGACGGGTGTTTTCATTTGTCCGAACAGAACGAAGCCCCCTCTTACTCAGCCACACAGCGGCGAGCTCCCCGCAGCGGCCCGCTCTCCCGTCCACCCCAGCACTGACCCACTTTGCAGGGGCCGCTCGGCGGCTACCAAGTCCCGGCGGCGCCATCACGCGGGGCGCGCACAGGACCGCTCCCCAGCCCTCTGCGGTTCCGGGGAGCTCCGTCAGTGTTTCTGAACGAGGCCTTTAGAATCGGCGCTAACGGAATGAGCGCCAGCGGGCTCATCACCGCCTGCTCCACCCCTCCCTCCCCCCCACCCCCAACAGTACACCTCTCCCCCCCCCCACCGTCCCCCCCACACGGCTACGCCGGGAGCATGCGACCAGCGCTGACCACCAGGCACGCACGCAGCTGCCGTCGGGGGGTTGTGATTGCAAAGCGGCAGCCGGCACCTCTGGGGACAAAGGCCGGCCCAGGACTCTGCCCACGAGGAGGCTGCCCAGAGAGGGCGGCCGGGGGCACAGGGACGCAGCCCCGAGACGCTGCGGGTCGCGTCTCCTCCGTCCTGCGTGCGGGAACAGCTCCCACCCCTTGTCATCTGTGCTCCGTCTACTCCCTGCAAGGCCGTCTGTCCCTTTCCCTGAGGGGTGTCACCTTGCCTTACTGTCAAGCCTTCCTGACTCCGAGGACTCCTCTGTCACCCGGGGGGTGTGGCCGGCAGAGTAAGGGCCTGACGGGGGTCACGTGCTGACCCCGAGCCGGTGCTGTGTCGCCTCGGGGGTGAGCATGAGGACTAGCCCTGGGGCTAGTCCTGGAGCTCCCAGGTGGCCGGTCCGATCCCAGATCCCTCCGGGGAGCCCCCTTCCCGGCACCATCGGGGAGTGATGGCGGAGCGGCGCCAGCGCTGGCTGTGCGGTGGAGAGGGGCGCGGAGGCCTCCGGAAGCCGGGGAGGTAAGGAAACGGGGAGCCTGCCACCGGTGTGTATAGCGGCCCGGGGCATGAGTCCGCGCATGGGTGGGGTCCGGCCAACCTGGCCAGGGGGAGGGGACATGGGCGTTTGGCCGGCCTGCCTGCTGGGCAAACTCCTGGTCAAGGGAACAATTTGCGTGTTAGCCTCGTGTTACATAGGATATACACCGAGTGGCCAGATTACTATGCGTTCGGAGGTCATCGTGATCTGGCCGCCCGGCGTGTCTCTCTAAAGCCCAGTGTATCTCTGAAGTCCAACCGGCCGGCCGGTACCTGGGACGCGCGCTGGCCATTTGAAAAGAAACGCGTGCGCGACGCGTGTACAGCAAGGGAAGTAGTCGAGCTCTCTGAAAGTGTTTTTGCTCCTAACGTGGTACACAGGGAGGTATCAGAGTAAGTTTAATCGATTTATCAGGCACTGTTTTTATCAATGTTTTTTTTTAAATATATTTTATTGATTTTTTACAGAGCTGAAAGGAGAGGGATAGAAAGTCAGAAACATCGACGAGAGAAAAACATCGATCAGCTGCCTCTTGCACGCCCCCTACTGGGGATGTGCTCGCAGCCAAGGTACATGCCCTTGACCGGAATCGAACCCGGGACCCTTCAGTCCGCAGTCCGACGCTCTATCCACTGAGCCAGACCGGTCTTGGCATCAATGTTGTTTTTATATCGTTTTTGTTGCTTTATATCACGTCTTTGTTGCTACATCGCATTGTGATTGTCTACCTGTTAATCAATTTATACTGGCGTGTCGTTTTCATACACATTGTACCGATTTTCTTTCATCTCTGACACTTCTATTATAGACAAAGGGTGAATAGCAATCTTAAAATACTTTTTGATTAATTTCCTTTCAACGTGCACAAATCCATGCACTGGGCCACTAACATGTCTATAAATACACATGCAAAAGTCAAACAAAATAGCAGCGGATGAAACACAAGGCCATTTTTTAATATATGTTAATTGATTTCAAAGAGGAAGAGAGAGAGTGAGATAGAAACATCAGCGATGAGAGAGAATCGTGGATTGCTGCCTCCTGCACGCCCCCTACTGGGGATCCTAGGCACGTGGCCTGACCGGGAATCGAACCCGGGACCTCCTGCCTCATGGCCGCCGCTCAGCCACTGGGCACGCTGGCCGGGCGGGGCCATCTTCTCCACGCGGCCACGCCGGCCGGCGCGCCTCGGCGGCGAGCTCCGTTCTCAGTCGGGGGGCACACTCAGCCCCGGTCTGGGCATACCCACAAGGCTGCCAATCCACGTTCTCCTTCACATCCGTGTTTCTCTCTCTCCCGCTCCCTTCCTTTTTCTAGAATCAATGGAAACATGCCCTTGGGTGACGACGTTACAAAGTGGGATTTATCCAAGGAACGCAGGGTTCATTTTTTTTAACTCTTTATTGCTTAAAGTATGACATAAGTCTCCTTTTCCCCCGTGCGAGGCCCGTGTTGATGGGGGGGGGGGGGCATGGAATCGGCAGAGGACCGCAGCTGTTTGGTGGCAGTCCCCTTACTGACCCCGATGAGGGATTTCCTCGCGGACCCCGGGAAACGGACGGCTGTGTTACCGGAAGGACAGGCCGGAGAGAGGGCGGCGGAGCCCAGGCCGCGGACCGCCCGCCGACGGGAGCGTGTTCCGAGCTCCCTGACCACAGACTCTTGCCACCCACTAACCTGATGTAACCAGCCGACTGGCGAGGGTCGGAGAAGATTCCCAGGGGACCGACTGCTCTCCCCACGCTGCCGGCGTTATTGGGACAAGCACTGGTACGTGATTCCACCCGGCCTCGGGTTTATCTGGCTCCAGCGGTGACAGGTGGCCTCAGACCCATTGTGTCCTGGGTCAGTTTTACAACCCAAAACCAATTACTACAAAATGCCGTATTAACTCAAGGACAAAAAACCACACGACCGTCTCAGCGGGACAGACGTTGTGAAAATGTCAACACCCTTCACGGAGAGAGGTCCCACAAACGGGAATCCGAAGGCAGTGCCCTCCCTCCGAGCAGGAGCTTGGGCTGAAGAGGCAGTGAGACGCCACCTCCCCTCCCCGTGGTGCTGGGGACCCGGCCGGAGCGGCCGGGAAGACGACGTGGAGGGCATCCGTCGGGCTGAGAAAAGGAGGGAGCGAGACTGTCGAACAGGACGACGTGACAGCTACCGGGAGCAGTAAATCTTAAGAAATCCACTAAAAAAAAAAAACAAATTCGGCGAGGTTTCAAGATACAAGATAAACATACAAAAATTAATTACGTTTCTATACACTTGAAAGGAACAACCCAGAAATGAAATTAAAGAGACAATCCCTTACAATGGCACCCAAAAGAATGAAACGCTTCAGGACGTATTTAATAAAGAGGCATGTGAAACGCAGACCCTGGAAACGGAAACAGAGTGCTGAAAGAAATTAAAGGCCTACGTCCACGGAAAGACATTCGTGCATCAGAAGACTTGCTGTTGTTACTCTACTCCCCAAATTCCACACGGACTCAACGCGGCTTCTCCGTATTGCGGGGTCTCCCGGCCGCCGTTTCCAGGGGCTGCGTCTCTTGAAGACACCGTGGCCGCCCTCAGACCCTCGTGACACCGAAGATGGTCAGAGAGAGGACCAAGTTCACCCAGCGCCCGCCAGACCCAGACGTCAAGATGGGGCGGAACCGGCGGGAACCCAGAGGCGCTGCCAACAGGGGGCGGCAGAAGAGTTGGGGCCGGCCCGATGCCCGGCGCCCCTTACGGAGCAGCACGAACACGGCACGTGCTGCCCAGGGGCTTCGGGCAGAGCCTGGTCCGTGTTGGCACGGAGCCTGTGCTGCCGACGGGCAAGGGCCTCCCGGTGCCGCGGCCGCTCACGGCGTCTCCTCCAGGGCCCGCCGAGCCCCTGCGGGGAGGGCGCCCGCTGCCGTCGTCACCAGCCCCCGTGCCGGGCTGTGCGGCGGGGAGGCGAAGAGACGGACTGTGCACGCGCTGCACTGGGTTAATAAAACCGTAAAATCCTGCCCCCGAGAAAGAAAACAGACAACCAACAGGACGGGGGCGGGGGGGGGATGCAATCGCGTATCTCATAAAAGAGTGCATCCGGGACCCGTGAATAGCCCTCCAAACTCAAAAATAAAAGAACAATTAATTGAAAAAGGAAAAAGGATTTCCACAGCGATTTCTCCAGAGAAGACACACAATAGGCCCAGAAACAAAAAGGAAGATTGATCAACACCTGGTCCTTGAGGAAAGGAAGCCACAATAAGCTGCCTCTTCACACCGGCTCCCGGCTGCAGCAGGAGACAGACAACACCGAGGGGGAGCGCGAGGACGGGAAATGGAGCCCCACGCCCGCCGCTGGCAATGACGACGCCGCGGGGCCGTTACGGGGAACCAGACTGACGGTTCCCCAAGTATTTTTTTTTTAAGAGCGACCGTATGACCCGGTCGCCCCGTTCCCTACGAAGACCCGAGAGGAAGGAAGACACCCCACGCCAGGGCTCACGCAGGGAGGTCTGCGGCGGCGTACCCACAAAAGCAGAAACCACCCGCAAGGTCCGCCCGCAGGGACACGGATGCACAATACTCAGCACCTCCATACGACGCAATGCTATTCAGCTGTAAAATGGAGCGCCGACACGCCACCACGCGGGAGGACCCGGAAAACATGCTAAGTGCGAGAAGCCAGCCCCATTGCCACCGACATAACATGTCTATAGGGTGGACAGACCCAGAGACGGAAGATGGGTGAGTGGCTGCTAGGGGTGGGGCGGGGAGCTGGGGGACAGCTGACGGGGACAGGGTTCCTCTCCCAGGTGATGAGCGTTACCTAAGGTTGACCGTGAGAACGGGCACACGACTCCTGTAACACACCAACACTCGGCACCGAGCGTCAGCTCTGACGGAGGGAACGTATGGTGTGGGTTCTGTGCCTCTCAATAAAGAGGTGATTTCTAAAGGCAATCTGGCTGCCACCTGGTCCTCCCGGGCTCTCCCCGGGGAGCGCAGCCACCAGGCCAGCCACACAGGCCACCTGCAGCCCCGCCCCTGCCGGCGTGCTCGGCCCCGGGGGACGGCCCGCCCCTGCCGGACAGGGGAGGGAGCCGCCTTCCCTCGGGGTCCCCGCCGTCTGCAGTCCCCCGGCGACACCCGACGCGGCGGACACACCAGCCGCGCCCACGGAAGCGGCCTGAGCTCCCGGCCCACGGGACTCACCAGCACCTCTTCTCGGGAAAGAGAAGCAGCGTCCGCTGACACCACGCACGGCCAGCCCGCCGGGCGTGGCCTCCGGGCCTGGGCGGGCGTCTCCGGTTTTGGGGATCGAAAGGCCTGGGTCTGCCCTGGCCGGCGTGGCTCAGTGGACAGAGCGTCCGCCTGCGAAGCCACAGGTCCCAGGTTCGATGCCCTTGGGGTCGTGGGCCCGGTCCCCAGGAGGGGCGCGTACAGGAGGCGGCCGGTCCGTGATTCTCTCCCATCACGGATGTTTCTGTCTCTCTCTCTCTCCCTCTCCCTTCCCTCTCTGACGTCAACAAAAATAAATTTTGTTTTTAAAAAAAAAAAAAAAAAAAAAAAAGGCCTGGCTTCGAGTCCCACCTCCAACAGCTAGAGCTGGCACGCTGTTCACCAACGAATTGCTCTGAGCTTCAGCACCCTCGTCCCAGAAACGGCAGTAACAACACGTGTGAAGCCCAGCCGGTGTGGCTCAGTGGTTAGGCATCAACCTATGAACCAGGAGGTCGCAGGTCGAGTCCCAGCCGGGGCACAGGCCCGGGTGGCGGGCTCCATCCCCACAGGGGGCCGCACAGGGGGCAGCCGATCCACGGTTCTCTCTCATCATCGATGTCTGTCTGTCTGTCTGTCTCTCTCCCCCCCCCTCTCTGAAGTCAATAACAATGCTTTTGTTAAAGAACGAGCGTGCAGGGAGATAACCGTGTACGACAGCGCGGCGAGCGCCGCTAAGCGATGCACAAACAGCGTCACCAACGCGCCCGCCCTATCGGCCCTGCACATTCGCAGTCTCCCGGGACGGCTCGCCGCGTTCACACGGTTCAGAGCGGGGCCGGGCCGCCGCCTGCGGGAGCCTCTCTCGGCGTTATCGCGCGGGCTGCAGGCCGCTCCCGCCCGCTCGGCGAGCTCGTTAATTCTGCATGGGCAGCCGCTTGTGTTTACTGAGCCGAGGATGTTCCCACCAAGTTCAGCCTCAGACTAAAAGGAACCTCATTGCGTCTCATTAAAATTTCATTTCTACGGGGCCTCGCGCAGCTGAAGAGAAAAACAAGTTTCGGCGGCCAGAGCCGTTTTAGAAAAATAAGTGGCAACCACCTCCTTTCCGATCGTCGTGAGATCTCTCTTTACAAACAAAAGGCCCAACGCGCTCCTTAATGAATCGTGTGCTGCTTAAAGGCCCGGCGGCAGCTCAGCCTTCTGAAGAGAACCTCGTGGCTCCGCGCGGGCGGGCGGGCGGACGGACGGACGGACGGGGGGCGCGGACGAGGCTCTGCGGTGCTGGTCCCCTTTCCTTCTCCGTAATGTTTACTATCTGGAACCCGAGCAGACACATAACGGAATGCGAACCCCGGAGACACGGCTGAGCCACAGCTGAAGAACTAAGATCGGCCGCTTCGTGACGTGGCCCTGAAAAGTAAGCCGGATGTGCACAGTATGACCGCAACTCCCCGGACCCTGTCCGACTGTCTTCACACAACAGGTCGACAGGTTTGTATGGCCTCGAGATCAAGACTGTGTGGGCCGACTTCTGCACAGCCCTGCCCTCACCCCATTCCCCTGCAGAGCACCCCCCCCACCCCTGGCCCTCAGCACACACCCCCACCCCTGGCCCTCAGCACACTCCCCCACCCCTGGCCCTCAGCACCCCCCACCCCTGGCCCTCAGCACACTCCCCCACCCCTGGCCCTCAGCACCCCCCCCCCGGCCCTCAGCACACTCCCCCCCCCCCCCGGCCCTCAGCACACTCCCCCCACCCCTGGCCCTCAGCACCCCCCACCCCTGGCCCTCAGCACACTCTCCCCACCCCTGGCCCTCAGCACACTCCCCCATCCCTGGCCCTCAGCACACTCCCCCCACCCCTGGCCCTCAGCACACTCCCCCCCACCCCTGGCCCTCAGCACACTCCCCCACCCCTGGCCCTCAGCACACTCCCCCCCACCCCTGGCCCTCAGCACACTCCCCCCCACCCCTGGCCCTCAGCACACTCCCCCACCCCTGGCCCTCCGCACCCCCCACCCCTGGCCCTCAGCACTCCCCCCACCCTAAGCCGCAGTCACTCTCGCTGCCCAGGCCCCCAGCCCCTGACCACAAGACACCCGCACACCAAGGAGGTGCCTCCAGCAGGAACAGACGGTCCCTCAGCCCAGTGCGGTGTCCCCCACGCTGTCAGAACTCCCACCGCCCAAGCTACTGGGGCTCTCCTCACGCCTCCCGCAGAGCGTGTCACATGTGACACGCGTGTTCCGGGGCGGGTCCCCTCCAGGCAGGGCCTCCGCTGCAGGATGGCCGGCTCCTGGCGCCCCCGGCTCCTGGCACCCCCGCCCTGCGGTGCCCGCGGAGGCCCCCGACCTGCTCCCTCTGCAGCTCTTCCTTCCTGTGCAACCGCAACCTCGGGGTGCTGACCTCAGTGCCAACCTCTGGCTCACGGGAGTGCCAGCGCCCCCTGCAGGCGCCTGCCCCTGCCTGCCGCCGCTCCTTCGCTCACCTTTGCAAAGAGCACCGGGGGCCACGGGCCCGCCCGCACAGCCGGCCGCGACCACGGCTCTCCCGCAGCCACGGCTCTCTCGCGGGGGCGCGCGGGTCCCTCCGCGCAGGAGAGGCCAGCCCAGCCCCGGGGGCCCGTCCGGTGCTGCTCACGGGGAGCGGGCGCTCGGCTCTCCCCGCACCCCGGGGAGCATGGCCGCCCCTCCGCCCGGGTTTCCCACCCCCACCGCCGCCGCCGGCCTCACCACCTGCCGGAAGGGCCCGCCTCCCCGTCTCCCCCCTCCTCCCGCCCCGGCCGCCCCCGTGGGAGGGTCAGCGGCTCGCCCGGCGGCGGGACGAACGCGGGTCTGTGGGGTGAGCCCCGGGCCGGCGGGTCACTCCGTGTGTTCGTTCGGCAGGAGCGGTGACGGAGAGGAAGCGCCTCTGGCCCCGGCCGGCGTGGCCCAGTGGATAGGGTGTCGGCCTGCAGGCTGGAGGGTACCGGGTTCGATTCCGGTCGGGGCACACGCCCGGGTTGCGGGCTCGATTCCCAGCGTGGGGCGTGCAGGAGGCGGCCCATCAACGGTTCTCTCTCTTTGTTGGTGTTTCTCTCTCCCTCCCTCTCCCTTCCTCTCTGAAGTCAATAAAAACGTTCTTTGTTTTTTTTGTTTTTTAAAAAACGGGAAGCTCGGTGGGTAAGAGAAGCTAGGGAAGGGCAGTTGGAAGAAAAAAGAGATGTGTGTACTGCTATCTGTAATGCTTTTTTTTAACATATTTTACTGATTTTTCACAGAGAGGAAGGAAGAGGGAAAGTCAGAAACATCGAAGAGAGAGAAACATGGGTCAACTGCCTCCTGCACATCCCTCACTGGGGATGTGCCCGCAACCAAGGTCCATGCCCTTGACCGGAATCGAACCCGGGACCCCTCAGTCTGCAGGCCGGCGCTCTGTCCACTGAGCCACATCGGTTTCAGCTTGTAAAGCTTTAACAATAAGAAAATAAAATAAATAAGTAAAGGAAGCTCATTCCGAAGCCTGAGAACTCTCGGAGAGCAGGGGGTCCGGCCCGCAGCCCCCAGCTCCGGGCGCAGTCCGTGCGGGGAGGGAGCGGACGTGGCCCTCCACGGCAGGGCCAGCTCCCTGCCCACGTGCATCCCCAGAGTGTGGCCGTCGGGGCACTTCCAGCATTGGCGTGTCTCCGGGTTTACTGTCTCCGTCCCCCTGGCCACTGGAGGCCACGCGCCCCCCCCCCCCCCCCCCCCCCGTGGCCCCGGCCGGCTGAGCGGGGCTGACGTCTCACCTCTCAGCTGCTCGTGGCTGCGCAGCTGAGGCTGAGCCGGCAGGACGACACCGGAGCCTCGCCCCGGCTGCACCCCAGCACCCTCAGCCCTGCCCCTCCACCGCGCCTGCCCCGCACGCAGGCCGCCAGCACAGCGAGCGAAGCCGCAGAAAGGCAGCCAGACTCCCCGCCTGCGAGGGCTTTGTCCTGGCGTCCAACGCTCCGTGTGGCAAACGTGCCAACTGCAGCCGCAGAAATCACGGCCCCTCTGGAGCCGAGTGGGTCAGCGGCCCGAGAAAGAACCGGCCCCGGGGAGTCGGAGAACCTCTCCCACGTCTCAGCCTCCCTCCCCTGCTGATGCGCATCCAGCAGCAGCCACCAACTGGTCTCCATCTCAGCCCCTTCAGCCCCCTCCCCGCCTCAGCCCCCACCCCATCTCGGCCCCCTCCCCGCCTCAGCCCCCTCCCCGTCTCAGCCCCCTCCCCGTCTCAGCCCCCCCTCCCTGCCTCAGCCCCCTCCCTGTCTCAGCCCCCTCCCCGCCTCAGCCTCCTCAGCCCTCTCCCCGTCTCAGCCCCCACCCCGTCCGGCCCCCTCCTCGCTTCAGCCCCCACCCTGCCTCAGCCTCCTCAGCCCTCTCCCCGTCTCAGCCCCCACCCCATCTCGGCCCCCTCCCCGCCTCAGCCCCCTCCCTGTCTCAGCCCCCTCCTCGCTTCAGCCCCCACCCTGCCTCAGCCTCCTCAGCCCTCTCCCCATCTCAGCCCCCTCCCCGCCTCAGCCCCCTCCCTGCCTCAGCCCCCTCCCTGCCTCAGCCCCCTCCCCGCCTCAGCCCCCACCCTGTCTCAGGCCCGCCCGTCTCAGCCTCCTCAGCCCTCTCCCCATCTCAGCCCCCACCCCGTCTCGGCCCCCTCCCTGTCTCAGCCCCCTCCCTGCCTCAGCCCCCACCCCGTCTCGGCCCCCTCCCCGTCTCGGCCCCCTCCCCGTCTCGGCCCCCACCCCGTCTCGGCCCCCTCCCCGTCTCGGCCCCCTCCCCGCCTCGGCCCCCACCCCGTCTCGGCCCCCTCCCCGTCTCGGCCCCCTCCCCGTCTCGGCCCCCTCCCTGTCTCAGCCCCCACCCCGTCTCAGCCCCCACCCCATCTCGGCCCCCTCCCTGTCTCGGCCCCCTCCCCGTCTGAGCCCCCTCCCTGTCTCAGCCCCCACCCCGTCTCAGCCCCCTCCCCGTCTCAGCCCCCACCCCATCTCAGCCCCGCCCGTCTCAGCCCAGCAGCCCAAGGAACCCCGCCACTCACCACAGGTCATGCCACTCCGCCCCAAGGAGCCACAAAAGCCCTCTGTCTGCAGAAAAGCCTGCAAGTCCACGTCCTTCCTGTGACCACGAGCCACGCCCTGGGCCCCCTCCCGCACTGTCTTCGGGGCCTCTGCCCTCAGACACATGCACTGACCCCCAGCAGGGCCTCTGCACTTGCTGGCCCTCGGCCTGGCCCCCTCCTCCAGCCTCCCGGGCCATGTGCCCTCCCTCCTGCACATCTCATCCCCGGGGCACCCCCTCCGGACTCCCCACCCCACGTCCCCGCTTCCTATCGGGACCACAGGCCCCCTCCCCCTCGGACGGAGCTGGCTCGGGGCGGCTGCTGCTCGCTGCACCGGGGACAGCGTGGTGTCTCCGCACCGGAAACTGCCGGCCCCGGGGTGGGTTAGGCGCACGCCGGAGGAGCGAGTAGGTCACCAAACTCTCCAAATGCTGGAGAGGCCTCCTCTTGTTCCCGTCGACGGGCCACACAGGTCCCCCTGCAGGTCAGCCGGCGGACTGAACCCCTCGGCCCCCAGCACAGAGACCGGTGGAGCAGGAGCCGCACGCCGGAGCCCCACGGGACGGACAGGAAGGGAGGCTAAACCCGGACCTCGGACGCCTGGTCAGCTGCCACGCACCCCGCCTCCCGCACAGGAACCCCTAAGAGGGCCTCGGCCTAACGGCAGAAAGAACGAGGCGTGCAGAGGGCGGGCCCACCAGCAAGACCGCCTCTCCCGGGGGAGACCCCGACCGAGCCTCGCCCTCCCTCCCGGTTCCCCACGGACAGCGGGACCACCACCCTTTACCAGCAGCGATCGGGCGGCCAGGGCGGCACGCACCCCAGACTCAGAGCTCACGTCTATGAAGAAAACACGCAGCACACGCCCCAGACCGCGGACTCACGTCTATGAAGAAAACACGCAGCACACGCCCCAGACCGCGGACTCACGTCTATGAAGAAAACACGCAGCACACGCCCCAGACAACAGAGCTCACGTCTATGAAGAAAACACGCAGCACACGCCCCAGACCGCGGAGCTCACGTCTATGAAGAAAACACGCAGCACACGCCCCAGACCACGGAGCTCACGTCTATGAAGAAAACACGCAGCACACGCCCCAGACAACGGAGCTCACGTCTATGAAGAAAACACGCAGCACACGCCCCAGACAACGGAGCTCACGTCTATGAAGAAAACACGCAGCACACGCCCCAGACCGCGGGCTCACGTCTATGAAGAAAACACGCAGCACACGCCCCAGACCACGGACTCACGTCTATGAAGAAAACACGCAGCACACGCCCCAGACCGCGGAGCTCACGTCTATGAAGAAAACACGCAGCACACGCCCCAGACCGCGGGGCTCACGTCTATGAAGAAAACACGCAGCACACGCCCCAGACAACAGAGCTCACGTCTATGAAGAAAACACGCAGCACACGCCCCAGACAACAGAGCTCACGTCTATGAAGAAAACACGCAGCACACGCCCCAGACCACGGACTCACGTCTATGAAGAAAACACGCAGCACACGCCCCAGACCGCGGAGCTCACGTCTATGAAGAAAACACGCAGCACACGCCCCAGACCACGGACTCACGTCTATGAAGAAAACACGCAGCACACGCCCCAGACAACGGAGCTCACGTCTATGAAGAAAACACGCAGCACACGCCCCAGACCGCGGAGCTCACGTCTATGAAGAAAACACGCAGCACACGCCCCAGACAACAGAGCTCACGTCTATGAAGAAAACACGCAGCACACGCCCCAGACAACAGAGCTCACGTCTATGAAGAAAACACGCAGCACACGCCCCAGACCACGGAGCTCACGTCTATGAAGAAAACACGCAGCACACGCCCCAGACTGCGGGCTCACGTCTATGAAGAAAACACGCAGCACACGCCCCAGACCGCGGAGCTCACGTCTATGAAGAAAACACGCAGCACACGCCCCAGACAACAGAGCTCACGTCTATGAAGAAAACACGCAGCACACGCCCCAGACCGCGGAGCTCACGTCTATGAAGAAAACACGCAGCACACGCCCCACACTGCGGGCTCACGTCTATGAAGAAAACACGCAGCACACGCCCCAGACAACAGAGCTCACGTCTATGAAGAAAACACGCAGCACACGCCCCAGACAACAGAGCTCACATCTATGAAGAAAACACGCAGCACACGCCCCAGACCGCGGGGCTCACGTCTATGAAGAAAACACGCAGCACACGCCCCAGACCGCGGGGCTCACGTCTATGAAGAAAACACGCAGCACACGCCCCAGACCGCGGGGCTCACGTCTATGAAGAAAACACGCAGCACACGCCCCAGACAACAGAGCTCACGTCTATGAAGAAAACACGCAGCACACGCCGCAGACCGCGGAGCTCACGTCTATGAAGAAAACACGCAGCACACGCCCCAGACCGCGGAGCTCACGTCTATGAAGAAAACACGCAGCACACGCCCCACACTGCGGGCTCACGTCTATGAAGAAAACACGCAGCACACGCCTCAGCCTGCGGGCTCACGTCTATGAAGAAAACACGCAGCACACGCCCTAGACCGCGGAGCTCACGTCTATGAAGAAAACACGCAGCACACGCCCTAGACCGCGGAGCTCACGTCTATGAAGAAAACACGCAGCACACGCCCCAGACAACGGAGCTCACGTCTATGAAGAAAACACGCAGCACACGCCCCACACTGCGGGCTCACGTCTATGAAGAAAACACGCAGCACACGCCCCAGACCGCGGAGCTCACGTCTATGAAGAAAACACGCAGCACACGCCCCAGACCGCGGACGCACGTCTATGAAGAAAACACACAGCACACGCCCCAGACCACGGAGCTCACGTCTATGAAGAAAACACGCAGCACACGCCCCAGACAACGGAGCTCACGTCTATGAAGAAAACACACAGCACACGCCCCACACTGCGGGCTCACGTCTATGAAGAAAACACGCAGCACACGCCCCAGACAACGGAGCTCACGTCTATGAAGAAAACACACAGCACACGCCCCAGACCACGGAGCTCACGTCTATGAAGAAAACACGCAGCACACGCCCCACACTGCGGGCTCACGTCTATGAAGAAAACACGCAGCACACGCCCCAGACCGCGGAGCTCACGTCTATGAAGAAAACACGCAGCACACGCCCCAGACCGCGGAGCTCACGTCTATGAAGAAAACACGCAGCACACACCCCAGACCGCGGACGCACGTCTATGAAGAAAACACGCAGCACACGCCCCAGACTGCGGGCTCACGTCCTGCTTCTCAGCTCGCCTTTCAGGGGCTCCCCACCCAGGCCGCCTCCGTGAGCCCCGCATGGAGGCAGAGCGCGTTTCATAACGCCAAACCCCGGAGACCCTGCCGAGCACCAGGCCAGCGGCCGCACGCAGGCCCGGGGCCGCCCCTCAGGGCCGGGGGAAGCTGAGGGGTGATCACTGAGAAACCTCTCGTCGGTGGGGCTGTGCCCTGTAACAGCCCTCACAGCCCTGCACGCGAGGTGGTGTCTCCTTCCTCCTCCGAGTTTCTCTGGGTTCGGACCCACGCTCCAAACACAGAGCGGAGCAATCGGGGAAGCACCGGAAGGGCCGGCAAAGCCACGGGACCTGGCGGGGACCCGACAGCACCTGCCGGCGTGGCAGAGACTGTGCCCGTGGCCAACGGTCCCCACTGACCTACCGACAGGAAGAGGACAAACTTTGCAGCAGCACTGACAGGGGCACAGGGCAGGGGCATGGGGCAGGGGCACGGGGCAGGGGACACAGGGCGGGGCAGGGGCACAGGGCAGGGGACACAGGGCAGGGGCACAGGGCAGGGGACACAGGGCAGGGGCACGGGGCAGGGGCAGGGGGCAGGGGCACGGGGCAGGGGACACAGGGCAGGGGCAGGGGCACAGGGCAGGGGACACAGGGCAGGGGCACGCGGCATGGGCATGGGGCAGGGGCACGGGGCAGGGGCGCGGGGCAGGAGCACGGGGCAGGGGCACAGGGCAGGGGACACAGGGCAGGGGCATGGGGCATGGGCATGGGGCAGGGGCACGGGGCAGGGGCGCGGGGCAGCGGCACAGGCCTGGCAGGCCACCCTCGCTGGGTCCTGCCCTGGTAGTGACAGCCCCTCACACCATAACACGGGAACCGCTCTCAGAAATGCCCGGGCACAGCCTAACTACCCGGCACGGCCCCAGGCGGAGGAAAAGGCTGTCTGGGGGAACACGGAGCTCAGAGAACACAAGGGCAGTGTCTCCGGCGGCCGTCCTAACCAACGGCCACAGCTCAGTGGCTCCCAACAGACACTGGTCCCCTCCCGGTCCAGGAGGCCAGAAGGCCAAGTCGAGGTGTCGCAGGCCACCCTCTCGGAAGGCTCTGGGAGAGGCCCTCCTTGCCTTGTCACTCCAGGAGCTCCCGGGCCCCTAGGCGCTCCCGGGCCCCTAGGCGCTCCCGGGCCCCTAGGCGCTCCCTGGCCCTGTAAGCGTGGCTCCGGCTTCCAGTGGCGTCTCCCCGATGTCTGCGTCTCTGTCCAGACTCCTCTCTCCTGGACCGGGCCCAGCATGACCCTGATCCTGACTCTGCCACACAAGGTCCCAGTCACAGGCTCATGGATTCGGGGGGCACCGCTGGACGCAATCCGAGGACGAGTCACCAAGAGACAGTCAGCCTTTGGAAGGTTTCTTCACATCAGAACCACACCCGGAGCTCCACTGTACCTCCATCTTGACTGGCTGTTAAGTGATTCATTTCACTCGGACTGAAAACCTAAAACCCACATGTGAGATTTTTTTTGTGTGTGTGGGGGGCGGGGGTTGGGTTTTTTTTTTTTTTTTTTTTTTTGGGTATGTCTTTATTGATTTGAGAGAGGGAGGGAGAGGGAGAGAGAGAGAAACATCCATGAGGAGAGAGAATCATGAATCGGCTGCCTCCTGCACACCCCCTCCTGGGGATCAAACCCTAACCAGGAATCGAACCCTAACCTCTTGGTTCATAGGTCGATGCTCAATCCCTGAGCCACGCCGGCCGGGCAACCTGTGTGTTCTGATGCCACGTGGTTCCTTTTCCGAGTCCACGTTCCAGAGCGCTTGTCCCTGTCACTCAGGCTTCCTACTCTGCTGCCATTCCGGAACGTTCACATCAGCTTAGGCGCCGACACCAGTTTTAATGAAAGCTCTTCCTGTCCTTCAGTTCCCATCAAGCGCAGTCCTAAGAGTAAGAGAGGGTCTTGGCGGCCCCCTCCCAGGCAGGGGCTCCCCTCTGCGGGTCCCACCTCTGAAGTCACCGTGTCTATAGACAGCGTGGTCTCCAAAGCTGACCACCCGCACTCACACCGTGGTGTTTCTCGGGCCCCCTGCTGCCAAGCTGTGCTGGGGGTGAGTCCTCCGAGAGTTACGGTCACACCGTGATTCTAGATGTCCAGTAGCTCGGCCTTCAGATTCCAAACAAAACTGCGCTTAGAAATCCTGGCGTTTGTTCGAGCTCCTCTTCCACCAGCGCCGCTCCCTCCAACAGCGCTGCCTTGACCGAGTCTGTTCTGTCCTCCTCCGCGTCCCTCAGGCCGGGCTGGGCGGTGACAGCCACTCAGAGGAGGACTTTGGAGAGTCCAGGGCCCGCCCAGGTCACTGCCGGAGCTTGGTTTTTGTTGCTGTTGCTGCTGTTGCTGCTTCCTGCTGCTGAGTCAAGCGAGCAGCTATTTTTGCAGCCGAAGTGGGACCACGAAGCTTCCCCGGGGCGCCTCCCATCGACCTCCGCGCTCCAGGCAGCGCGGCGGCGGCCCCACGGAGGGACCTGGGCCAGCCTGGCGGGTCAGAGCCGCCACGACCCGAGCAGCCCTCCCCCGACCGGCTCCGGACCCCGCCGGGCCCCGCGGCTCCGCCCTGGCGCCCAGGACACATCCCCCAGCCGCTGCCCCTCCTCCCGGCCTCGCCCCCCAGACCCCGCGCCCCGACCCAGGCCCCCTTCCCCCACCCCGCCCCCGCGCAGGCCCCTCCGAGCCCAGCCTACCCCGCCCCGGGACCCTGACGCCACGCACACCCCAGCAGCCCGACCTCTGACCCCTGACCCCCGCCCGGCGCGCCCCGTCACACCCACCTGCCCGGGACCTTGCTGTTGCTGCGCTTCCAGAACTGCTTCCTGGCCCCGTCGCTGGCCATGGCGCCTCCTCATCCCTCAGGCCTGCACCCGCGACACCCCGAGCGAAGCCGGCCCGCCCCGGCGGTTCTCTCCTGCACCCCCGGGGGGGAGCCCTCAGCCGTCCCGGGACACCCCGGCGCAGATCAGGCGACTCTTCCGCCTCCCTCCGGAAGTTGTGCCTCCGCGCACCCGGAAGTCCCGCCCACGTTCCAGGTGCGCGTGAAACAGCGACGCCCGGCGGCGCGGCGGTGGAAGTGCAGCGGCAGAGCCCGCTCCGGGTCTGCTGGAGGCCTGGGATCTGGGTCTCCTTAGGGACAGAGGTCGTGACCCCATGGCAGGCGGCACCCCGCCGCGGGCCGCGGTCCAGGCTGTGCCCGGCTGTTGGAGGGAAGGGGGAGAGGGGTCTGAACACCAGCTGCGCCTGGAAACGCGAAGGATCCCGTGGCCCCAGCAGTGCCCTGCGTGTCGGTCTACACACGCAAGCTGCAGGGTGTCAAAGACTTACTGCAAAGTGAAGCGGAAAGTATTAATTTTTAAAAAAAATATTCTATTGATTTTTCACAGAGAGGAAGGGAGAAGAATAGAAAGTCATAAACGTCGATGAGAGAGACATCGACCAGCTGCCTCCTGCACACCCCCTTCTGGGGATGTGCCCGCAGCCAAGGTACAGGACCTTGACCAGAATCGAACCCGGGACCCTTCAGTCCGCAGGGCGACGCTCTATCCACTGAGCCACACCGCTTTCGGCTCTTTTTTATAAATATATTTGTATTGATCTCAGAGAGGAAGGGAGAGGTAGAGAGAGAGAGAGAGAGAAACATCAATGCTGAGAGAGAATCACAGATCGGCTGCCTCCTGCACACCCCACACTGGGAACCAAGCCCGCAACCTGGGCGTGTGCCCTGACCGGGAATCGAACTCTGACCTCCTGGTTCGTAGGTCAGTGTTCAGCCACGGAGCCGTGCGGGCTGGCTCACCCCTGTCCCTGACCCCGTCTTGTGTTAGCAAGGCTCCCACGGCCTCTGGACGCACCCTGTGTAACCCCCCAGAACCCGTGTCCTCTGTGAGACCTGTCCTTTCCGTCCTGTTGGTCCCAGCGGGCCGTCCGGCACCGGACTCGCCGCCTCGCCCTCCCGTGACCACTCCCTTCAGCATCGACCCAGTAAACGCACAGCTGCGGCCTGGTCGACGTGGAAGAGGCTCAGGACCTGCTGACCGCAGGGACAGCTGCGGGGAAACCACACACAACCTCGGGCCTCAGGGCCTCGGCCCAAGGCCGGTGGAAGCAGACGGCCCAGCACTGCACCCGCAGCCAGTCAGCCTGGCGCATGCGGATGTCAGAGCCCGAACCGGCGACAGCTGCTTCCCGCCCTGGCCCAGCCCCTCGGGAGAGCCCGGGACCCCACCCATGGGTCACCGTGACCGATGAGGCCCCGCCCGGCCTGTCCCTAAGCGCTCCGGGCGAGTTAAACGATGGCACCGCGGGAACTCTCCGGAAACCTCCTCTAGGCTCAGCTGGGAAACTCTACAGTGACCCTCTCCAGGGAGGAACCTTGGCAGATGCTCTGTGACTCCCGCCGACCCCTTAGCAGGTCCCCCGTGACCCTTCTGACCCCCCAGTACGTCCTCTGTGACCCCTGCCAAACTCCCAGTAGATCCCCGTGACCTCTGATGACCCCCAGTACGTCCCTATGACCCCTGCCGACCCCCCAGTAGGTCCCCGTGACCCCTGCCAACCCCCAGTAGGTCCCCGTGACCCCGGCCAACCCCCCCAGTAGGTCCCCGTGACCCCTGCCGACCCCCCAGTAGGTCCCCGTGACCCCTGCCGACCCCCCAGTAGGTCCCCGTGACCCCTGCCGACCCCCCAGTAGGTCCCCGTGACCCCTGCCGACCCCCCAGTAGGTCTTCGTGACCCCTGCCGACCCCCCAGGAGGTCCCCGTGACCCCTGCCGACCCCCCAGTAGGCCCTTGGCTCCCGTGCGGCTCTGCCTTGGGACTTTCCCAGGACCCTGTCCTCACGTGACCTCAGGGACACTCCTGACCAAGCCCCGGAGGGTCCTTAGGGTGGGTCCTCAGGGAGGATTCCGGGCGGGGGGAAGGGGGGGCCCGGGGAGGTCTGCTGGGTCCCCTCCCCACGGCCCCGGGCCGCAGACACCGCAGACACGTCCACGGGAGCCGTGCCAGGAGGAGGGCGGGGGAGGGGCCGAGGCCGCAGGACGGGCGTGGAACGCACCTGTCCGCGGGGTGCCCGCCGGACTCCAGCCTCGGCCGCCCGCGCGGGGACAGCACGGCGAGCCCCGAGGCATGACCTGTGCTCGCCCAGCGCCTGGGACCGCAGGGACCGGTGAATCTGGGAGGACGGTGGCCACCCACCCCTCTGGGACATCGCAGCCTCTGGGGGGGTCTCAGACCTGAAAGCCGGCCCTGACCCAGGGTCCGAGCGCCCCCCCCCCCCCCCAGGCACAGCTGCTGTGACGTGACCGGAGGGCCCATGCCCTCCATCAGCGCCCGGGGCGAGGGGTGACAGGTGCAGGCTGGACCTGGGGTGGCCGGGAGCCACAGGGACAGCCCTGGGAGCGCCCCCCTGATCTCTGCTAGGACTCCCCCTGCCGCCTCCTAGAGCAGGCTCAGCCTCTCCCAGCTCTGAGCTTGCCTCCCGGGTCCCTCTCCTTCACCCATGGGCGCCACCTCCCCTGCCCCTCCCTCCCCACACGTCCACCCAGTGACCGTATCCACCCCAGTGCGGGGCTGGAGGACCCTGTGCTCAGATGGGATCCCTCCCTGCGGTATCACAGCCACCACCAGGGGGCGCGGTGGGTCAGGATGCGGCCACCAGGGAAGCCAGGGACACAGGAGCTGCATGTTTGTGTGCTCCGTGGCGTGCCCCTGTTTACGTGCTCCGTGGCATGCCCCTGTTTGCGTGCTCCGTGGCGTGCGCCTGTTTGCGTGCTCCGTGGCATGCCCGTTTGCGTGCTCCGTGGCATGCCCCTGTTTTCGTGCTCCGTGGCATGCCCCTGTTTGCGTGCTCCGTGGCATGCCCGTTTGCGTGCTCCGTGGCATGCACCTGTTTGCGTGCTCCGTGGCATGCCCCTGTTTACGTGCTCCGTGGCGTGCCCCTGTTTGCGTGCTCCGTGGCGTGCGCCTGTTTGCGTGCTCCGTGGCGTGCGCCTGTTTGCGTGCTCCGTGGCGTGCGCCTGTTTGCGTGCTCCGTGGCGTGCGCCTGTTTGCGTGCTCCGTGGCATGCGCCTGTTTGCGTGCTCCGTGGCGTGCGCCTGTTTGCGTGCTCCGTGGCATGCGCCTGTTTGCGTGCTCCGTGGCGTGCCCCTGTTTGCGTGCTCCGTGGCGTGCGCCTGTTTGCGTGCTCCGTGGCGTGCGCCTGTTTGCGTGCTCCGTGGCGTGAGCCTGTTTGCGTGCTCCGTGGCGTGCCCCTGTTTGCGTGCTCCGTGGCGTGCCCCTGTTTGCGTGCTCCGTGGCGTGCGCCTGTTTGCGTGCTCCGTGGCGTGCGCCTGTTTGCGTGCTCCGTGGCGTGCCCCTGTTTGCGTGCTCCGTGGCGTGCCCCTGTTTGCGTGCTCCGTGGCATGCGCCTGTTTGCGTGCTCCGTGGCATGCCCCTGTGTTTACGTGAGGCGCCGGGACAGATGCCTCGCAGCCTGTGGGAGCGGGACAGCGACGCTGCACTGCCTGGCCCAGGTCTGCCAGGCCCAGCAGCCTGCCCTGCGCCCCTGGCATGGGCAGCCGGAGCCCAGCCCGGACCCCGGCCTTGAAGGTCAAGCAGCGTGTGGGGAGTGGCAGAGCCCAGGCAGCTAAGCCAGACAGCCAGGGGCCTCCGCCGGGGTCCACGGTGCCAATGCCAGGCAACCCACTACTGCCTCAGGCCCCCGCCACCCCCACCCCTATCCCCCCATCACTCTGGGCTGGGGTGTGCCAGTCACGGGAGCAGGCTGTGTGCACACCAGCTCCCCACTCTTGCCCCCTCCACTCTGGCTGCAGAGGCTTCCGGTAGGCGAACCCCCCCCCCCCACACACACACACACACACCCAGACCCCTGGGCTCCGGGGTCAGAGCAGGCTGGGTGCACCCTGCAGCCGAGCTGCGTGGAAGGGACCGGAAAGAAGGGGAGACCAGAGAGCTAGGGCCCCTGTCTCAGGCCCGGGGCCTGGAACCTGGGCACCTGTCCAGGGCCTCGGCCAGCTCCCTGCCCAGAGGACAAGCAGCCACAGCGGGACCTGCTGTCAGAGGGAGGGCTCCCTCCCCACGGGCCCTGGGCCATCAGACCCCGTGTGCAGTCCGGGCGTGTCCCCTGGAGAAGGGACCTGCAGGGAGGGGAGGCAGCCTGAGCCACCCTGCTCCTCAGGGCCTGCCTCCCACCACCCAGGCCCCGGCCCGGCCTCTGGGAGCCCCGGGAAGGGGAAGGGGGGAGGGGGCAGGGCTGCAGACGACACCCCTCTGGTGCCCTCCTCCCCTCCCAGTGAGAACACGGCTGCAGCAGCCGGACCTGAGTCAGGGGGACAGACGGGAGGGCGTCTAGGGTGCGCCTGGGCCTGGCTGTCCGCCGCCTCCACCCCTGGGCACGTCAGGCTGGGCCTGTGGGTGGGGGGAGAAGGGGGAAGAGTGTCATCCTAGCGCTGTGTCTCACCTCCCACTGGGGTCTTAGGGTCAAGGAAAGAAAGGAGGGGCAGGAGGGAGGGAGGGGAGGGGAGAGAGGAGGCAGGAGGAAGGGAGGGAGGAGGGGGAGAGGAAGGAGAAGGAGAAGGGGGGTGGAAGAGGTCTTCTCTGCCCTCCAGCCCAGACGAGCTGCTGAGAGTCACCTTTAGGCCAAGCTCATTCCTGGAGCTGTGGCGGCCTTGGCCTTGGGCCCTGCCTGGGGGCAGGTGGGGGGGGGGACTGGGCTCCTGCCAAGGCCAGGGACGCTGCACACCTGCTGCCCCGCCCTCCCCTACCCGCCCCACTGCCTGCTCTTTCCTCGGTCACTGCTGTCAGCCGCTGACCCCGGGCACCCCACACGGCTGCCCGCCTCGGCCACGCCCGGCTAACTGCAGGCCCAGGCTGGCCTCGGGCTCCGCGTCATCACCCACAGGCCGGCCGGGCACGAAGCTGGGCTCGGGGAGCGCCTAGGACTGAAGGGTTCAGAGAAAGCAGACAAAGGAATGGGGCGCTGTTTCCCCAAAAGCCCAGGGCTGCAGCCCTAGCACCACCACCCCCCCCTTGCTGCTGGGTGCCCAGGACCCACAGCGGGGGCTCCCACAGCCTCTCTCCCCTCCCCCACTGTGTTCCCCGGAGTCACGGGCACCGCCTCGCCCTGTGGGCCTGGGGCAGTGCCGGATGCAGACAGACAGTTGGCTGGGGTCGGGGCTCCCACTGTGTCACCCGGACTCTGCACAGCCCCTCCCTGGGCCTTCCCTCCCATCCCGTGTACTCGCAAGGCTCCTCCAAAGCTCGGGCTCCGAGCAGGGGCGTGGTGCCAGGCTGTGCCAGGTCTCCCGGGCATCCCCTGTGAGCTGGCCTGCAGGGAGGCGCAGGGAGCAGGGGCCCAGGCCCAGGTGCAGCGAGGGGCAGGGCCTGGGCCGGGCTCCGGGCGGGAGAGCACCGAGCGGACCACCATGTGCCTCTGGCACTGCAGGGACCAGCCGTGCCCAGACCCCTGGGGAGCTGGAGCTGAGCCTCAGTCCCTCCCCGCGCCCCCCCCCCCCCCCCCGAGTCCGTGAATCAGGGTCTCTGCGGTCTGCGCCTCCCCACCTCCCTTGCTCTCGCCCCAGGCCTGCGGACAAGCAGGAGGGAGCGGAGCAGGGCACCCCCTCGGCACCCCCAACCGGACGCACGCGGCGGTAGAATTTTCCACGGCCTTCCAGGTCAGCCTGCAAGAGGGGAGGCTGGCAGCGCGCTGGCCCCAGCTCCCGGCAGCGACTCATTGGCACCGCCCGTGCTGTTTCTGCTCCAGGCCCAAAAGAGGTCACCCACCAGGTGTCCCCTGAGGTGAGCCAGCTGCCCAGCGCCGTGCCCCAGAGAGGCTGCAAGACCTGGAGCGGGACCCGGGGGGACCACCCCCCGAAGCAGAAAGATCTGCCAGGGCAGGGACTCAGATGCCAAAGCTGGTGCCAGGCCGGCCAGGAGGGGCTGTCGCCGGGACAGACAAGGCGATCCTGGGGCACCTGCTCCGGGGGCCGGCTCCTGGCTGAGCTGGTTGTTGGGAGAAAGACGTGGGCTCTCTGAGCCGTGGCCTAACCATGCCGTGACCTGTCCACGTAGTGACCTGTCCACACCGTGGCTTAACCATTCCATGGCCTCTTCATGCCCTGACCATGCTATGGCCTGTCTGTGCTGTGGCCTGCTCATGCCGTGGCCTCTCCATGCAGTGTCCATGCCGTGGCCGGTTCATGCCGTGGCCTGTTCATGTCGCAGTGCCTGGCAGCACCCCACGTCCACGCCCAGCAGCTGCGCAGGCTCCGACTGCCCACACCCACTCCTCCACTCCTCCCAGGGTTTATGGGAGCGTCCGACGGGGGGTGAGGTGGCCTTTCATTGTGGATTTGGCCTGCGTCTCTCTAAGGACCGTGGTGTGCTGAGTGTCTTCATGCACTTGTAAATCTTGGGGAACGTCCCGTGGGCTGGAGGCAGAAAACAGTGTCATACGTGCTGCCCTGGGTTCCCCCCCGCTGTCAGGACTCAGGCCTGTTTGGGGAACAGCCCCAAGGCCGCATCTGGGGAAGGGGTGCCCACAGACTGTGAATGACCCTGCTGCTCGCTCCTCATCTTCTAACTGTGTATCTGGTGGACGCGGGAAAGGGGTCCCATCTTGTAAAAACAGGTGGTGCAGCTACACAGCTGGCGCCGACCGGTGACTCCTCTGGTTCTCGTCCTCAGAGGGTTTATTTGTTTACTTTTTTCTCTCGCCTTCAAGGTCTCCAGCTGGACACTAAAGCGATAACTCTTTTGTTTTCAGCAAGCCGGGGTGAGCAGCGGCCAAAGTTTCAGAACAGCAGCTTCACCCCAGATTCAATGTTCTTACGACCTCATTTCAGAGTCACTTCGCTCTGGGGCAGCACCCTAGCCCAGCCACGGGAACCAGGAGTGTATGCGCAGGTGTGAACAGCGGGGAGCCTGCGTGAAGCCCCGCCCTCGGTGATAAACACTTTATAAACACCAAGAGGGAGGGGAGGAGAGTGGTCAGGGGTGGGAGCAGAGACTAGAGTGACGGGAGAGTCGGCCAATAGGAGTGCAGGGTGGAAAAAAAGTTTGATGAGTCTTGGTGGCTCCAGAGGCAGGAGTAGGAGGAGAGAGGCTGACAGGAAGGGCCCTGGGGAGGGGGGGTGGGGGGGCGGGGGGAGATGGAATCTGGTTTTCCACTTTATTTATTTATTTTTAATATATTTCATTGGTTTTGTACAGAGAGGAAGGGAGAGGAATAGAGTTAGAAACATCGATCAGCTGCCTCCTGCACACACCCCTTCTGGGGATGTGCCCGCAACCAAGGTCCATGCCCTTGACCGGAATCAAACCTGGGGACCCTTCAGTCCGCAGGCCGGCGCTCTATCCGCTGAGCCAAACCGGTTAGGGCTGGTTTTCCACTTTAAAAGAATCCCTCAGGGACCGCGGGAGGCAGGAAGGTCCGCTTGTTCTGAGCCTCTGGTTGGAAGGCCTCTCCCTTCCTCTCTGGGGGGTGAATTCCCTCCTGGCATGCCCGGGCGCACCCCGGCTGGAGAGGAAGCGCCGGAGGTGCACCCTCCTGAGCGTGGACGGCTTGAGACGGTGCGGCCACCTTCCCCGGGTTTGGCAGCCCGTGTGGGTGAGAAGGGCCATACCAAGGCTGACACGCTGGGGGTGGGGGGGCGGGGGGACCTCGAGGCACCGGCCACATTCAGAGGCCGGAGCCACCGCACAGGATGGTCTGAAGCGAAAGCTTTCTCGCTAAAAGCATAGTCATGCGGGCGGTCATGTCCTGCCCCGTCTCTTCCCTGGCAAAGGCCAACCTTTCCCTCCACGGAGCCCGTCTGTGGTCTTTCTGCGTCTAGGATGACATAGCTTCGGAATGCCGGGTCACTTCCTTCCTTCCTCATGCCCCAGAGACCACAGCCCCTCATGGTTCCTGTTATCCCGTTAGTGGTAACTGCAAACAGTCCTATACCCACCGCGTGAAAGGAGTCTGTGTCGATCATTTTACTTCTCACCAATCCCAGAGGGTGCTCCCGGGTCTTTCTCCCGCCCCCTCATCCATCCGCAGTGGGTTCCCTGGGACCCCTCGGACTGTCCCGGGTAAAAGAAGGTGCAGAGCTAGATTCCTGTATTACCTTTTGGTCGAGAATATGTTTGTGTGTTTTCAGAAAACAACTCCAAGACCATATGGATTCCTGCAACAGAGAGGAACGGACAGGTCTGTTCCAACCTCGAAGACAGCCCAGAGATGGGGGACACTGACGACGCCTTACCATGCTGGCAATCAGCAGCTGTGCATCGCTGCAGGCGGCCCAGGACCAAACCAGAGAGGGTGGACCCTGCATTGCCACCATGTGTCCACCATCCGGATACCATTGCCGACATGGACACACAAGGAACTATTTGACGTTGAAACTGGGACTCAGAACTGTTGGACGTTGAAACTGAGACTCAAACATTTTTTTGTTCTTATACATTTATTTCCAGCCTGCAGATGCAAGATCTTTTTAAAGAAAAGAAACGGGGGGCGGGGGGGGAATGATTGATACAGAGGCAAAGAAGCATTGAACAGACTGTCAAACTACAGGGGGAAGACAGGGGAGGGTGGGGGCGGGGGCTGTAAGAGATCAACCGAAGGACTTGTGTGCATGCATGTAAGCATGACCAATGGATACAAGACACGGGGGGGGGGGGCAGGTGAGGGCATGTGCTGGGGGGTAGGGGAGGCCAGGGGGAGGTCAATGGGGAAAAAAGGAGACATATGTGCTACTATTTGTAATACTTTAAACAATAATTTTTTTTTTTAAAGGAAGGTACAAAGCAGCCGTCCTCCGAAGCACCATCCCAATCCCGTGAGATTTCGCTTCCCCGCAGCTGTTGACAGTTTGACTCGAATAAATGCAAACCAATCTCTACGGATTTGGACGCGTCTCAGGGCGGCGTTGGCGAGCAAACGGCGCGCCTGGGGGGGGGGGGGGGGCGGGGGAAGGGCAGGATGTGGGGAACCAGCTAGTGTTGTCTGAAGCGTGACGCACGCGCTGTGACGCGCGGGGGTTTTATCCCGATGAGGAAGGCACATGGGGTGGGGTGGAGGGTTGAAAAGCTCAACCGAAGGACTTGTACGTAGGCGCATAAGCATAAGCAATGGATACAAGACACTGGGGGCGGGGGGGACATGTACTGGGGGGTAGGAGAGGCCGGGGGGGAGGTCCATGGGGGGGGAAGGAGACATATGTACTACTATTTGTAATACTTTAAACAATAAAAAGTAATAATAAATAAAGAAGGCACGTGGCTGGAGCTGACCTGGAGACGCCGCGGCCCCTCCTCCCCATTAGGAGCGGCCTGGCATCCAGGACAGAGGAACGAGGATTTGCTACAGAAAAGAGCCACCAGCCCTTTGAGGGGCCCCAGCCCTTTTTCCTACCCCGGGGGGGGGGGGGTGCGGGGGGGGCTCTGCAGACCCCCAGCCTACTCACCTGGTCATTGACTCACCTGGCCATTTCCCAGGATGCCCCAGCCCTTGCATGTCACACAGCCCTTTGGGGACCCCTAGTCCCTTTGCATACCTGTAACCTGCCCTTTCGCCTACTTTCCTTTGTACTTGGACCTACACTGGAGGCGGGGTGCACACATTCCTGCACCGGTGGGGCCTTCGGCCTTAGGCCTGACCCTCGCCCTCTCGCAATCCGGGAGCCCTCCGGGGGTGTCGTGGTGTCGACGACATAGTTGACTGGCACTCCTGCTACGAAAGCGCACTGACCACCCGGGGACAGCTCCTGCGTGGAGGGTCTGCCCCCTGGTGGTCAGTGTGCATCACAGCATCCAGTCAACCAGTCCTTCAGTCAAGTAGGCTTTTATATATATATGCTAGAGGCCAGTCCCCAGGCCTGACTGGCAACAGAGCCGATCGGGGCCTTCTGGCTGCTGGCCGGGACCTTCCTTTTTTCCACACCAGCCCCCCGGTGGTCAGTGCACGTCATAGCGAGCGATCGAACTCCTGGTCTCCCGGTCAAACGCCCAAGGGGACACTTTGCATGTTAGCCTTTTATATATATATATAGATTCTATATCTAGCTAAGCAGCCAGCTTGTGATGGGCTGCAGAGCAGACTTTTGTGGATGACCTGCTGCTCTGGCCTCACCAACAGAAAGGTGTGGACAAGGAACCCGAAAGGCTTAGTCAACCTTGAAGCTCTGAAAGGTCAGGGCCAACCACTCCCTGTCTAATTGAGACAAGGGCAGCTGAAGCAACTTCCCCACCAAACAATCATGTAAATCCTGACTGATAAAATAATCTGCTTAGCCGAAACCGGTTTGGCTCAGTGGATTGAGCTAGGCCCTGCAGACTGAAAGGTCCCGGGTTCGATTCTGGTCAAGGGCGTGTACCTTGCTTGCAGGCACATCCCCAGTAGGAGGTGTGCAGGAGGCAGCTGATCGGTGTTTCTGACTTTCCCTCTCTCTTCCTCTCTGTGAAAAATCAATAAAAAATATATATATTTTTTAAAAAGATAATCTGCTTATTTCCTGCATAAAGGCAATGGGTGTATCCCCAAACCTGAATAAAAGGAATGGCAAGGCCAAAGCAAAGGGCAGTCAGTCCTTCCACTAGAGATGGGCTGCTGCCTGGCCCCCACCCCATTTTCCCCAATAATATTTTTCTGAGTCTCTTTCTTCATTTGCGTGCGGCCTTCTCCAGAACCCGAACCCTGAACCGGGGACCCTGAATCACGCGGGACGTGAAAAGGATTCCCACAGGCAACGCTGGAATAAACGCTGAGGTGTGATTCAGCCTTGACTCTGCTTAATCGGCTCAAGTAGCCACAGGCAGCGCGGACCCACTGTTTGTCCGGTCACCTGGGGACAGCTCCCCCCCCCCCCCGCCCTCCCGCCCCAGCGTGTACAGAGTCCGGGGGTCAGGCCTCCTGCTTCTCTTTTTGTTTGGCTGTTGGGGGTCTTAGTGTCCCCTCCCCGCGGATGAGGGAGTCCGCCTGTGAGCACAGTGTCTGGCTCAGATAGAGCAGGGCTCATCCCCCTTCCCCCCATCACAGCAGACCGGGACTTGGAACCTCTACCCCATCCATCTTCTGTAAGATGGGCACAGCCAACGTGTGACTCAGAACTATCACCCACGGGTGACACAGAGCAAGGCGTGGGCCGTGGAGGGCGTGGGCGCCGTGGAGGACGTGGGGGCCGTGGCTGGGTGCTCCCGATTCCTGCTTCCAGTTCTGCAAACTGTGAAATGCCTTCTGCGAGGACGGAACTTCTGCCTCAGGGCACCCGCGCACCCGCCCACAGTGCACCCCAGCTCTTCCGGAGGGAAACCGAACCCCCTTTTCCCAGGAGGCCTCCCGACCCTGATCCCGGCCGGACCCTCAGTGAGGAGCTCTCAGAGCCAAGGCTTGGCCTGGCACCCTCTGGGCCCAGTGAGGTCCGCTAGGCCCCCCGTCTGTCTGCCTCTGCGTGCGGGGGGGGGGGGGGGGCGGGGGCTCCCCGCCGGGGCCTGGCACACGGGTCGGCTCCGTGGACAACCTGCAGGACTGGCCACATTCCTGTATTTCTCAGGGGCTGCCGCCCCTCTCTGGCCTCAGTTTCCCCATCTGTGCAGGGGGTGGAGCCAGCTGCTCCGGGTTCCGGGGTCTCCCTGTCAGCACTATTTTCAGGCCGAGCTCCTGTCCCAAGTCCCAGTTCCCTCACTGTCTCCCTCGCTGGCTCTCATGCTCTGTCCACACATCTCCACTGTCCTGTGCTGTCCTGTGTGGAGGGCCCCCAGGGAAGGCACCTGAACATTCTTTAAATCGGTGTCGGCTGAACCCGAGGCGCCAGGCAGAGCCGCGTCTTGGAAACACACCCACCCAGAAGGCTGGATGCGGTATCAGGACTGACTCTTAACTTTGCTCCAGGTGTCGCGGGGCGGGCCCTTGAAATGTAGATTCAGGGGAGCCCTGGGAATGGGAATAAGTAGGGCCTGGGCCCACTTAAGCTCCTTTGATCCTAAGTTTTTTCCGGTGAAACCCCTCTGTATTTTGGTATAAACAAACATGCTGCTGTTGGGTTTGGATCCTGTCTCTCCATCAGGGAGAACAGAGATTCCACCCGGCCCCAGCTTTTTATTTCTACGTCTGTGTCCTCTATTCGTTCTTTTATTTCTCCATCCCCAGCTCCTCTGCTCAGAAACTGGACCCACTCTTTCCACGCTGGACGTGGGAAAAAGAGAGAAGACCCCTACAGTCCTGGGGTCCCCCCACCTGTCCCCCCTGCCTGTCCTCCCACTCGGGGTCCTCGGCCACCCTCGCGCCCAGCTGCCTGTTCAGTGTGCCCGTCTCTGCCCAGGAGTGGGGTCTCTCAGATCGGCCTGTCCCCCGATCTGCCCCACTTTTTATACTTGCCTCTTCTCTGGACTCAGCCTAACGCCCCTTGTTCGTGTTGTAGAACCTGTGAACTGCACACAGACCATCCTTCCTCGTCGGGGTGTCTCCTCTGGGGTAGGGGTGGGGGTGCTGCTGGCACGGGGCCCGTTGGAAGCAGGGCTTCTCCCTTCGTTCAGGTGCTCCGGGTGCCCCAGCTGCCGATCCCGTGCCCCACGCACACCGGACCCCCTTCCCGAGCCACCACGCCCCTCCCTCTTCCCCGCCGCCGGGCCAGGTCGCCTGGCTTCTGGGCCTTTGCCATGTCCTCTCTGCTTTTATGGGCTTTCCGTATAAAAAGGCAAACAAACACGCTGGGCGAGCGGCCTTATCGGCGTGACATCACAGTTTACGGCTCTGCTGTAGTCCCATTCCCACGCTTGGGCCATAGATGTGCGGCTGGGGGTGGGGCTGGAGCTGGGGGTGCAGCTGGGGTGGGGCTAGGGTGCTCTGGGGGTGGGGCTAGGGGTGCTCTGTGGGTGCTGCTGGGGTGCGGCAGAGCTAGACGCCGAGCCGGTGTGCAGTTTCCTCTCCATGTTGGAGGCGGGTCAGGTCTGTGCGGTTGAAATAAGGTCATATAAGAACATTGATCTGGGGCAAAACTGCTGTTCTGAAACGTTGGCCGCTGTTCACCCCTGCTTGCTTAAAACAAAAGAGTTATTGCTTTAGTTTCCAGCTTGAAACCTTGAAGGCGAGAGGAAAAACCCTCTGAAGACTAGAGCCAGAGGAGTCACCGGTCGGCGCCAGGTGTGTAGCTGTACCACCTGTTTTTATAATACAGGACCCCTTTCCCACGTCCACCAGGTACACAGTTAGAAGATGAGGAGCGAGCAACAGAGTCATTCATAGTCTGTGGGCACCCCTTCCCCAGATGCGGCCTTGGGGGCTGTTGGCCAAACGCAGGGCGATCACATTTGTGGTTCAGACCCTTTAAAAGGCCTGCCTGCACCCGGGGGGCGCGGCCTGGGTGTTAGGTCTCCGCACGGTGCGGTGCCCTCCGACGGTCCTGGCTGGTTTTCAGTAAATCCCTGCCTGCTTGTCACCAAGGTAACCGCCTCTGTGGTCGTTTGCACCTGGTCGTGGAAGCCGCCCCACAACAGGGTGAAATACGGTAGCGTTCATCCCGGATGAAACTGCTGTTCTGAAACTTTGGACCCTGCCCCTTGGGCCGCTGTTTACCCCTGCTTGCTTAAAACAAAAGGGTAATAGCTTTCACTTTCAGCTTGAGATCTTGGGGGACTGGGGGGGGGGGGGGCAAAAGCCCCTTTGAAGACCAGACAGAGCTCAGAGGAGTGGCCGGCCGGCGCCAGAGTTTGAGCGACACCACCTGCCTTTACGAGATGGGCCCCTTCCCCACGTCGAGGAGGAGGTGTGGTTAGAGATCAAGGAGCGGGCAACAGGGTCGATCATAGTGCCCTGGCCACATTCAAGGTCGGGGCAGCTGTTTTCGGAATCCAAAACAATGAACATCGATGGTTCAGACCCTTTTACTTTTTAAAAAATATATTCTGTTGATTTATTACAGAGCGGAAGGGTGAGGGATAAAGTCAGAAACATCGATCAGCTGCCTCCTGCACGCCCCCTACTGGGGATATGCCCGCAGCCAAGGTACATGCCCTTGACCGGAATCGAACCCGGGACCTTTCAGTCTGCAGGCCGACGCTCTATTCACGGAGCCACACCGGTTTCGGCTGGTTCCGACCCCTTTAAAAGGACCGCCTGCACCCGGGGCTGTGTGGGTGACAGGTCTCCGTACGGTGCCCCCGAGACTGTCCTGGCCAGTTTTCAGTAAATCCTCGCCTGCTTATTTCCACCGTAGCCGCCTCCGCGGTCGTTTGCACCTGGTCGTGGAAGTCGCCCCACAACGTGGGGGAAGAGAGGGGCCACGGCCCATGGAGAATGCCAGGAAGCCAAGCGTGAGCCATGAGCCAAGGGTGCCAGGATGCCCCAGCGTCTTTGCTCCGAGGAACAACTACCCCGATCCGGCCCCCTGCAGTGACCTCTGTTCCCGGTGTTGCTGACAGCAGGCACCTCGGTCCCTCCGCCTCACTGGGCGCATCGGTCTGCACCCCGCTCCCTCCCCCAGCGCTCTGCAGGGAGCATGCCTGGCCTTCCCTCCCTCCTGTCCTGTGATTAATAATTAGCTCATTACAACGGCAGCGCACCCAACCGGGCCACAGAGGCCTCTGGCAGCTGGGGCTGGCACAGGTGTCGCCAGAATGGGGGCCCCCCCCCGGCACTCCTGCCCTGACCCCCAGGGGCTGGACCTCGCAGCAGCTCCCAGCCACGAGCAGGAGCCAGACCACACACCCCCCAAGCGGACCCTGTGCTGAGGCCTGGGGAGGTGGCCGCAGCCCGCCCGCCTGAGCTCTCCCTGCCCCCAAGGAGGCCCGAGCTCTGGTCTCCCACCCACCTCACTGCCCAGCTTCCTCCAGGGGAATGGGGGGGGGGAGGTCTCCCTTCCACCGGAGCCGCCCCAGAGTCCGCCCAACAGGAGCCGGCCTTTTCCCGAGCACCTGCCGCTCTGCAGGAGGGGAAGCCAAATGCTGCCCACGGGGGGCCAGGTGGTGGTGGGGGCCTCGAGTCCACAGCCCCGCGCTCACCTCCAGGTCACCTGACCGGGTCCCTAGACCCCCCAGGATTGCCTGAACCCCAGGGCGTTGCCTTGGGGACGGAGGGCTGGTCCCGAAAACAGGGACAGGCACCCTGGCAGGGGCCCGGCGGCTGGGAGCCCACAGGGGCCAGACACCCCACCCAACACGGCCTTTGGGGTCCCCCCTTGGTGTGGTGCTCCCCGCGGCTGCCAGTGCCTTTGGGATTATGTCCGGCCGCCCCGCCTCACGGACCGCAACTTCGGGCCTCACTCCGGCCGAGCCGGGCTCCCCCAGTGCGCAGGGCCCCGGGGGGTCGAGTCTGGGTCGGGGCAAGAGCAGGTCAGGCAGGACGGTCCTGCGTGTCCTGGGGGGGGGAGGGGGCGCGCCTGGCCCTGCCACGGAGCCAGGGCAGTGCCTGCTGAGGGCCGGGCCACAGCTGGTGCGGTTTCTGTCCTCACACTTCAGACTCCCCCCCCCCGCCCCCCCGCCGCCCCGCCGCCCCGTGTGGCCTCACAGCTGACACCCGTCTGGTGACCCCTCTGTCTGAATCCTGCCGGCGGGCTCCTTCCCTGCCTCCGTCTCCCCGTCTGTAAGTGGGCGGATGGCGGTCGGGGCCACAGGTGCCACGGAGGGATGCGTGTTCCGTCAACCAGCACACGCTCCACAGTTCGGGCCTCTTTGGGCCGATGCTTGCTCTGAGCAGCCGGACGGCTCCTCCTCAGGGTGGGGGGCAGGGTGGAGGGCGGAGGGGCATTCCTGGCGGCCTACGCGGGCGGCTGGCGCGGAGTCCCCCTGCCCCACCCAGGTGTTTAGGCGTCAGGCCCTGTGACTCCCCGACGGGGAGGAAGCCGGCCTGTGCAGACGGCGGTCACCGTAACCAGGCCAGGGCCTCCTGGGACCGAGGGAAAGTAGGTCAGAGGCGGGGAGGGGACGGTGCTGGCAGGTGCGGCTGGCACCTGGCCTCGATGGTGGGCAGGCGGGGCCAGTGGGACTGCCCCGGGGGTGTTGGTGGCAATGCGGTGTGCCTAGGCAGGCCCTCGACGCCCAGGGTACCAGGTAACCTGGCGAGGCGGTGGGTGTGCCCGGCGGGGCAGGATGTCTGGCTGCGGCCAGCTGCCCAGACGCGGGCCGAGGCCCAGGCCTACAGACTGGACAGGGACAGGTGGCCGCGGGGCAGGTGGCAGGCCTGATGGATGGCGGCTCCGGCTGCGGGCGGCTCTCTGGACAAGCTGGTGGCCGGGCCACCTGCACTGAGTCAGGCGGGGGGGGGGGGGGGGGGGCACCAGCACAGTCTGTGGCCCCGCATCCGGCAGCCGGGCGGGCGGGGAGCCCCACGGGGCGACGCCCACACTGTGGGCCGAGGGCGCTCGGTGGCGTGAAGGCAGGGGAGGAGGATGACGGGAGGCTGAGTGGGGTTTCCCGGACAGGCATGCGGGAAGGGCACTGTGGCAGGCCCAGCTTGGGAGGGTGTGCATGCCGGGCAGAGGTGGGCGAGGCGGTGGGGACGCTGTCAGGGGAACTGGGTCGCTGGGGCCTTCGCAGCCAGCTCCTGGCTCCTGGCACGCAGCCGGCTGGCAGCACCCCGGGCAAAGCTGCCTCTCCCGCCCATGGCCCAGGGCTGTGCCGAGTCCTGGCCTGACCCCTGGCCAGCCTCCCCCCCACCCCACCCCCCCCCCCCCCGTCAGCACCCCTGCCGGAACTGGGACTCCCAAAAGCGTGGCCTTCCTTCCTGACCTTCTCCCCTGGGGTCCTGTCTTACATGGGCCAGGCCCCTCCCAACTGAGCCCAGAAGGACCCCCTCAACTCCCCAGGGTGGACGGCCACCGTGTTACTTTGCTGGGATTGCAGAATACCAGCGCCCACGCAGCTCCACGGCCCGAAACGGTTTCTGGTCCGAAACGGTTTCCTCTCGGTTCCCCCTCCGAGGGGGAGGCCCGAGGCCACAGGCCGGCAGGTTGCGTTTCCACGGAGGGTCTTTGTCTTCGCCCGGCCCCCGCACGCCCCGCTTCCTCTCGTAAGGACCCAGTCCCATCGGATGGGGACCCACCCAGCCACCTCGCTTTATCGGAACTGCCTCTGAAGGCCTCGCCTCCAAACACAGTCACACTCCGAGGGCCCCGGGGTTGGGGTCTCCACAGATGAATTTTAGGGGGAAGCAGCTCAGCCCGCAACAGCCACTGAGCACCCTGGCCTGGCCTCTGAGCTCGGAGTGAGGAGGGTGAGGGGCCTGCTTCAGGCCTCCCGGGGCCCAGGCGTTTTCTCTCTCTGCCCCCCCCAGCACCCCCCCCCAACTCGGACTCCGGAATTTGCCGGCTGATGTGTGGATTAAAGGGCCTCCCCTTGAGAAACCCAGCAGGGCTGCCGAAAACGGTTCGGCTCAGTGGCTAGAGTGTCGGCCTGCGGAATGAAAGGTCCCGGGTTCGATTCTGGTCAAGGGCATGGACCCTGGTTGTGGGCACATCCCCAGTGGGGGATGTGCAGGAGGCGGCTGATGGATGTTTCTCTCTCATCGATATTTCTGACTTTCTACCCCTTTTCCCCTCCTCTCTGTAAAAAATCAATAAGGTATATTAAAAAAAAAAAAAAAGAAAAGAAAGAAAGACAAAGAAAAACCCAGCAGGGCAAGGAGTCCAGCCCAGGGAGGCCACAGAGGCCTGGCAGGGAGAAGGCGTCCGGGCCCCACCCATCACCCTTCCCTGCCCATCACCCTTCCCTGCCCTCCTCCCTCACAGGCAGCTCTGCTTCCAGAGAAGTTTCAGTACACATTTCCGGAGCCGCAGAGCCGAGGCGTGGGAGGGCGGCGGCGGCGGCGGGGAGCCCAGGCACGCCTGCCCAGGGACGGGCCGGGCCGCACACCCCACTCCTGTCCTGTGGCCACCGGCTCTGTGCTCCCAGCCCCGCCGGCAGCCTGAACCACGGGTTCTGGCAGGGCGAGACCCGTGCACGCGGCTACGTGGTGCCAGGCACAGGCAGCCAGGATGTGGGCTGGCCCTCTGCGGGCCGGCTCCTGCGGGAGGCCCCCCGGGGGACGCCGGGCCCGGAGTCCACAGGAGGCCGGCGGCTGGGGCCCTGGGAGCCGGCTCTCTGCCGTGTCTGCGCCTGTGCCTTTAAGACACGGTGCCTCCTCTCGGCACAGCTCCTTCATTGATAAATCCGGGGCAGGTGTCCGGCGGCTGGGCCCGGACTGTTCTTGGCACCCGATGGGCCATGGCCTCCTGGAGCTGGGGGTGGACCTGCTCCGAGGGCAGGTTCTTCCTTGGGGTGCGGGGCGCGATGGCGTGGTTGGGTGGTCGGGGGGAGACCCCCTCGAAGAGGGGAGGTTGAATCTGGGCTCAGAACAGCCGCTCCCTCTCCTGGGCCCGGTCAGGAGAGGAGGGCTCAGGCTCAGCTGCCTTACCCGCCCCCCTCCTGCCCTCCACACCCCCCTGGGTCCCCCAGGAGGAAGGCCTCCTCCTCCAGCCAGCCTTCCAGGCCTGCAGCCTGCAGGCCCCAAGGCTCCGGGGGCTCCCGGGCACTCATAGGCCAGCATTCCCACCCCACCCCCTGCAGGCTGGCCATGAGCACCTGGCGCAGGGGCCCTGGGACCCCCAGCTGCTCTCTGCAGCCCCAGCCTGCAGGGCCTCTGAGCCACGCCTCCCCAAGGGGCTCCCCCTCAGTCTGGTGCAAACACAGGGGACCCCGGACGCAGATGCCTGGTGAGGAGGGGGACCCGCAGCACCTGCTTCCGGGTGGCCTCAGGGTGGGCCTGCGAGCAGGGGAGGGGTGGCCACTCCAGCCGGTCCCCCAGACCCGCCCCCGCCTCCCGCCCCCGCTATTCCCGAGGGGCGGCCACCAGCCGGGCGGGACGGGAAGGGGGAAGGGAAGGGGATCCCAGAAGGGGCCCGGTGCCCAGGGCACGTGCCGCCCAGAGCGGCTGCACCCCGGATGGCGTGGGTCCCCCGCCGCCCACTCCCGGGGCCGGGCCGCCGGGGCCCCGGCTCCCACCGCCCCCGCGCGGCGCCCAGGCCGCATGTCAGCGCAGGGGGGACCCCGTCTGTCCTCGGGACCGGCCGGGGCGGCGCTGCTGAGTCCGGGCCGGACCGGGCTGCGGGCGGGACCTGCCTCCTGCCTCCGCGGAGCGCCCGCTCCGGGCCCGGCTCTCCGGACCCCGCTCCCTCCACACGGACCCCGCTCCCGAGCCCCGCACCCCCGTCCGGCCCCCCGCGGCCTCCCCGCGCCCCGCCCGGTCCCGCGGCCGGCGTACGGGGTGACGCAACGCCGGCCCCGCCCGCCGCCCCGCGCCGCCGCAGCCGCCGCAGCCGCCGCCACCGGCCGGTCCGGGGGCCGCTAACGGTCCCGCGCCCCTCGGGTCCGCGCCCGCCCGGCCCCCGCCGTCCCCCCGCCCGGCCCAGGCGGCGCCCGCGGGCCCGGCGCGATGGGGGCGGCCGAGCCGCTGCGCTCGGAGCTGTGGGTGCGGCGGCGGCGCTGCGCCGTGAGCCTGGAGCCCGCGCGGGCGCTGCTGCGCTGGTGGCCCAGCCCGGGGCCGGGGCCCGGCGTGCCCGGCGCGGGTGAGTGGCCGCCGGGGGGGGGGGGGGGAGGGGCGGGAGCCGGGACTGGGGGGGGGGGCGGGGGCGCTGGGGGAGGGGCGCGGAGGGTCCCCGGGGCGGGATGGGGGCGGGATCGGGCAGGAGGCCGCTGGCGGGGCGCGGAGGGAGACAGGGTTCACCCCGGGGCGGAGTGACCGAGGGGGAGCGGCGTGCCGGAGGGGGTCCCGGGGAGGGGGTCCCGGGGGAGCGGGTCCCGGGGGAGGGGGTCCCGGTAGAGCGGGTCCCGGGGGAGGGGGTCCCGGGGAGGGAGTCCCGGTAGAGCGGGTCCCGGGGAGGGAGTCCCGGTAGAGCGGGTCCCAGGGAGGTGGCCCCGGGGGAGGGGGTCCCGGAGGGCGAGGGAAGGGGTCGTGATGTCCCAGGTCCTGGGCCAGAGGGTCCCCGGCACGGCCTCCCGTGGGCAGCACCGCAGGGACGAGTGTGATGAGCGGTCCGAGGGGGTGCCCGCCAGCCCTCCCTGTGTTTCGTGTTTTCCTTGAACCCGGGACAGATGCTCCTCTTAAAGGGACCCCACACCGGAGGGGAGGGGCGGCCTCGGGCGGGCGCAGGGCCTGCTGCTGGGTGCGGGGGGGTGGGGCTCCCCGGGGTCTGGCCGGACACTGGCCCCCGGGGCCTCCTCCCTGTTCGGCTCTAGTTCAGGTAAAAGGGGGGATGCGGGGCCTGGAGGACACTGTGGACGCGGACGGGGCGCTCTCCGGGGCTGGGCTGTCATTTGATCCTGGAAGGCGGGGCTTCCAGGAGGCCAGGTGTGGACAGGGAGAAGGGGGTGGCCAGGCCCAGGACAGCCTGGGCTGCAGGGTGAGCAGGTGTGAGCGAGCTCCTTCATTCATTGCTCCTTCATTCATTTCTCGTCCCCCAGCTGCTGTGCAAGGCCCACGGGGCAGGGCGGGGCGGTGCCCCACTCTGGGCCTAGGACCCAGTCCCCCTGAGGGGCAGACCAAGGGGCGCACAGGCATGTGTGTGAGGAGGAGAGCCCCTCTGGGGAGCAGGGCACCGTGGGACAGGGGGATCCTAGCAGCCCCCACTTCCCTGGCGGCACTGACCAGAGCCCTGGAGGGTCCGGAGCGCTTTGGGGAGAGGGGGTCCAGGAGGAGGAACAGCGGGTGCAAAGGCCCTGAGGCCGGGCAGGAGGCCAGCATGGATGTGGGGGGGGGGGCACGGGGCTGGTGCTGGCAGGGCTGAGGTGGGGACTGGGCCTTTCACGGTGAGTGCCATGGGAGTTTCTGGCCGCTTCCCCCAGCCTCACTCTCCAAGCCCCTCTGGCCCCGGGGGGAGAGTAGACAGAGCAGGGACGGGCGGCTGCTGGCTGGCCCGGCCTGAGTGATGGTGAGCGGGGCTGGGTCTTGGGCAGTGGGGGGGCGCTGTGGCGGGCGCTGCAGGCGCTTTCTGACACAGAGGCTGTGGGGTCTGCAGGCGGGGTCAGAGTTGGGATGGTGGTCCCACCAAGGTGAAGGGTGGCCTCTGGCCTCAGCGGGGCGTCTGGGGGTCTCCTCCTGTGGGGTCTCCGATGTCCCCTCGGGGAGTCGCCCTCTGTGTCCGGCACCCCCACCGGGGCCCTCCGTCTGATCTTGCCCCGTGATGCCCGGGCAAATGGAGCCGGGCCCGCACCCGTGGCTCTGGGTTTGAGGGTGACCAGGCCCCGCCTGCATCATCCTGTTGGAAGGGTCCCTCCGGTGCCCGCCATGAGGGGCTCCTGCTCACCACCTGCCTCTGCTTTGCCAGTAAGGGACTGAGCCGTGGGGAGTAGCTGGCCCGGCCAGTGGCTGGAGCTGAGGCTCAGGGGGTCCAGGGCCAGCTGCTGTGCTGTGACTAGCAGCAGGGCCACCTCTGGCCTGAGGGCCCCCCTCCCAGGGGGATGCTCACTGCCTGCCTTGGCATCCTCTGCTGTTATGGCTCCGGGTCCGGCCGCAGCGCCCCCTCCAGGTCTGCTGGCATCTGCAGGCTGCCCACTCCCTCCCCAGCGGGCCCAGTCCTCCGGAGGGACCGGCTGCCCCCCCCCTTTATGGGCACTTTTGTGGGGGTGCATCCCAGTTGCCTGACGGGACCCTGTCCCCGGGAGCTGGGCCTCTGACTTCCTCCCGCTCTGCTCTCATCGCGATGGGGAACACAGCTGCGCCAGCTCGGGGGCGTTTCCTCATCGTGCACCCCCAAACGGCACCAGGCCCCCAGCAGGAGGGAGACACACACTGGACCTTGGACTCAGTGAGCAGAGTACAGGCCCCGCTGGGCAGATGGTGGCTTGGAAGGGACGCAGGGATGGAGGCTGTGCAAAAGCAGATTGTAGGGGGCCCCCCCCCGAGGCCAGGCTGGGGCTGCCATACAGCTCCGGGGACAGGCAGGGGCGGGGTGAGTTGAGCCCCCCCCCCCCCATTCTCCTGTTCTCAGAGGAGAAATCTGGAAGCCGACCTGATTGCCCGCAGGGTGCGGGGCGCAGGGCGTGCCCGGGGAGCTGGCTCTGCACCAGGCCGCTTGGCTGCCAGGCTGGGAGCCAACGAGAGTCCAGGAGCAAAAGGAACTGGGGGCCGGCCCTTCTGCACCCCCCCCCCCCCCCGGGGCTGCTCCGAGGAAGCTGGGAGCCAGCCCGTGCTCCCCGGCGGAAGTGGGCGGCTGCAAACAGGAAGCCTGGCAAAGTGGTTGAACTTGAGACTGGAACGGTGTCTGGGTTACATCCTCGGCCACGGGGACTCCGAGGGGGGTCTTTTAGGGTTGGGGCTGGGAGCCCCGTGTGTGTGTGTGGGGGGGGGGTGTTCGGGCAGTGCCCTGGCTCCCCCTGGGACCCCCAGCCGGTGGCCAGCTCCTGGGCAGGTGGTGGCTGTGTGTATAAAGTGTGTCCCCGAAGGGGGGCGGCCTCAGAGCCGGGGCAGGGACAGGCGTCCAGGCCGTGAGGTTTCGGCGGGTGTCCTCCCCACACTGTCCTCCCCGCGCTGTCCCTTCAGGCTCCGGCCTTGGTCCTGGTCAGGTCACATGACTGAGCAGCAGGGGAGGAGAAGGGAGGAGGGAGGGAAGCTGCCATTGTCCTGAGATTAATCCAAGGTGAACTGCCATTTGTTATTCTGAGATAGGTCAGCGGATTTTCTTAAAGGGCCAGACAGGGTTTGTGGGTCACGTTTCTCAGCTCTGCTGTTCTAGCTGGAAAAGCAGCTGCAGGCAGCCTGCAAATGAGGGTGTGTGGCCGTGTGCCAATAAAACTTTATTGATAAGAGCAGGCAGCTGGCTGGAGCCAGCCTGCGCTTTGCTGACCGTGGCTAAATTGTCGTTGCTGCGAAGGAAGGACCGTGTGATGTAAAGGGCACGGATGCACATGGCTGAACACACGCTGACCCTCTGGCCGGGCTGTGACCCCTGGCCGGGCTGTGACCTCTGGCCGGGCTGTGACCTCTGGCCGGGCTGTGACCCCTGGCCGGGCTGTGACCCTCTGGCCGGGCTGTGACCTCTGGCCGGGCTGTGACCTCTGGCCGGGCTGTGACCCTCTGGCCGGGCTGTGACCCCTGGCCGGGCTGTGACCTCTGGCTGGGCTGTGATCACTGGCCGGGCTGTGACCCCTGGCCGGGCTCTGACCTCTGGCTGGGCTGTGACCTCTGGCCGGGCTGTGACCTCTGGCCGGGCTGTGACCCCTGGCCGGGCTCTGACCTCTGGCTGGGCTGTGACCTCTGGCCGGGCTCTGACCTCTGGCCGGGCTGTGACCCTCTGGCCGGGCTGTGACCCTCTGGCCGGGCTGTGACCTCTGGCCGGGCTGTGACCCTCTGGCCGGGCTGTGACCTCTGGCCGGGCTGTGACCCTCTGGCCCGGCTGTGACCTCTGGCCGGGCTGTGACCCTCTGGCCGGGCTGTGACCTCTGGCCGGGCTGTGACCCTCTGGCCGGGCTGTGACCTCTGGCCGGGCTGTGACCCCTGGCTGGGCTGTGACCCCTGGCCGGGCTGTGACCCCTGGCCGGGCTGTGACCTCTGGCCGGGCTCTGACCTCTGGCTGAGTCGTGGCCCCTGAGGCCCCGCTCTGGGTGGCCCCGGGTGCCGTTGTCTGCCTCCACCTGCTGTTCTGGATCGCAGCTGTCCTGGGGTCCCAGCTGGAGAGAGGAGGGAAGGGAAATTTGGGCACTCCCCGCACACCCTGCTCCCCCCCTCAGGCTTCTCTGCCCGCCTCTGCTGCTCGCTGCTAGAGCTCTTGGTTAATGTCGGGTCGCCCCCTGGCGGGAGCTGGGGTCTTCGTGCTGCGTCTGTTTATGCTGATGCTCCCCCCTGCCCCCAGGCCTCGCCTCACCCTTGGACTGGTCCTCGTGTGGCCCCGTTTCAGAGATGGGCCTTTGGCCTCATGGGTGGTGCATTCTAGATCTTGGACACCGAGGTCCTGGGGCTCGCCCCTTCGAGGGTACGGACGTGGGGTTCATTTCCGGGCCCCCACAGGCCTTTCACGGCAGGCGGTGAGGGAGAGAAGTCAGGCCGGTCTGGAGGTGCCCCTCCCCCCGCTCTGCTGAGGCGCACGGGGCCCCGCCATCGCCCTCTGGTCCTGGGGCAGGGATGTTCGCACAGGGTGGCCCGCGGCGTGGGGAGTGGGAGTGGGAGTCGGGAGGGTGTCTGCTGTGGCAGTGCGCGTGCCCTGGAGTTGGCTCTGCGGGTGCAGGGTCCGCAGTACAGGGTTCACGCGGCACCTGAACCCCCCGACTGCGGACCCTGAGGAGCCCGGCTCTGCCCCGCCCTCCAGGGCCTCCCGGTCACAGGAAAAGCCCAGGCCTGGGTCTGCCTGGGAGTGGGCCTGGGCAGGGCAGGGGCTGGGCTGGGCCTGGGCTGGGCCTGGGCAGAGTAGGGGTAGGGCTGAGGCAGGGCTGGGCCTGGGCAGGGGCTGGGACTGGGGCCGGGCCTGGGCTGGGCAGGGCAGGGGCTGGGGCAGGGCAGGGGCTGCGACTGGGGCTTGGCCTGGGCAGGGCAGGGGTAGGGCTGAGGAAGGGCTGGGCAGGGCAGGGGCTGAGGCAGGGCTGGGCCTGGGCAGGGCAGGGGCTGGGGCAGGGCAGGGCAGGGGCTGAGGCAGGGCTGGGCAGGGCAGGGGCTGGGGCTGGGGCTGGGCGGGCTCGGCCCCGACCTGCATGCAGAGCTGCGGGGGAAGAAGCCACGGCCACGGGAGGGTGCGGCCCAGCATGGGGGTCACGTGGTGTCTTTGGGCCTCGGCGGGCGTCCGGTCCAGCGTCGGGGAGGCGGGCGGGCGGGCGGGGTGACGCGAGGCGGTGTCCCTGCAGGCGTCCGCTCGGTGCCCGTGGCGGAGATCATCGCCGTGGAGGAGACCGACAGCCACGGGAAGCCGCACGGCAGCGGGAAGTGGCAGAAGATGGAGCCGCCCTTCGCTTTCACCGGTAAGGGCCGCGTGCCCGCCCGCAGCGCCCCGCTCTGGCGGGCTGCCGGAAGGGGCCTCTTGCCCCGTGTCCTCCGCGGGCTCCCCGAGTCCTTCCCCGCGACCCGGTTCCAGCTGCGGTTTTGGTGCCGGGCTCCCTCTCTTTCTGTTACTGCCCCCTCCGCCCCCCCGGGTTCCTGGTAAGAGAGCCGGAGGCGGGTTCCCTCGTGGGCCCCAGGAGCCGCCCCCCTGCCCCCCAGCTCCCCGAGTCCACGGGGGTGAGCTGCGGGGCCTGCGGGCCGGGCTGCGGGGGCCGGGGCGGACAGACGGACACCAGCCTCTGTACCCACAGTGCACTGCGTGCGGAGGGCACGGCGCCGGCGCTGGAAGTGCGAGCCGGTGACCTTCTGCGGCGCCGACGAGCAGCTGTGCCACCTGTGGCTGCAGACGCTGCGGGAGCAGCTGGACAGGCTGAGTACGCGCGGGTGTGGCGTGGCGTGTCCCGTCGTTCCCGTTGCTCTCCACCGGGGGGCGTCGTTCCGCTGGTTGTTGGAGCGAGGCGGGGCGGGAGGGAGCGCGGGGCGGAGAGACAGGGACACGTGCACCCCTGACCGGGGCCGGGGCTCGGACCCGCAACCCGGGTAACACAGCCTTTGTGTTTGGAGAAGACCTAGTGGCTGTGGACCTGCATGCATCAATGTGGGGGTACACACGTGTGAGATCACGCATGTGTGAGCGTGTGTGTGCGTGTGGAGGTGTGCATGCGTGGGTGTGTGCACGCATGTGCTGCCATGACCTCTGCTTCTCCCGTCCTCCGGTCTCGGCCGCGGTCGCGGAGCCGGCGGTGAGGCACGGCCGTGGCTCCGACCCCTTTCCGGTTGGGGGACCAGAGGTTGGCGGCGCTGCCTGTGGAGCTGGCCCCGTGCTGTGGAGGAGACACCGCTGCCCTGGTCTGGGCCGGAGGCCGCTCCGGGACCCCGGGTGTGAATGCGTGTTTCTTCCTCCCCCGGGCACTCACGGCCACGGGGCAGCTCCCACGCGGCTCTCACACGCCTCCCAGCGCGTGTGGCTGAGCACGTTCGCACTTCTCTGGGGCGCCGGCCGGAGATGGGGGGCACCGGCCGGAGATGGGGGGCGCCGGCCGGAGATGGGGGGCGCCGGCCGGAGATGGGGGAAGCCGGCCGGAGATGGGGGAAGCCGGCCGGAGATGGGGGGCGCTGGCCGGAGATGGGGGAAGCCGGCCGGAGATGGGGGGCGCCGGCCGGAGATGGGGGAAGCCGGCCGGAGATGGGGGGCACTGGCCGGAGATGGGGGGCGCCGGCCGGAGATGGGGGGCGCCGGCCGGAGATGGGGGAAGCCGGCCGGAGATGGGGGGCGCCGGCCGGAGATGGGGGGCGCCGGCCGGAGATGGGGGGCGCCGGCCGGAGATGGGGGAAGCCGGCCGGAGATGGGGGGCACTGGCCGGAGATGGGGGAAGCCGGCCGGAGATGGGGGAAGCCGGCCGGAGATGGGGGGCACTGGCCGGCCGGGTGCGTGTGGACTGCCTCAGTGGACACGGCCCGCCCGTCCCCAGCGGGGGTCCCGGAGGCTCCCTCCGGGGACCGCAGAGCTCTGGGCCCCGCCCTGACGCCCGCCCTGACGCCCGCCGATGTCCCGCAGCCTGCAGACCGAGGCGCCTGCTGGTGTTCGTCAACCCGTTCGGCGGGAAGGGCCAGGGCCCACGGATCTACGAGCGGAAGGTGGCTCCGCTGTTCGCGCTGGCCGCCATCTCCACCGAGGTCGTCGGTGAGCGGGCCGCGGGGGGCGGGCGGGCGGGCGGGACGCCGGGGAACCATCGGGATGCGGGCGCTGGGGATGGTGGCCTGTGGGGGTTTTAAAAAGTTGACGTCCGAGAGGAAGGGAGAGGCCGAGAGAAGCTAGAAACGTCAGCGATGAGAGAGAATTGCGGACCGGCTGCCTCCTGCGCGCCCCACACCCCCGTGGGTTGAGCCTGCAACCCGGGCCTGTGGCCTGACCAGGAATCGAACCCGGGACCCTTCAGCCCGCAGCCCGATGCTCTGTCCGCTGAGCCGCACCGGCCAGCGCGCCTGTGGGGTTTTAAACGAGACAGACGGTGGGCTGTGGGTCCCCCCCACACGTGAGGAGGAGGAGACGGACACAGACCGGAACGTGTCTAGCCAGGCCTCGACGCCGGCCTCGGGAATGGCCCGGCGGAGGCACCGGGTGGAGACACGGCGATGAACGTTTCAGAGACAGCGTGACGGCACGGGCCTTTGTGGGAGCCGGATGCGGTGCCCTGGGGGTGACTGCGGGTTCGGAGCCAGCTCTGCGTGCGGAGGGCCGTGAGCGCCCCGTGGACACCTGCTCCCGGCACGGGGCACGGGGCCCCAGGCACGGCCGCAGGTGCCAGTGAGGGGTTTGCCCAGCGCCTGGTCCCGCAGCCTTTCGTTGTGTAGAAAACACGGAAAACACTCGATGGCCCCAGACCGGCGGCAGGAAGACGCGAGGCGGCGACCGGGAGGAAAGCACGTGGCCCTCACGCGTGGCCTCGGCACAGCCTTCTCGGCGGGGAAGCCGCGTCTGCGGGCCGGAGGGGGTGCGGGCTGTGCGCACAGGAGAGTTCCACGCGACTTGCCGTGTCTCACGCGGCTCCGCAGGCTCTAACGGCTCCCATGTGCTCTGCGTTTCGGGGTTTGTTAAGAGTTTCCAAACCTGGGTAATAAGGAAAAGTGATAAAATGGGTAATAAGGAAAAGTGATAAAAGTAGGAGAGTAGGTTCTTAACCAACACCCAGGTGTCGCTGGCGATGACACGCCCAGAAGGGGTGTCCCCCCCCGTGGCCGTGTCCCCCCCGTGGCCGTGTCCCCCTGTGGCCGTGTCCCCCCGTGGCCGTGTCCCCGGAGGGTCAAGCCCATGGTGGGCGGTTCCCTCTCAGAGGCCTGAGGGTCCGCGGAGAGGACGGCGGCATTCCAGTCCTCGCTCTAACCCGACGGCCCTGCCGTGACTGCAGGATAGCCCCCTGCCCCGATCTGACGCCACGCTTTCTCCACAGTCACGGAGCGCGCCAACCACGCCAAGGAGGTCTTGTATGAGATGAACGTGGACAGCTATGACGGGTGAGTGCTGGCTTCCGGCCGCCGTGAGGGCATGTGCCCCCGACTCCCATCTGCCTCCGTGTGGTCTCTCCCTTCCCTCCCGCTTCCCCGACTGAGTGAGGTGCTCCCCCTGGAGGGAGAAGGGGGACCTTGCAGAGTCCCGCGTTCTGGGACCGAGAGACACCGACTGGATTTGTACTTTCCTTGTGGGGACACGTGTTACAGGCATGACCATGCTGCCTACATGATGCGAGTGTGTGTTACAGACATGACTGTAGTACCTACATGATGTGAGTACACATTACAGACATGACCATACTACATACATGGTGTGAATGTATGTTATAGACGTGGCCATAATACATACATGACGTGAGTGTACGTTGCAGGCATCAGCATACTGCCTGCCTAGGATTATGTGAAAACGTGTTACAGGCATGACCATGCTAACTACATAGGATGGTGGGAACGCATGTTGTAGACGTGACCATCCTGCCTACATAGGCTTACGTGATCGTCCCAGGAGCCGGGCCTGCTCTGCTCAGGGACACGTCCCAGCAGGAGTGCCGGGAGGAGCCCTGGAGAGGGGGTTAGGGTGGCCGTGCTGGGCCCTCAGGAGCCCGTGTTGCCCCGCAGGGTGGTCTGCGTTGGCGGGGACGGCATGTTCAGCGAGGTCCTGCACGGGCTCATCGGCCGGACACAGAGGGCGGCCGGCGTGGACCAGAACGAGCCCCGGGCGGCGCTGGTGCCCTGCCCGCTGCGCATCGGCATCATCCCGGCAGGTAGGGCCCCGCCCCCCGCGCCCAGTGCCCACCCCAGTGCCTGTACCCAGAATCCAGTGCCTGCACCCAGTGCCCAGTGCCTGCACCCAGTGCCTGCACCCAGTGCCCAATGCCTGTACCCAGTACCCAATGCCTGCACCCAGTGCCCAGTGCCTGCACCCAGTGCCCAGTGCCTGCGCCCAGTACCCAGTGCCCAGTGCCTGCACCCAGTGCCCAGTGCCTGCGCCCAGTACCCAGTGCCCAGTGCCTGCACCCAGTGCCCAGTGCCTGCGCCCAGTACCCAGTGCCCAGTGCCTGCGCCCAGTACCCAATGCCCAGTGCCTGCACCCAGTGCCCAGTGCCTGCGCCCAGTACCCAGTGCCCAGTGCCTGCACCCAGTGCCCAGTGCCTGCGCCCAGTACCCAGTGCCCAGTGCCTGCACCCAGTACCCAGTGCCTGCGCCCAGTACCCAATGCCTGCGCCCAGTACCCAATGCCTGCACCCAGTGCCCAGTGCCTGCGCCCAGTACCCAGTGCCTGCGCCCAGTGCCCAGTGCCTGCACCCAGTGCCCAGTGCCTGCGCCCAGTACCCAGTGCCCAGTGCCTGCACCCAGTGCCCAGTGCCTGCGCCCAGTACCCAATGCCCAGTGCCTGCACCCAGTGCCCAGTGCCTGCGCCCAGTACCCAGTGCCCAGTGCCTGCACCCAGTGCCCAGTGCCTGCGCCCAGTACCCAGTGCCCAGTGCCTGCACCCAGTGCCCAGTGCCTGCGCCCAGTACCCAGTGCCCAGTGCCTGCACCCAGTGCCCAGTGCCTGCGCCCAGTACCCAATGCCTGCGCCCAGTACCCAATGCCTGCACCCAGTGCCCAGTGCCTGCACCCAGTGCCCAGTGCCTGCGCCCAGTACCCAGTGCCCAGTGCCTGCACCCAGTGCCCAGTGCCTGCACCCAGTACCCAATGCCCAGTGCCTGCACCCAGTGCCCAGTGCCTGCGCCCAGTACCCAATGCCTGCACCCAGTGCCCAGTGCCTGCGCCCAGTACCCAGTGCCCAGTGCCTGCACCCAGTGCCCAGTGCCTGCGCCCAGTACCCAATGCCTGCGCCCAGTACCCAATGCCTGCGCCCAGTGCCCAGTGCCTGCACCCAGTGCCCAGTGCCTGCGCCCAGTACCCAGTGCCTGCGCCCAGTGCCCAGTGCCTGCACCCAGTACCCAGTGCCTGCGCCCAGTGCCCAGTGCCTGCGCCCAGTGCCTGCACCCAGTGCCCAGTGCCTGTACCCAGTACCCAGTGCCTGCGCCCAGTGCCCAGTGCCTGCGCCCAGCGCCCAGTGCCTGCGCCAGCGCCCAGTGCCTGCGCCCAGCACCCATGCCCAGTGCCTGCGCCCAGTGCCCAGTGCCTGCGCCCAGTGCCCAGTGCCTGCGCCCAGTGCCCAGTGCCTGCACCCAGTACCCAATGCCTGCACCCAGTGCCCAGTGCCTGCACCCAGTGCCCAGTGCCTGCACCCAGTACCCAATGCCTGCACCCAGTACCCAGTGCCTGCGCCCAGTACCCAGTGCCTGCACCCAGTGCCCATGCCCACCTGGGACCACGGGAGCCACAGTCAAATCTGCTGCTGGGCCGGGGGCTGGCAGGCTGCCTCCGTGTCGCTGGCGGGGGGAGGCCTGTCGGTGGCTCGGGGGCTGCAGCCAGAGCGTCTGTGCCTGCTGACTCTGCCCCCTGGTGGCCCTGGCCGGCGCCAGCACTGTGCGACAGCAGACCCACCACGTGGCTTGTTCTTGGGGAATCCTGGCCTGGGTTTTAACCTTCCTCAGCCTGTCCCCAGCCTGCTGAGTCAGCTGGGCGTGGGGTTTAGGACTCGGGCATGAAATGGTGCCTGGGGTGCCCTCCCCACACAGCCCAGAGTGACCTGGATTCTGACCCAGTTAAGAAGCAGGACACACCCTGACCAGTGTTGCTCACTGGATGGAGCGTCGGCCTGTGGACTGAAGGGTCCCAGGTTCGATACCGGTCAGGGGCATGTACCTTGGCTGTGGGCACATCCCCAGTAGGAAGTGTGTGGGAGGCAGCTGATCTACGATTCTCTCTTATCGTGGGTATTTCTCTCTCTCCCTCTCCCTCTCCCTTCCTCTCTCTGAAATCAATAAAAATGCTTAGGTTTTTAAAAAAAAGAAGTACAGTAGTCCTGGGGATATAAATTAGAGCTTGAGGAATACAATCAGTAATTCATACTAATAAAAGGGTAATATGGTCCTAACCGGTGTGGCTCAGTGGATAGAGCGTCGGCCTGCGGACTGAAAGGTCCCGGGTTCGATTCCGGTCAAGGGCATGTACCTTGGTTGCGGGCACATCCCCAGTGGAGGGGGTGCAGGAGGCAGCTGATGGATGTTTCTCTCTCAGCGATGTTTCTGACTCTCTATTCCTCTCCCTTCCTCTCTGTGAAAAGCCAATAAAATATACATATATTTAAAAAAGGAAAGAGAGCAAGACAGACCTGGGAGGATCTCTCGGGGCCTGGGCGTAGCTGGTGCTGAGGTCACCCCGGGTACAGACCGCGCCCTGGCTTCTGTGACGTGGCGCCTGCCTCGGGGTGTCCACCTCCGTGGCTTCCCTGTGGCCCTCACCAGCCACCGGCGGCGCTGTCTGCACTTGCCCGGGAGGGACCAGCGGGCGGGGTTCTGACTGCCCCATCGCAGCCACTGCCGTTCCTCGAGCTTCACTTCCGACCGAGGAGCTCGGTGGTGCCGTGGCAAAGTCACGCTCGGCCCTTTTGACGATTCCTCTCACTGTTTCAACGTTCGTTTTGTAGAGAAAGCGTATTTTTCTCACTGACGGGGCCGGGAGGAAAAGGAGAGGAAAAACGGAGTTTCCTGAAGTCACTGTAACGCACTAACGGCTTCGTTCCCCCCTCAGGGTCCACAGACTGTGTGTGCTACTCCACCGTGGGCATCAACGACCCAAAGACCTCGGCCCTGCACATCATTGTGGGTAGGTCCCGCCAGCCAATCACTGTGGGTAGGTCCTGCCCATCATTGTGGGTAGGTCCCGCCTATCATTGTGGGTAGGTCCCGCCCATCACTGAGGGTAGGTCCCGCCCATCACTGTGGATAGATCCCGCCCATCATCCTGCCCACTTCATGGGTCTGTCCTGCCCATCACTGTGGGTAGGTCCTGCCCATCACTGTGGGTAGGTCCCGCCCATCACTGTGGGTAGGTCCCGCCCATCACTGTGGGTAGGTCCCGCCCATCTTTGTGGGTAGATCTCGCCCATCACTGTGGGTAGGTCCCGCCCATCACTGTGGGTAGGTCCCGCCCATCACTGTGGGTAGGTCCCGCCCATCTTTGTGGGTAGATCTCGCCCATCATTGTGGGTAGGTCCCGCCCATTACTGTGGGTAGGTGCTGCCCATCACTGTGGGTAGGTCCCGCCCATCACTGTGGGTAGGTCCCGCCCATCTTTGTGGGTAGATCTCGCCCATCACTGTGGGTAGGTCCTGCCCATCACTGTGGGTAGGTCCCGCCCATCTTTGTGGGTAGATCTCGCCCATCACTGTGGGTAGGTCCCGCCCATCAATGTGGGTAGGTCCCGCCCATCACTGTGGGTAGGTCCCGCCCATCATTGTGGGTAGGTCCTGCCCATCTTTGTGGGTAGGTCCCGCCCAGCCCACGGACTGTGAGCAGCCCACAGCTGGCGGGGCAGGGGCGCCCCACTGGCCAGCAGGGCTGTGTCCCTGAGGCTCCCTGCCACTGCCATCTGGCTCATCACCCACCCCGCCAGGGGGTCCTGCAAAGCACAGGACCTTTCTGCTTGGAACCTTTCCAGAGCCTTGGGGGGCCAGCACCCCGTGACCGGGCCGGGTCTCCTCCTCCACGTCCATGCGCTGGCCGGGCTGCCCCTCCGTCCCAGGCTCTGTCCTAGGCTCTGTCCAGGAAGGTCCCTGGCTGCCCGGACTGTCCTGTCCCGTGTGCCTGCCTCACGGCCCCCCTGGGGGAAGGACCCCCGTGCGGGTCAGGGGCCGAGAGGCCGGAGCGGCTGCGACCCGCTCAGATGCGTGACTGCATGTCCTAAGACATGGCCTTCCTCGCTGGCAAACCCACCCCGTCCGCCGGGGACCCTGAGCGGCTGCGGGGGACGTCCTTGCTCGTCCCCACGCGCGGTAGCTCCCCCGTTATCATGTGACTCGGGAGCAGGGCACCAGAGGACGGATGTCGCAGCGGTCCCCGTGGGCCCGACTCTCGGTCACGTCCCCTGAGGCTCGCCGGCGTTGCGAGGGGGAAGGTGAGGGAGGGGGGAAGGCCTGTGGCGACGGAGGGCGCCGGGCCCCACCCGCCGCTCCTCTCCCAGGGGACTCGGTGGCCATGGACGTGTCCTCGGTGCACCGCCACGGCGCGCTGCTGCGCTACTCGGTGTCGCTGCTGGGCTACGGCTTCTACGGGGACATCGTCAAGGACAGCGAGAAGAAGCGCTGGATGGGGCTCGTCAGATACGACTTCTCAGGTATCCGTGGCGTCGGTGCCCGGGAGGCGGGCGCCCCGGAAACAGAGAAACCAGGCAGGCTCCCGGGCGCCCGGAAACCGCCCTCTTGTCCGGCCACGGAGCTGGGGCCACGGAGCTGGGGCCACGGGAACCACGGAGGTGTGGTCTGCGTGGCTCAGGGCACCGCGTGGACTCGCTGCGGCCACAGCCCGCTGGCGTGCCCCGCAGGGCGGTCTCCAGACGCCGGTCAGAGTCACGCCGTGCGCTCGGGGGTGGCGCGTGGGGCCCCGGCCAGCTCGGGCGTCTGCGGGCACCCTTTGCCAGAGCGGCTCCGGGGGGCACTGTTGCCCTGGTCTTCGTCCCGCGTGCTGACAAGGTGCCGAAATCGCCGGGATGAGCCGGGGGCAGGCCCGGGGGCTGCGGGGCACCACGGACAGCCTTGGAGGGGCAGAGAGGGACCTGGCGGGCCCTGCCCCGAACGTGGCTCAGCGCCACGCAGTCGGCCACGGGCCACCGCGAGCCCCGGGCCGGACCGTCGGGCCACGCAGCCTCGGTGGCGGGGGTCGGCGTGGCAGCTGTCACACTGGGTCCCGCGGGCCCTGCACCCTAGACGTGGCCCTCGGTCCCGGTGCTGGCCCCCTGCCCGGCGGGGCACCCCGAGAAGGCCCCCAGGCGCCGGCTCCCCGGCTCCCCTGCCGTCAGTCTGTGGGGAGGTGACCCGGCCGCTTCCATCCTGCGCCCGCCCCAGGCCTCAAGACCTTCCTCTCCCATCACTGCTACGAGGGCACCGTGTCCTTCCTGCCGGCCCAGCACACGGTGGGGTCGCCGCGGGACGGGAAGCCATGTCGGGCCGGGTGAGCGCGCGGGCCGGCTCCTGGGGGGAGGCCGGCTCCGGGGGGGAGGGCGCGGGGCAGGGTGGCGCTTTGGTTCCCGGACGGACGAGGGGGCATCTGGTGACCTCTCCTGCCAGGCCCCTGCGCCCGGGTCTTTTAAGTCTGATTTTGAGAATTCAAGTTAATACGTCCAAGTTCTCTTTTTAACCTTCCCCCGAGGACGTTTTCCTGTCGGTTCCAGAGAGAGTGGGGGAGGGAGAGAACGCCGACGTGAGGGAAACACACCCACTGGTGGCCTCCACGCGCCCCACCGGGTGCGGGCCAGGGAGGAGCCTGCATCCGGGGCACCTGCCCTCGATCAGAATCGAACCCGGGACCCTTTGGCCGTCGCTCTATCCCCTGAGCCACACTGGCCGGGGCCGAAGCAGCCTTTTTACCGAGCCCCGGGCATCGCGCCGCCCGCCGCGGGGAGGGACGGAGATGCGTGCGGGCTGCCCTGTGCCCGCTGTGCCCGCTGTGCCCGCTGTGCCCAGGCGGGAGGCGAGCGGCCTCTCTGTTCCAGGTGCTTCGTTTGCCGGCAGAGCAAGCAGCAGCTGGAGGAGGAGCAGAAGCGGTCGCTGTACGGCCTGGAGGGCTCGGGTATGTCCGGGGTCGCCGTCCTCTCTCCCCTGTGCCCTGACCTTCAGGGCGAGCCCCCGCCCCGCCCCCACTCTGTCCTCTCTGTCCCCTCTGCCGTGAAGGTCAGGGGGAGCCCACTGCCTTGCCCCCGCGTTGTCCTCTCTGTCCCCTGTGCCGTGAAGGTCAGGGGGAGCCCCCCCCGCCCCCCCCCCCGCGTTGTCCTCTCTGTCCCTGCCCCCATGCTGTCCTCTCTCCCCTGTGCCGTGAGGGTCAGGGGGAGCCCACTGCCTTGCCCCCGCGTTGTCCTCTCTGTCCCCTGTGCCGTGAAGGTCAGGGGGAGCCCCCCCCGCCCCCCCCCCCCGCGTTGTCCTCTCTGTCCCTGCCCCCATGCTGTCCTCTCTGTCCCCTGTGCCGTGAAGGTCAGGGGGAGCCCCCCCCCCCCCCCCCCCCGCGTTGTCCTCTCTGTCCCTGCCCCCATGCTGTCCTCTCTCCCCTGTGCCGTGAGGGTCAGGGGGAGCCCCCACCCCGCCCCTGAGCTGTCCCCTTGCTTTCGCTCCGGTGGCCACGGGGCTGCAGGTCAGGCCCCAGGAGGAGGTTGGGAGCCGCTGTCGCATTGCGTGGCCGGCGCCTGGCCTGGGCCCCTGGAGGCCCCGCAGTGTCTGAGGGCTCGTGGGGACGGCGTGGGACAGGAGTGGGCCCGGCTCTGGCGGGCACGCGGAGTCCTGTGTGGGCTGCATGCTCACCGGGGTGCCCCCCTCTCAGTCGTGAGAGAACGTGGCTCATCTTGGCTCCCGGCCAGAGTCCGAGGTGCCGGGTCCCGGGCCCTGGTGGGGGAAGGGGGGGCAGGAAGTGTCCCGGCGAGCACGTGGCCGCCGTGCGGTTTCCTAGTGTCCACGCCAGACGTGAGTGCGCGTGGCCGTCCCCGGCGTGGCCCAGGTGGACCCTGAGCGTGGCCTTGCTCCCCCCACTGCAGAGGACGTGGAGGAGTGGAAGGTCGTCTGCGGGAAGTTCCTGGCCATCAACGCCGCCAACATGTCCTGCGCCTGTCCCCGGAGCCCCCGCGGCCTGTCCCCGGCCGCCCACCTGGGAGACGGCTCCTCCGACCTGGTCCTCATCCGCAAGTGCTCCCGCTTCAACTTCCTGCGCTTCCTGGTCCGGCACACCAACCAGGGCGACCAGGTGAGGGCGGCGGCCCCGGGCCTCGGGGGGGGGGGGGTCCTGCTCGGGGCAGAGCCGGCCCCACGGGGCTCTGGGGGGTCCTGCTCGGGGCAGAGCCGGCCCCACGGGGCTCTGGGGGTCCTGCTCGGGGCAGAGCCGGCCCCACGGGGCTCTGGGGGTCCTGCTCGGGGCAGAGCTGGTCACACGGGGCTCTGGGGGTCCTGCCCGGGGCAGAGCCGGCCCCATGGGGCTCTGGGGGTCCTGCTCAGTGCAGAGCTGGTCACACGGGGCTCTGGGGGTCCTGCTCGGGGCAGAGCCGGCTCCACGGGCCTCTGGGCGGGTCCTACTCGGAGTTCCGTGTGACCCCGTCCCTGAGCTCGCTGGAAAGCAGGCGGTTGGTTTGTCTGAGCTTCACTCCTGGCGCTCAGTCCCAGGGGCTCCTGGTGAAACCTCCCTGGACAGCATCACCTGGGCGTCCAGCAGCGAGGAGACGGGAGTGTCCGTCATCCTCTCTCCCCGTTCAACCGGAACCCAGCGGCCCGTGACCCCGTGCGGCCCTGTGGTGGCTCACAGGCGCCAGTCCCGAGCCGGGACCCCCTCCGCCCGGGGCCGCCGGCCCCCGCGTCCTCACGGCTAGGACAGGGAGACCCCGCGCCCGGCACACGCGGAAAGCGGGGGCAGGCGGTGGCTCTGTTCTGTCCTCACCGAGGACGTGTTTCCGTCGGTTGGAAGAGAGGGGGAGAGAGACAGAGACATCGACGTGAAACACGTCACTTGCCTTCCTTCTGCACGAGCCCCGAACCAGGGACTGGGCCGGGGAGGAGCCTGCCACTGAGGTCCGTGCCCTTGATCGGCATCGAACCCGGGACCCTTCCGTCCGCAGGCCGGCGCTCTATCCGCTGAGCCACCCTGGCCGGGGCACAATTTGCTTTTTTTTTTTTTTTTTTAAACTTCAGTCATGCCAGTGCAAGTGCCCTCCGGTAGCACTTCCTGTGGCTCTCTCTCTAACCGGCCCGTGTGGAAAAGGTGAAGGATTCCGCCCACCCCTGCTCGGACTCCCAGGGCTCCTGTAGGCGGGCACGGTGGCTCCCGGGGGGCTCCGTGTCAGCCAGGTGCCCGGGAAGGCAGGTCCGCACTCCGGCCCCCTAGGCCGTCCGCTCACTGGGCAGCAGCACGGCCGGTGCAGGGGGAGCCCGCGGCCGCCCGCCCCGCCCCGCGCCCCGACTCCGAACGCCCTCTCTCGCCAGTTCGACTTCACCTTCGTGGAGGTTTATCGCGTCAAGAGGTTCCAGTTCGTGGCGAAGCAGGCGGAGGAGGAGGACGGCGAGGCGGGCGGGCGGGGCAAGCCGGGGCTGGGCCAGATCTGCAGCCAGCACCCCTCCTGCTGCTGCAGCGCCCCCAGCAGCTCCTGGAACTGCGACGGCGAGGTGCTGAGCGGCTCCGCCGTGGAGGCCAGGTGGGTGAGGGCCGTCACCGTCCCCCGTCGCCGCGGGGGGAGCTGAGCCAGGCCTCCTGCCCCGTGTCTGTGGCCGGGGCGCCTGTGCTCCAGGCGGCACACGCCCTGTGGTGCCGTGGTCGAACCCGGGGACGCGCCCGGCGTCCATCGCTGTCACAGGCCTTTGGAGCCCGATTCTAAAAACAGATCCTCACTGATCTCAGAGAGGAACGGGGAGGGAGCGAGACAGAAACATCAATACTGAAAAAAGGGTGATGTGGCTGTTAGACCGGGTTGACCGACTTTCAGACAAAGCCATGGTGGCGGGGGCCAAGGGAGAGGCTAAAGTTAGGGGTGATCAGGTCAGCAGGGGAGGGCGTTTGGGGGCGAGATCAGGCCTACAAAAGAGGGCAGTTAGGGGCTAGATCGGGCTGGCTGGGGAGGGTAGTTAGGGGGTATCAGGCAGGCAGGCAGGCAGAGGCAGTTAAGTTAGGGGTGATCAGGCTGGGAGAAGGGGGCCAAGATCAGGGCAATGAGGCTGGCAGGGGGGCAAAGTAGGGGTGATCAGGCAGGCAGGCCGGCAGGCAGGAGAGTGGTTAGGAGCCAGCTGTCCCTGATTGCAAGAGCGGTGTGGGATCGGGCCTAAACCAGCAGTCAGACATCCCCTGAGGGGTTCCAGGTTGGAGAGGCTGCGGGCCAGGCTGAGGAAGCCCCTCTGTGCACGGATTTCGTGCCCTGGGTCTCTAGTCCGTGACGAGAGAACCATGGTCGGCCGCCCCCTGCCCGCCCCACCCCGGGGCCTGCCTCCGTGAGTGACAGCCCAGCAGGCACGTGCCCTGACCGGGCATCGAGCTGTGACCACCCAGTTCATCGGTGGATGCTCAGCCGTGAGCCATGCGGCCGGGCGAAGCCCCTCGATGTTACCCTCTCCCTCTCCCCCACCCAGGGGGCCGGGCCTCTGCCCAGTGCTCTCGCTGCCCCCTCTGCCGATGGCCGTCCGGGCACTTCCCAAACCCTGGGCTCACGGCACCTTCCCCGCGGCGCTCCGGCCTCAGGCTCCAGCCACCGAGCTGAGGAGAGCCGGGCAGGCCTGTGTCTGCGGCTGCCTGCTTCACCCCGGGGCGCGGGTCAGTTGGGGCTGCGGGGAGCGGGCCCCTCGGGCAGGAGCCGGGCCCGGGTCAGCGTGTCCCGTCTCCGCAGGGTGCACTGCCAGCTGGTCCAGCTCTTCGCCCGTGGCATCGAGGAGAGCCCCTAGGCGGAGCCGGCGGCCCGGACCCCAGCGCACGGCCACCGCCTCGCCGCGCGGAGACGGACAAACGGAGGGTCCCCCCCGGGACACGACGGACGATTATGCGGACGCACATTCACACTTAGAAGTTTATTTTTGTAGTCAGATCTCGGTTTTAGGAACAACACCGCTGCCGGCAGTCCCGTGGACGCCCGCGGCATTCGGTTCCAGGGACGCCGGGTCGCGTCTCACGTGACTACCCCCCCCCCCCCCCCCCCCCCCGCGTTCGCTGCGGACGGAGCGCTGGCTTCTTGGACCCCGTCTGTGCCGACGGCCGATGTAAAGGCGGCCCCGTTCGAGGCTCTAGGAGTCGCTGCACAGACCCCGTCTCGGGAGAGCCCCCCGTCCCCGTCCCCCGTCCGGGCGGGAGGTGCCTGCCCGTCACGTCGACCAGCCTGCAGCTGTTCGGGTCGCGTTCCGAACACCGTGGGCTCCCTCCCTCGCGTCCCTCTCCGGAGCTCACCGCCCGGCCCGTTCCCGGGCCTGCCGCTGTGCCCCCACCGGCTCGGCCCGCTGCTGCAGCGCCCGCGCAGGGACCACGCTAGCGAGCGGCGTGCGGAGTGGGTGCCCTCTCTCCGCAGCCGCAGCCTCAGCCTGCGCCCGCCGTCCTGCGCCCGCCGACCTCGGTCCCGGACAATCTGCCGGCAGTGCGTGCTGTCTAGTTAGAAACACCACCGATGCTTTGCCGCCAGGAGGCGCCCTTGCTGGCTGTCAGCTTCAGATCCCCTGGGGCGGGGGGTCCACATTCCAGGTCATTGGTGCAGTCTGCCCTCTGCTGACCTTCCCTCTCATCTCCCCGTATTTATTGACGGTTTTGTTCTTTTAAGCCAGGGGCGTCGTTAGTGTCCCCATGGCTGGTGCTTGAGTTTGCTGCGGCCACAGCCCCGGACTGACCCCCAGGGGCCCCCCAACCCCAGGCCCGGTCTGTGCCGTGACCTGGTGGTCTGAGCTGGGCTTGGGGGTAGCGGAGGTGCCTGCACCCCGGCCCTGTCGAGAGACGGGGGGGTGTGCCGGACTCTGGCCTGCGACGGGAAGGCTGGGCGCCCGGACGGCTGGCTGCGGCCCCGGCGTGGGCTCCCGTGGGCCCAGTGGCTCAGCGCGTGGCAGACGGTGGCGTCCGAGTCCACGTGCCGGGGCGTGTGAACTGCATGTGAATTTCCCGCTCCATCTCCCCCACCTCGGCCCCCCCCTGCCCGGCAGGCAAGAGCGGCTGTAACTGTGTTTCTTTTCTGTTTCTCAGACTGTTGGACTGATGGTTAGTGGGAGGAGGTCTGGGGATAAAGAACTGACAATGCGCTGGCATTTCTGTCCTGCCCGGTTCCTGGGGAGAAGCTGGAGACTCGGGACTGCGGCTCCGTGTGGGGCGGAGGCCGCACCCACAGGCCCCGTGTCTACGGCAAAGTGCTCCTGAGGGTCCCCCCCCGGGACCCCTGCTGGGCCGCCCCGCGGACTCCCCTGCTCACAGCTCTCGAGGCCCAGCCAGTCCTCAGTCCAGCGACCGGAACCCGCGCCCACGGAGGGAGCGCCGTGGCCGACAGGACCCCCAGCCCGTGCTTCCCCGGTGGCCAGCGGGGCTTCGACTGCACGCCGACATGCACTGCGGACCGGGAGCTCGGGGGGACAGCGGACTGAACCCCGAGGCCCCCGATCGTCTCGGGACGAAGCACCTCGCAGACACCCCACGCCGGGCCTGGCTCCGTGAAGGCTCCAGATGGAGCCACACAACCGGCGCGTGGGGCCCCGGGGAAAGCAGAGCTGCTGGCGGCCGTGGCCGTGGGCGGCCCCCCCACCCCCCGGGCTCTGGTGCGGGACCGGCAGCGTGGAGACTGGACACGCATGTGACACCGCCGGGGACTGGTCAGCTGACCCATTGCCCGTCGCCGGAGCGCCTGCCCCGATGGCCGACACTGCCCCCCGGCCCCTGTGCCGGGAGGGGGCTCCGCGTCCACTCTGGTCTTGCTGGTTTCAGGATCAGAGAGTGGCCGGTGCCGATGGGTCTGAGGACGGCAATAAAGTGACTTGGGCGGAAGGTGGCTGTTCTGACAGCAGAGGGGCAGGAAGAGGCCTGGTTTTCACTGGTTCCACGTCCCGTGTCCTCATGTGCCCCCCTCCCCTCCGGGTGGCCCTCTGAGCGGCAGCAGGGCCCCGGCCCCAGGGGTGCCCGCAGGCCTCTGTCCCTGGGAGCCAAGACTCGGGAGGACGGCGAGGTGCCTCTTGCGCCGGGGCCCTCGGCCGGAAAGAGCCCGCTCGGCTCCCCGGAAGGCAGTGCTCGGCTCCCGGGGGCACAGCCAGCCTGGTGGCCACTGACACATCTCACCAGACCCTGACCCAACCCCCAGCCACCCGAACCCCGACCCCCAGCTGCCCTGACACATCCCACCCCCACCCCAACCTCGACCCCCAGCCGCCTCAACACGCACTGACACCATAGCAGAACCCACCTCCGTCTCACCCGCCTGGGGAGGTCGAAGGTCGAGTTCTGAGCGCGGTTCCCACTGAACACGAGGCTTTCACGCCACCGGAGTCCGGAGTCAGACCCCCCGGGGGGAGCCACGTCGGTCGGGGCGCAGACGGCACTCGGCGGGCTCACGGGCAGGGCCGCCGGCTCGCTGCGTTTCTGTTACCCTGTCCACTCACGTCGGTCATGTCAAACGTGACCGGCGCACGTGCCTCGGGGGGTTCAGCTCGGCTCACTGCGGGGCCCAGCTCTCCTGCCTCCGGGGAGTGGGTGGCCGAGAGGGGTCTGTCCGCTCCCCACCGAGGCCAAGCGGAGGGACGTTGGAAGGAGCGGTGGGTGTGCTGCCGAGGGGGGCGGGGCCGGGTGGGAGCGGTGGGTTGGGGGTCAGAAGGTTTAATTTTGCGAGAAAGCCAGCCTGGTGTCCGGTCAGGAGTTGCCCGGAGGACAGTGGTCGGGGTGCCGGTGTGTCCCCGCCCTGGGACAGCACGCGGGGGAGACGAACAGGGTGCAGGCCGCCCGCCACGGGCTGGGGCCACCCACAGGGCCTGGTCACCGTGCTGGTGCCTCCTGGGCGAGCGGCAGGCGTTAGGATTGGGGTCGGGGTGCAGGAGGCTGGGGCCCGGGGTACGCCCGGCAGATGCCAGGGCTCCCGAGCCCGAGCTGCAGCTGAGCCAGCGGAAGTCGGGCTGGTCCGGACCTCGGTCAGAGGCACAAAGGAAAACGGGGCCCAGAGGAAGGGTTAACTCCGAGTCCCGGTCTGGCTGCTGCCGAGCACCTGGGCCCGCCCCAGGCCAGACCTGGCGGGAGGCTTTGGGTGGCCCCCGAAAGGCATTGCCGGACCTGCACCCCAAGGTGCTTGGTCTCCCCACACCCCCTTGGGTGATGGCACCCCTGCCCGCTGCCACCAGCACCCCTCCCTGCGAGCCCCCGTCATCAGCCTGCTGGCTTCCCGAGCCTGGTCCCAGCTCCTCTGCACAAGCCCCGCCCCCACCCCTCCCTCCCCACCACCCCACCTCCCCTCCCTCCTTCCCCCTCCACCTCCCCCTGGGGCCGCGTGCCGAAACCCCCACCGCCCCCCAGGCCACCGGGAACGTGGCCGCCGCCTGCCCACAGCGAGCAGCCCCCCTCTGCACAATGCATTTCCGGTTTATTTAAATAAAATTATAATTTATACAAGACTTCTTTAAACAAGGTCTTAAAAAACGTTCCGGGGGTCCCCGTCCCTCGTACAGCACGGTCCTCCCCCGAACGGTCACAGGCCGCGGGGTTCACGGCGAGGGGCTCAGACAGCGCCGCCCGGTCCCCCGTCCAGGGGCCGCCGTGGAACGGAGCTCCCGGGTTACATTCAGGGAGGCCGGTCTGCGCTCTGCCCGCCGCCGGCCCGCAGTGCACCTTGGGGACCCCGCCCCGCACCCAGCACCCCTCGGCTCTCCGTGGGGGCTGGGCCGCCACACCCTGTCACGTGGTAAGTTTTCATCTCCCTTCTTCTCAGAAGGGACTCCAACACCACCACCCCCTGCAGGAGTGAGGAGCCCTCTCCCCTGGCCACAGCCCCCCCACCCCGGGACAGTCCCCCCTGCAGCCAAGAGGCACCCAGGGGCTCACCTCCCCCCCGGCCAGCTCGGGCCCACACCACCCTCTGCGGTGCGCCCTGGGTGTCCCGGGACCTCAGCCCACGAGTGTCCACCTGCCATCCCCGTGGGAGCAGAGCCAAGTCCGGCCGGTCCCGCCTCCCCTCCCGGTGCCCGTGCCCCAGCCGGCGGGCGCGGGGGGCAGTGTGTGCTTGTCTGGCTGGCCGGGCACCCCGTGCTCCCGGGCCCTCCCTGAAGGGGTGACAGGAGCTATGCTGCCAACCTCCCGCCCAAACCGGCAGAGGACGGGGCGAAGGTAAAAATCACGTCTGAAAAAGGATACAAAAATAAGAAGAACAGCTTGCTCTCTGTAAAAAATAGAATCTGTTTCTTCAAAAAAACGGCAACCTCTCCAACACCCCAAGGACTCGGGACGGGTGGAGCTGGAGTCACCCGTGTGGGCGGTGCGCTGACCTGCGGGGGTCATGTGACCGCCCCGCTCCCACAGGCCTGTTTTCTGCAGCAGCCACAGGCCTGCGGGGACACCGGGCTGGCGTCCAGGGCTGTCCCAGGATGCCCTGAGCCCGGCCACCTCCACCAGGGCCGTGGCTTCCTCGGGGGGGCGCAGACCGGCTGCGAGGGTGGGGCTCGCTCCCGTGCGTGTGCGTGTGCGGGCGCGGGCCCGCAGCCAGGAACACTCAGATGCCGGGGGACAGCTGCCTGGCCCACTCCTCCAGGCTCTGCTCAGTCACCTCCCCAAGTGTCTGCCCGCTGGGCCCCCCGGGCCTGGCCGCGCCTGTGCCAGCCCAGCCCCGGGCCCCTCCTCACCGCCAGGTGGCTCACAGAGGCCCACGCCGGCCACTCAGGTGCCCTTTCGTCAGCCCCCTGGGCCTTCCCGGAGCAAAGTGTTAAAACGTGTGCTTCCAGCCACACCCCTCACCCCCACTTCGGGCGGATACGGCCCCCGCTGGCTGCTCAGGCCGAGGCGGGAGGCCCGGACCGACTGTGGGCCGATCCCGGCCTGAGGCTCGCGGCCCCCACGCAAGCCCACGGCGCTCTGGGCCCCGTGCAGGGCTCCGGCCGAAGGAAGAGCGGCCCCCGTGGTTGCAGAGGCCGGTGAGGGGCCTGTTGTGTCGCTGACTCCGGCGGCCATGGCTCTGGTGGAAGAGCGCTGGCGTCCGGGACCGCTGTGGGCCACGCCGTCCAGGGGACAGGGAGCCGTGTGCTTGGGGGACGGGACAGCGCGTCCTGTGCATCTTCCTCCGCGGCCTCCGAGGACCCTGCCCTGTGCCCAGTCGGGGACCTGCCTGGCCCGCAAGCGGCTGGCACCGTCCGGGTGACCCGCCCCTGCGCAGGGTCTGGGCGCAGGTCCACGTGACAGAAGCCACAGGTCCAGGGGTTACTGCAGATCACGAGGGCGTCTGGTTGTTTCCCTGCTACCTGCTGTCAATCACGCCCCAGTGCCGGGGAGCGCTAGCCGTCAATCACGCCCCAGGTCCAGGAGCTCTAGCTGTCAATCACACCCCAGGTCCAGGAGCTCTAGCTGTCAATCACGCCCCAGGTCCAGGAGCTCTAGCTGTCAATCACGCCCCAGGTCCAGGAGCTCTAGCTGTCAATCACGCCCCAGTGCTGGGAAGCGCTAGCTGTCAATCACACCCCAGGTCCAGGAGCTCTAGCCGTCAATCACGCCCCAGTGCCGGGGAGCTCTAGCTGTCAATCACGCCCCAGTGCTGGGAAGCGCTAGCTGTCAATCACACCCCAGGTCCAGGAGCTCTAGCTGTCAATCACACCCCAGGTCCAGGAGCTCTAGCTGTCAATCACGCCCCAGTGCTGGGAAGCGCTAGCTGTCAATCACGCCCCAGGTCCAGGAGCTCTAGCTGTCAATCACGCCCCAGGTCCAGGAGCTCTAGCTGTCAATCACGCCCCAGTGCCGGGGAGCGCTAGCTGTCACTTCCCGAGGCCGCGCCCGCCGTGATCTTCAGGTACTGGCTGAAGATGGTCTCGAAGGCCTCGTCCCTGTGCACCATGGCGCCGAACACCAGCGGCTGCAGGGGAAACGAGCCGGGGGCTGGGCACGGGAACCACGTGGGGCCCGGGGGCTCAGGGGCAGACCCCTGCCCGACCAGAGGCCAGACGAGAGAAACGAAGCAAGAGGCAGGGAATGGGCCCCAGCGTCCCCCCCTCATTCCCCCTCCCCCCAACTGCGCTGGACATCCCTGCGGCCTTAGCCTCCTGGCCACAAACCCAATGCAGCAGAGGTTCCTGTGGGAAGAGGGAGGGAGAGGGAGGAGGGCAGGGGAGAGAGGGAGGGAGGGAGGAAGAAGGGGGAGAGGGAGGAGGGGAGGGGAAAGAGGGAGAGAGGGAGGGAGGGAGGGAGGAAGAAGGGGGAGAGGGAGGAGGGGAGGGGAAAGAGGGAGGGGGCAGGCTTCACAGGCCCCCTCCCCGCTGGAGCCTGGCAGGTCAGTGGCTCTGCACTGGCCCCGGGGCCCCGCCTGCCCAGCTCTTACCTTCTGGGTGGATGGCGTCGTCACGGCGATCCCCATGCCCGACCCCGGGAGGACAGAGAGGACCTTGTACTGGAGGACGGGCAAGTGGTCACCACAGGCCTCCCGGGGGAGGGCGGGTGGGGCCGGCCGCCTCCCCACACCCAGGGCCCGCTCCATGTGACCACGCGTGGGGAAACCGGCCAGAAAATGCCAGAGGAGGGGCAGCTTTCCCTTAGCCCTGCCCTGAGGGGTGTGTGTGTGTGTGGGGGGGGGGGCTCAGGGACAGGTAGCTCAGCCCGCCCGGCCCACCTCGTGGTGCCGTCTCCACGAGGAGGCCAGGCCCCCCCTGGGCTGGCGAGGCGGGTGCGGGGCGGATGGCCGGGGGCCCTGACTGGCAGGAGCTGCACCTGCTGCGTCTCCAGTGGCACCTGCCTCCGTGGACACGGGTTCCGAGAACACCCGCTGCCCGGTGGCTACCCCATGGGGGGGGACATGGAGCAGCGGGGACCCACCTTGTGGATGGGGGGGACCGAGTGGCAGAAATCCACCTTCTGGATGGGGAGCGGTGGGGACCCACCTTCTGGCTGGGGGGAGCGGTGGGGACCCACCTTCTGGATGGGGGGGACCGAGTGGCAGAAACCCACCTTCTGGATGGGGAGCGGTGGGGACCCACCTTCTGGATGGGGGGACGGAGGAGGGGGACCCACCTTCCGGATGGGGAGATGGAGGGGGGACCCACCTTCTGGATGGGGAGATGGAGGGGGGACCCACCTTTTGGATGGGGGGGAGTGGTGGGGACCCACCTTCTGGATGTCGGTGATGTCCACCAGCCGGATGACCTTGTTCCTCTTGGAGGATCCGGACTTGGAGCTCTCGAAGCAGAGGTAGCTGCGGGGAGAGAGCGGAGCCGGGCGGAGCCGGCGTTGAGCCAGGCAAGGCCACCACCCCACTTCCCCCCGCAGGCACAGAGGGCGACCTGAACCGAGCCCACGAAAGGGTCACGTCTAGAAGGCGCCTCACGGCGTTACGCTGAAGGCGGGGCTCGGCACTGAACCCGAGACCTGTCCTCAGGTTGTTAAAATCCTGGGCCAACCTGCCCGCATGGAGCACCCGGGGCCTGGGGGCCGCTTGCCAGTCCCTCAGCGAGGGGCGGAGGGAAGCTGGGCTGGCCGCCCCTGAGCGGGGTGGCTGGCTAGGGACCCAGGCTGAGAACAGCCCCCGAACGGGGCTGGGGTCCCACCCAGGACCCGGGGCAGCCTCGGGGGTGGGGGTGGGGGGGTCAGCTCTCTGCAGGGGGCACGGCCAGGCCGTCCTGGGTGCTGCGCCCGGAGAGCGAGGGGAGGGACCGCCCCCCGGGCCCGGCCACTCACTTCTCCGTCACGTACAGCACTCCGTTCCGGATGTAGTCCGTGGGCATCTTGCGGTCTCTGTTGATCAGGCAGCAGCGCCAGCCGTTCTCGCACGCTGAGGGGCAAGCGGACCGCGGTTCCCATGGAAACGCCCCGGCCCACAGCAGAGCGTGTCCCGCCTCCACACCACCCGCGGGGGACGTGGCCCGGGAGTCCTTCTCCACGTGAGTGCGCGGGGGCTGCTTTTTACGGGACAGGGAGCCGGCGTGGCTCGGTGGTTGAGCATCGACCCAGGAACCAGGGGGTCCAGTCGGGGCACGTGCCCGATGCGGGCTGCACCCCCAGAGGGGGGCAGCAGGAGGCAGCCCATCAGCGGTTCTCTTACTGGTGACGGCTCTCTCTCCCTCTCCCTCTCCCTCCCTCTCTGAAATCAGTAAGTGTATATTTAAAAAAAAAAAAAGGAACAGGCGTTGGTGAAACGGCAAAGTTAATGAGATGACACAGAGGCTGAGGCCCGGGTTCATGGTCAAGGTCAGCAGGACGAGGGCTCAGAAGGGCAACACTGACGCCCTCCCAGGCTCCCTTCCCCGGGGGGCTCGCACCACCGATGCCAGACATGCGAGGAGTCCAGTCCACCGAGCGCCCAGCAGTTTAGGGGCTTATGGGAGACCGTTCTGGGGGCGGACAGGGGTCTGGGCCTCCGAGTAAGACGGGCATGGCCCCTGGTGCCGGGGCTGGGCCTCAGGGCACTGCCTGCCTGTGCCAGGGAGCTGCCAGCAGTGCCAACCCGTGGGACGTGGCTCAGGGCCGGCCCCGCGGAGTTCCCGCTGGGAAATGAACTGCTGACCGCACCGGGACCCCCTGCACGGCCTGGGCGGGGCCACCCCCCCCCCCCCCGCGGCCCAGGCCGTCTGCAGGGAGGGGGCAGCCCTCCACCCCCCGCCCGGGGCGCCCACGGCCAGCGGGTCCGGCTCACGCGCACGCACCCGCCAGCGGCCGCTCGTTCTCCGTGAGGTTGAAGATCTCGTGGAAGTTGCCCTTCTTGGTGCCGTGGAGGCGGCCGGCGTCCTCGTCCCGGCCCAGGCCCGGGGGCGCACTGGCCACGTAGCTCCGCGCGGACGCCGTCTGCAGCTGCCAACGCACCGCCCGTCAGCGCGCCGCGGGGAGGGGACGAGCGCACAGCCCCCCACGTAGCGCACACAGTCCCGCTTCCCCTGGCGACGGCCACCCCCGTTCGCCGCCGGAGCCTGCGCCCCGCACACAGCCCCTGGGCCACGCGGGGCTGGGGGAGGGGCAGCTCGGGCGGCGGCTCGGACCCGGAGCCGGTGGCGGACAGGCCAGCGAAGCAACGCGAGACGTCAGTCACGACACAGCAGCGCACACACCAGCCACAGCGGGGCTCCACACGGACCCTACCTGGTCGTGCCCTGACAGCTGGCCGGGAGGAGACAAGACACACGTGTGACCGTGACAGGAGAGAAACGGGTCCACGTGACTCGCGGCCACAGACACAGCCCAGCAAGCTGCAAGCGCAGAGCGGCGTGCACCCCGCGGCGGGCCGCCTTCCGCCGAGGCCACACCCTGCCCCCGACCGTCCCCGACAGTGGCCGGCGAGAGGGGTCCTGATCCCTAACAGGCCCCAGGTCTCCCCCGGACTCCAGCCGTCAGGGAGCCGGGCTGCCTGCCTCTGTCCTCTCCCAAGTCTGCCTGTCGGTGCCCAGAGGCCAGCCACTGCCTCACGCCCGCAGGCTGCACACCCCACAGCCTTCCTGTCCCAGACGGGGGAGCACGGCCCCCTCGACCAGAGCTTCCCGCCCACCCAGAGCATCCACAGGCCACGGCGCACCCTGTCCTCAGAGCTCACGCACACACCTCCTCCGGGAAGGCCCCCCGGACCTGCGGGGGGTTCCACTAGGCCCAGAACCTCCCCCTGTGGGACACCCTGAGGCAGCACCAGGCCGGCCCGGGACACAGTGCTGGTGCCCCTGTGGCTCTCCACTGTGAGCCTCAGAGCGGGGACAGCGGAGCCCGCCAGCCGCCCAGAGCGGTCACTGCCGGCACCCTCCTCCCGAAGCCCCAGGCTCTGTAGCCATGACAACAGCGGCCCAGGTCCCGCCTTGGACACAGCAGGGCCTGGAGGGGAGAGACGCCCCAGCGGTCTGTGCCAGGGCCTGGGGAGCGGGGGGGACAGCGGGCAGCGGGGGACAGCGGGCAGCGGGGGGGACAGCGGGCAGCAGGGGGGACAGCGGGCAGCGGGGGGGGGGGACAGCGGGCAGCGGGGAGGGACAGCGGGCAGCGGGGGGGACAGCGGGCAGCGGGGGGGGGACAGCGGGCAGCAGGGGGGACAGCGGGCAGCGGGGGACAGCGGGCAGCGGGGGCAGCGGCCGGCGCTCACCCTGCGGGACGCGGCGGCGGCGTTGCGCTCCTTGAGCTGGGGGTCGGTGGGCAGGCTCCTCCAGACGATGTAGGGGGTGTCGTACTTGGCACGCAGGCGCGGGCAGCGTTTGAAGACAAAGTCGATGAGGAAGAACTTGATCCCGGCGTAGAGCCCTGGGAGGGGAACAGCCCTTCACCCAGGACCCAGTGCGCGCCCGATCGGCAGGGCTGGCCGCACCCTGTGGGTCTGGCATGGTGCCCCCCTGGGGAGGGGGAAGCACAGTGATGGGGGGGCGGGGAAGGGGAGGAAGAGGCACGTGATGGGGAGGGTGATGGTGGGGAGCGGCCGCTTTTACGTTTCTGCGAACCCAGTGGTGGCTCAGGACAGACGGTAAGATTGCCCCCGTACCACAGTCCCCGTCCCCGTCCCCGTCCCCGGATGACGAAAAGAAAAAGTGGGGGATGTCCCCAGCCGGCCCTCTGATGGCAGGGGCTCCCCAGGGGAGGGGCTCAGGCACTGCCCCAGTGCCAAGGGACAGCAATGAAACCCCACAGCCCCCGAGGCCCAGCCGCCCCCCCCATCCCCCAGGCCTGGCCACCACCACCCCTGGCTACATCCCCTGCCCACCCCTGCCCCGGCCCCCCTCCCCAGCCCCCCCGCCCGGCTGCTCACCCACAGCAAGCCCCCCCGGCCCCCGCCCCGCCCGGCTGCTTACCCACGGCGAGCCCCCCCGGCCCCCGCCCCGCCTGGCTGCTTACCCACGGCGAGCCCCACCAGGCGGTAGGGGAAGAAGCAGGAGGCCAGGAAGGCGGCCCACAGCGCCACATACAGCTTCTGCGTGATCTCGGGCTGCACCCACATGAACAGGCTGCAAGGGAGACGGGGTCAGCCGGGCGTGGGGGGCACCCGGACGCGGCGGGCGGGGCAGTGACTTACTTCTTGATCTTCTCCAGGATGTCGGCCATCTTCCCGAAGAGGTTCTGGCGAGGGAGCAACGGCGGTTGGGACAGACTCGGGGCCGTGGGTCCCACAGCAGGTTCCCAGCAGCCCCCCGAGGCCACAGCCGGGGCCACAGCCCGCGGTCCTGCCCGCCATCCAGGCTGAGCGTGCGACTGGTGGGTTAACGGGGCGTCCCCCCCAGCAGTCCCACCGCCAGCTGCACCCTCAGCCCCAAACAGTGCCGCTCCCACCGGGAGAGGGGGCTGCCTCGGTGGGGAGGGACCGTCAGGCCGACAGCGGGCCAGCGGAGCCGGACGAGCAGGGGCGCACCTGGGCCTTCTGGGCCACGTCCAGCACCAGCTGGAACTTCTCGGACACCGTCAGGTCCTCCTTGGGCGGCTCCTGGTCACAGGGGAGAACGGCCCCCAGATGAACACCCAGAGACCTCACCTGCACACCGCACGAGGCCCTCGGCCGGGGCCAGGCCTCTGCCACCCCCACTCGGCCCAGGGACGCTGTCCCGGGGCACCTGGCCTCAGGCGCCAGCTCGGGGCACCCCCCTGCCTCGGCGCCTGAGATGGCAGGAGGGCGGGCAGTGGACACCCCCATAACCGGTGGGGCTGAGGCTCCCACTAACGGCTCCATCCGAAGGTGCAGGGCACAGGGCACCAGCCATCAGGCGGTCAGGGTGCGGCTGCCCGGGGACCGGCGCCTCCGGCCTTGGCGGGGCAGGCGGGGCTCCGGCGGGCACCCCACAGTGGCACCTGCCCTTGGGGGCCCTGGAGGGGACCCAGGAGACCTCCCCCGGACTTACCACCACTTCGGACACCTCGGGCACGATGCTCCACTGGATCCGCCAGCCCCTGGGGGGGGACAGCATTCCCGTCACAGGGTGATATGCACCCCTCCCCCCCCCCCCCCATCCCAGCGACTGGTGGGAGGAGTGCCTGCTCTGGACCAAGAGAAGCCCCGCCTTTCACCTCCAGGGCCACCAGGGGCACCCCATCGCCCCACCCCTGTGCAGACCATTCAGGTCCCTCCTGGCCCTCCCTGGGTGCCCGCCCGGGGGACACGAGTAAAAAACCCCAGAGGTGATGGGGCAAGAAGCCTTTCAAAACCAGTGGGGGAGGCCCCGCCCGCATGACCTAGGAACCAGAAGGTCAGGGTTCGATTCCCAGTCAGGGCACCTGCCCAGGTTGTGGGTTCAAGCCCCAATGTGGGGCGTGCAGGAGGCAGCCCGATCCACAATTCTCTCTCATCATTGACATTTCTCTCTCTCCCCCTCCCCTTCCCCTCTGACATCAATAAAAACATTAAAATAAAAAGGAAATGTGGGTGAGGCCGCTGGGAGGCCTGTGCTGAGGGTCTCTGGCCCGGAGAGCGGCCGCCAGCACTGACTGCTCCTCTCCTACAGAGACACGGCCACGCCGGCCCGAGGCTGAGGGACCGGCCTCACCCTGCTCGTCTAAGTTTCTTCAACAAAGCCCTCCAGAGGGACCCCTGGGTCCAGGCCTGCCCCAGACATCCCCTCTGACCTAAGGGAGCCCTGCAGGCACCACCACACTCAGCAGCCCTACTGCGTGCTCTGTGCACACAGTAGGTACTCAAACATCACTGAGCCCCATGGAAGCACTGAGGGCTCCCTCATGCCCACACCTGCGCCCGGGAGAGTGTGGGGTGAGCATGCTGAGTGTGTGCCCAGTGCGGATCGGGGCTCTCAGGCCTGTGGAAGTGGAGTTCGCTGGGCCGGGGCAACCGAGAGTTCAGACAGAACTGATAGCACGGGACCGGCTCCCCACAGAGCCCCCCACAAAGCCTCCCACAGCCTCACTCGGGGCTTGATGGGGAAACACACAGACCGGGCGCTCGTTGGGGTCCGCCCGTCTCACACGGCGGGGCCGCCGGGCACGGGCCCTGGAGGTTTGGAGGAGCTTTCTGGCCAAATCAGAGCCCATCAGAGGGGGGGCTAGAGCTACCTGCAGCCGGCGCCGCTGGGGATGTTCGGAACCAGCCCCGGCCACCCCAGGGCCCGGGAGGCTCAGGGCCACCAGATGACCCACACGCCGTGCCCGGGGCAGAGCCGGCGGGCCGGTCAGGTGTGCGTGACGCCACGTGTGACACGAGGGACAGCCCAGCCACGGGCACACAACGCACGGCTCACGCACCTGGCGATGAGGTAATTGAGGGACAGCCTCAGGATGGCCAGGAACAGGAACATGGGGATGGCCCAGCCGTGCCACACGGCGTTCATGTAGACCTGGGGGCGGGGGGGGGGGGGGGGAGAGGGTGGTCAGGGCCCGGCAGGCAGGCCTCATCCCTCCCCTCCCCCACCCTGCCGGCGACGGCCCTTGCACGCAGGGAGATGCGGGCCTGCAGGTGGGGCAGCCCCCAGCGCTGGAGGACCCCTCCGGCCTCCCCCAGGACCGGTGCTCACAGGCCCTGGTACCCAGTGGGGGAAACCCCAGGCTCTGCAGGCGGGCGAGGCCCCTGCTGTCTCCCCTCCCATCGCGGGAGCCGACAGCACGGCGGGTCCTTTGCAGGAGGCTCCGCGGGCAGCCACGGCGCACACTTCCCTGACCCTCTCCCCACCCCCGCCGGCGGCACCACCGTGCCCACTGCACAGGCGGGCGGACTGAGACTGTCCCGTGCACCGGGGTCCCGGGGAAGACCGGGGAGGCCCCCCCAGGAGCACTCACGGCGAAGGCGATGGCGGATGTGTAGACGGAGTGCCAGTCAGACAAGGCGGAAAGGTTCTTCACGAAGCTGGTGACCGGCTTGGCGCCGCGCTCTGGGGACAGAGCGGCAGGCGGTCAGGCCGGTACTGGCCGGCCTCGCGGTGCTGCCCGGTGCCCGCGGGGAAGCACCAGCCATCTGCCTGCCACACCCACGCCTGTGCCCGGGCAGAGGGGCTGGGGGCTCGTTCTGAGAGAGCACCCCTCTGCCAGGGGCCTCCACGCCCGAGGGAGAGACGGGGGTGGCCGGGGGGGGGGGGGGGCTCGTTCTGGGAGAGCACCCCTCTGCCAGGGGCTCCACGCCCGAGGGAGAGACGGGGGTGGCCGGGGCTGGGACATGCCCCCAGCAGCTGCGGGAGAAGCCGGCAGCGCACGCCTGAGGGACGCCTTTCTAGAAAGACGTCCAGTTCAGGGAGAGATGGCAGAGCCCCCCCCCCCCGCCCCCATGGCGGGCACTCACTTAGTCGCCGCATGTTTTCAGTCAGCCTGCAAGACAGGGAGGGAGCGGTGAGGGCCAGGGAGACTCCCCTGCGGCTGCACCCCCACTCCGACTGCACCTCCGTGCTGGCTGTGCCCCCCCCCCCCGCATGTGTGGTGCATGTTCACTGAGCGGGTGCCTGGCCCCACGCACCTCCCTGCGCCCACTGCCTGTGTCTGTCACAGGCACAGTGAAGCCCGAGGGAGGACAGGGCGGTGCCACAGGCACCCCAAAGCCGGGGCACGGCCCTCAGGCGGCAGAGCAGCCGGGGGACCCCCACCTGCGGGCGCTGAGGGGCTCCTCCGTCTCCACCGCACTCTCCTCGGGCTGGAACCGGAAGTCCTCCACGTACTCCCCGAACTTCTCGTAGAACCACTTCTGCACGCGGGGGCACAGCCCCTGGCCCCGCCGGTCTGCGGGCACAGGCGGGCACCCGGTGAGGCTCGGGGCCCGGGGGCCTGCGGGCGGGGGCTCGAGGAAGCCCGCGGGGGGGTGCAGGTCCATGCCGGGCTATGAAGGGCTCATTCCCCCCAAACAGAGCCAGACCGGCTTCTACCGCCAGGCACATGCAGCCCAGACACCTCGAGCCTGGCTCTTGGAGGTGCCCGCAGCCCACGGGGTCTGCGTCCAGGCTGCCTCCTTACTGGGCGCACGGGGCTGCCTGGGAGGTGGCTGGGGGGCTCGCTCCCCGGGACCCTGCGCCCAGCCCGGGGCGTGTGTCGGGACTGGTCTGGGAGGGGCACGGACGTGGAAGCCACCTGGCACAGCCTCAGAAACGCGGCTGTTCTGTCAGGAAGCCGGTCTCGGGCCGCCTGCAGGGGACAGTGTCCGCCACCGTGAGAGGGAAGAGGGGGGAGGTCACATCCGGGGCTCCAGGGAGGAGGGTAGGAGGTTGTGCAGAGGCCACCCCGGCACACAGGCCTGGTGCCCATGGGACAGGGTGACAGGCAGGGTCCGGCTTGTGGCTAAAGCAGCTGCAGACCGCACACACCAAGGGATGCTCTTTAGAGTTTCCCCACCATTAAAAAATGCAGACACATTAAAAACATAAAACAGACGACTGGAGTCCCCCCTAGATACAGGTCACCCCCTAACACACACACACAGCACCTGTCCCCGCCCGCCTCATCTGCGGCTGCACTCGGTGGGGTCCTCCCTGCCTCCCTCCCGCTCACACACACAGCCCCCCGCTCCGGTGGCCTTGGCTTGAGGCCGGGCCCGGACAGGAGGCTGGAGCCAGAGCGCACACGGACTGGGGGCTTGCACCTTACACTTCTCTAGCACGGCCCACACCCACAGGAGGGGGTCCTGGGGTCCCCTGTGCTCCTGGCCTGGAAGCTGGGTCGCCGGCCACGGAGAACACAGGGGACCAGGGTCCTAAGGACACAGCAGCCAATCCTGCCCCGGGACCAGGAGAGGACACCCCAGCTGACTGGGCGGGAGAGGAGGGGGTACTCTGCTGTGGACTCAGCTCAGCTCGGCCAGGCGCCTGCCCTGAGGGCCCCCCGCCCCCCATCCCGGGCCTCAGTGTCGTCTGTGCAGCGGGGGGTGCATCTCCCCAGCCTCCCAGTGCCGCTCCGCACTCCACCAGCACAGGCCGGGCTTCCCGAGAACAGCCAGCCCGTGGGAGCGGGCTCTGGTCTCGGGTCTCGGGTCCGAGCTCCAGGGCCAGGCCCCACGGAGGCCTCTGGGCAGCCAGAGGGAACCCGGTGTCCCCCCAGGCCACCCTCCACAGGTTAGACAGTGGAGTGCGCTGCGGCGGGAAGAGAAGCGCGGGTCCGAGTCCCACAGGGGAGTGCGGGGCACATGCCCCCCACAGCCGCCCCCACACCGCTGCCCCCCACCGCCACCGCCACAGCTCACGCATCCCCCACACGGGAGGGCCAGCCACGCTGGTGGCCACGGAGCCAGTGTGACAATAACATTGCTGCTGGGGGAGGAGGAAGGGGGGGAGGGCAGGGCAGGCTGAAGTGCACCCCGCTGCTCAGCTGTGAGAAGAGCGACCACATTCTGATTGGACGACTCGCCTTCGCTGCAACGACTCACCGATTCACCCCCACTGACGGAGGGGGCCCGGCCACCAGCACGTGGGCCCGGAACAGGATTGCCACCCCCCTCCTCCCGGGAGCCCGCGGGACCCACCTGCTCCGTTAGCGACCGGGGCCTGGCTCCTCGGAGGCTGCTGAGCTGCCTGCTCCTCAGTCCTTGAAGAGAAAGAGGGTGAGGCCTCCATTAGTCCAGACCACGGCGGGCACCTGACTTCCTGCTCAGAGGGGACGGGCGGCACGGCCCAGCGCGCTCCGGAGCCCCATCCTCCGGCCCTCGAGGCCCGGCAGAGCTGCCCAGCGCCTCCGGAGCGCCCTCTGGGGCCTCCAAGCCCTGTTTCCGCCCCTCAGTGCACAGGGAGGCGGTGTCAGCACCTCCGGATGTGACTTATCGCCCCGCAGAGCTGCCCGGCGGAGCCTCTTCTTTAAGCACCAAACAGGTGCCTCACAGGCGGTCTTTTCTCCCGATTGTTCACACCGTTCCTGGTTCGCTGTTGGCTCAGAACCGGCAGCATCCCTCAGCCACCCTCCACACCCCCTCACCCCCCTGACCCCCCTCACCTGGCTTTCAGCACTTCCTGCACCTTCTGCTCCAGCTCCATCCGCCGCTGCCGCTCGCGGTCCAGCTCCTGCCGCAGCATCTCGGCGTTGGTCTCCTCCCGCAGCTTCCGGAGCTCCTCCTCTGGGGGGGGGGGGGGGGGGTTGCCAGGTGAGCTCCGCCCGCCACTGCCTTCAGCTGCCGGTGCCAGGCGGCCAGGCTGCGGGCACTCGGAGTTCCTCCTCTGTGTGTGTGTGTGGGGGGGGGGAGTGCCAGGTGAGCTCTGCCCCCCACCGCCTCCAGCTGCCGGTGCCAGGCGGCCAGGCTGCGGGCACTCGGAGTTCCTCCTCTGTGTGTGTGTGGGGGGGGGGGAGTGCCAGGTGAGCTCTGCCCCCCACCGCCTCCAGCTGCCGGTGCCAGGCGGTGGACTGCAGGCTCGAAGAGCTCCTCGGCCTGACAGGGGCACAGCGGTGACCCCATGTGGACAAGGGGCTCGGCAAACACGATGATGTAAAGGACCTCGGGACAGGAGAGTGTCCCGGATTCTCGGGATCATGTAAACTCCTGAGAGGGAGGAGGGTCAGAGGTCAGAGGTCAGAGAGCCTGGAAGACGCCCGTGAGGACTCTGCAGTCGGGAGGAGGGGGCAGGACAAGGAATGCAGCTCCTCCGGAAGCTGAGTCAGGAGTAACCTCTTCCATAAGCATCTGAAGGTCACACTGACTGTGAGGGCGGGACCACACCTGCCACGTGAGGGGGGGCCGGAGGAGGGTCAGTGCACAGCAGGGGGTCCAATGAGGCCGAGGGTTAGCTAGGTGCTGTTCCTACCCGCCATCAGAGTGGCCATGGTCCAGGTGACAATCACAGACCACAGGCCACCTGGACAGAGCGCAGGTGACAATCACAGACCACAGGCCACCCGGACAGAGCGCAGGTGAGGGTCACAGACCACAGACCACCCGGACACAGCGCAGGTGACGGTCACAGACCACAGACCACAGACCACAGGCCACCCGGACAGAGCGCAGGTGACACTCACAGACCACAGGCCACCCGGACAGAGCGCAGGTGACAGTCACAGACCACAGGCCACCCGGACACAGCGCAGGTGGTGGTCACAGTCATCTGGGCAGTGGGGTTGGCAGGCTGAGGCCTTGCAAATGGAAATTCCCACAGGAGAAGCCACATTTGCTCTTGTCCCGACGGCATTCCCGAGACCCAGAAACGTGACCAGTTTCACCGAATTTGGGTGACAAGGGCCCTCAGTGAGAGCCAGGACTTTGCCTCAGGTCTGACCACTGACCAGGGCTGCAGGCTGGCGTCCACCGCCCCTCACTGTGGCCAGTGACACCCTCGCTGGCCTCCGCCACCCCTCACTGCGACCAGTGACACCCTCGCTGGCCTGGGCAGGACAGCGAGATGCTCAGGGTGATGCAGCAGCTTCCCTTCTGGCCACCTCACCAGACCTGGGGACACAGGGCCATGCCCAAGACCCCGACCACCAGGCTAAGACTCTGACCCACAGCCCCAGACCCCGGCCCACAGCCCCAGGCCCCGGCCCACAGCCCTAAACCCTGACCCACAGCCCCAGACCCCGACCCACAGCCCCAGACCCCGGCCCACAGCCCCAGGCCCCGGCCCACAGCCCTATACCCCGACCCACAGCCCCAGACCCCGACCCACAGCCCCAGACCCCGGCCCACAGCCCCAGGCCCCGGCCCACAGCCCCAGGCCCCGGCCCACAGCCCCAGACCCCGGCCCACAGCCCCAGGCCCCGGCCCACAGCCCCAGGCCCCGACCCACAGCCCCAGGCCCCGACCCACAGCCCCAGGCCCCGACCCACAGCCCCAGACCCCGACCCACAGCCCCAGACCCCGACCCACAGCCCCAGACCCCGGCCCACAGCCCCAGACCCCGGCCCACAGCCCCAGGCCCCGACCCACAGCCCCAGGCCCCGACCCACAGCCCCAGGCCCCGACCCACAGCCCCAGACCCCGACCCACAGCCCCAGGCCCCGACCCACAGCCCCAGGCCCCGACCCACAGCCCCAGGCCCCGACCCACAGCCCCAGGCCCCGACCCACAGCCCCAGACCCCGACCCACAGCCCCAGACCCCGACCCACAGCCCCAGGCCCCGACCCACAGCCCCAGGCCCCGACCCACAGCCCCAGGCCCCGGCCCACAGCCCCAGGCCCCGACCCACAGCCCCAGACCCCGGCCCACAGCCCCAGACCCCGGCCCACAGCCCCAGACCCCGACCCACAGCCCCAGACCCCGACCCACAGCCCCAGGCCCCGGCCCACAGCCCCAGGCCCCGGCCCACAGCCCCAGGCCCCGACCCACAGCCCCAGGCCCCGACCCACAGCCCCAGGCCCTGACCTACAGCCCCAGACCCCGACCCACAGCCCCAGACCCCGACCCACAGCCCCAGACCCCGACCCACAGCCCCAGACCCCGACCCACAGCCCCAGACCCTGACCCACAGCCCCAGACCCTGACCCACAGCCCTAAACCCTGACCTACAGCCCCAGACCCTGACCTACAGCCCCAGACCCTGACCCACAGCCCCAGACCCTGACCCACAGCCCTAAACCCTGACCTACAGCCCTAAACCCTGACCTACAGCCCCAGACCCTGACCTACAGCCCCAGACCCTGACCTACAGCCCCAGACCCCGACCTACAGCCCCAGACCCCGGCCCACAGCCCCAGGCCCTGACCCACAGCCCCAGACCCCGACCCACAGCCCCAGACCCTGACCCACAGCCCCAGACCCCGACCTACAGCCCCAGACCCTGACCTACAGCCCCAGACCCCGGCCCACAGCCCCAGACCCTGACCTACAGCCCCAGACCCCGACCTACAGCCCCAGACCCCGGCCCACAGCCCCAGACCCTGACCTACAGCCCCAGGCCCTGACCTACAGCCCCAGGCCCTGACCCACAGCCCCAGACCCCGGCCCGGGCCAGGTTACAAAAGCCGCGATGCCTGAACGCAGGATCCTGTGAGGGTACATAGCGGGGCCAGACCACAGAGGAGAGGCCCATGGTCAGGAGACCCCCCAGGGTGGCGCTCAGGAGAAGGGAGGCGCCTGGACAATCCTCCCCCACCCCCATCTGGGGAGTCCGTGACTGGCTGGGTTTTGTCACTGTCCCAGGAACAATGTTTAGGTTTGCCGAGTGCCGGACGTCCCCTCGGTAAATATTTGGAGGCTCAAGTCCTCCTGGCCGGCCTGCCTGCCCGCCTGCCCGGCTCGGTGCTCCAGGCATCTGACCTCAGCCCACGGCCTGCCCCGGGGAGAAGGTCCGCCCGCACGAGATTTCCCATCTGAAGGTCACGCAGCCCCACGCCTCCTCCCATACACGGCCCCTGCCCCGCCAGCATCCCGGACAGGGAATCACGTTTTCCTGAACAGGGCAGCCCCGAACCCCCTCCCCAGGCCCCTCAGAAAGGTCCACGCACAGCCAAGCTCACCACGTGGCAATGGCTGCGACGCTGGCAGAGGGCAGGATGTGAACACAGAACAGCGATCCCTGCCCGATCCGTGGGGGGCGCTGCCCCTGCCCTGTGTCTGCCCCTGCCCTGGTCTGCCCCTGCCCTGGTCTGCCCCTGCCCTTCATCTGCCCCTGCCCTGTCTGCCCCTGCCCTGTGTGTGCCCCTGCCCTGCATCTGCCCCTGCTCTGTCTGCCCCTGCCCTGGCCTGCAGAGCCGAGCAAACACACTCCTGCCCCAGGTCCCGAGACCCCGGCCTAAGGCCCTCCCCAGCCGCTGCAGGGGTCTCCCCAACCAGGGGAAGAGCAGTGGGCACCCCAGGCCGGCACTGCAGGGACAGCAGCCCCCAGATGCAGCCTGGGGGCCTGCGCATCCCAGTTCCAGCAAAGCTGTGAGAAGATATGGCTCCTCTTCCCTGGTGGCAAAAACAGCTAAATCAGCACCGGCACCGGCACCGGCACCCAGCACCGCCCTCCACAGCCCCTCCGAGCCGCCCTGCCCCTCGGAGCCGATCTGCCCTCCGAGCCGCCCTGTCCCTTGGAGCCGATCTGTCCCTCTGAGAGCGCTCCCTGCACCTGGAGCGCTGGCTTCGGCAAGGACACAGGCATGGCGGGCGGCGGGCTCCCTCCCACGGTGACACACGAGGGGGACCGCACGCTCCACAGACGGCTCCCGACACAGGACAGGCTATCCACTGCGAGTGAGAAGAGACAGGAGCCATTTCCCGCCTCACAGCTAAGCTGGGGTCAGAGGCGGCCTCCCCTCCCCCGCCTCCCGGGGACCCGGGCCACTCCACAGAACCACCGCCTCCTGAACTTCCTGCCGACGCCACGCCCGGCAGCAGGGCAGCACCCAGGCCAGACCCCGCTCCGTCGGAAGGGCCGGGGGGTCCCGCAGGGCGAGGGCAGGTGACGGAGCTCCTCCGAGGGCCTGTGCCCGTTCCTGCTGCTGCTATGAACGGATCACTTTCCTGGCTCAGAGCTCAGAGCCCCAGATGGATCTCGGGGGTGCAGCCAGGTGCCGGCGGGCTGCTCCCCAGCTCCAGGGAAAGGCCTCCAGCTCACCCAGCCTCTCCAAGCCCCTGCATTCCTGCCTGGGGACCCAGGAGGCCATGACCTCACTCTGACTCCTGACCCGTCGTCACATCTCCTCCGGACGCTGACCCCCCCCCCCCCCACAACGGGTCCTTAGCGAGCACCTGCCAAACCCCTGCCAGTCCCTCTGCCTGGCGGTGGCCGCCACAGGGCCCGGTGACCAGCACGTGGACTCCTGGGGGGGCACAGGGTCCCGGCCACCACTCTCCGCCGGGGGCCAAACTCAGGGTCCCGGGAGCCCCAGGGGCCGGAGAGGGATGGCACCCTGCACGTGGCCCAGAGTCCAGAGAGAAGGGATCCTTTCTCGGATCAAATGGCCCTCACAACCCGGTGCGAATGGGGGCCCCAGACAGCCCCCACCTCCAGCTGTGCCCCCAACCCCCCAGCGATGCCCCGTGACACGCCCTGGCCAGCTTCAGCCCTCACAGGGAGAGGGGCCCCTGGGGAGGCCGCCTTAAGCATGCACTTTGGCGGCACGTCCCTCTGGCAGCCGGCTGGCTCTCCCTGAGCCCCTGCCCCGAGTCCTGGGACACCCTGTGCCGGGCCACCTCCTGTGTGCCCCTTATCTCACAGCTGCCGTGGCTCACAGTGGGCCCAGGAGGGGGCGCCACACCACTGTGGGTCAGACACCAGGTCCCAGCCCTGCAGGGCGGAGCCGGCACGGCCTGGGGCTGAGGGCTGGTCTGGGGCTGAGGGCTGGTCTGGGGCTGGGGGCTGGTCTGGGGCTGAGGGCTGGGGGCTGGGGGCTGGTCTGAGGGCTGGGGGCTGGTCTGGGGCTGGGGGCTGGTCTGGGGCTGAGGGCTGGGGGCTGGGGGCTAGTCTGAGGCTGGGGACTGGTCTGGGGGCTGGGGCTGAGGGCTGGGGGCTGGGGCTGAGGGCTGGGGGCTGGGGCTGAGAGCTGGGGGCTGGGGGCTGGTCTGGGGCTGGGGGCTGGTCTGGGGCTGGGGCTGAGGGCTGGGGGCTGGTCTGGGGCTGGGGGCTGAGGGCTGGAGGCTGGGGGCTGGTCTGGGGCTGGGGGCTGGGGGCTGGTCTGAGGGCTGGGGGCTGGTCTGGGGCTGAGGGCTGGGGGCTGGTCTGAGGGCTGGGGGCTGGTCTGGGGCTGGGGGCTGGTCTGGGGCTGAGGGCTGGGGGCTGGTCTGGGGGGCTGAGGGCTGGGGGTGAGGGCTGGTGCCTGTGACCAGCACTTTTTCAGGGTCTGGTGTTGGCACCAGGGCTCAGGGCTCCGAAGCAGCTGCTGACCCAGCAGACTCAGGACCAGCCCGCTTGGCGGCATCCAAGGGAAGCCAGGATGGCTCCGGGGCACCCCCCAACACCTGCCCCCCGGAGAGCAGTCGGCAGCAGCACAAGGTGGGGGCGGGGACCCAGAGAACCCACAGACGGCGCCCGCCTTCCTACAGCTTGGCCTCCTCACCTGGAAGGCTCCGCATCCCGTCCCCGCAGCCGCGCCCCCGCGGGAGCCTCAGGGGCCCTGACGAGGGAGGATGAGTCCCGCCTCAGGCCATGGCTCTCAGAGGACGGGGCGCAATGAGCCCCAGATGTGGAGCCCCCAAAGCAGGAACCCAGCTCCCGAGGAGAGGAGGTGCGCCCACTGCTCCAGCCTCGGGTGGGGGAGGAGGGCGGTCGGGGCCTCCAGCTCCCCCCCCCCCCCCCCCACAGCTCTCAGCACCCGGACTCGGAGGGAGACCCCAGAGCCCCCGGAGCCCCGGGAGGAGGAACGGGCTCCAGGCTTTCTAAACCGGGGGAAGAGCCGCCAGCGGGAGCCTCCTGGCACACAACCCAACAGGCCCGGCGCTGCCAAAAATAACACCAAACTGCTCCCGCCACCCTGCCCGCCGGCGTTCCCTGGTGAGGGCTCCGGCAGGGGGGACGCCCAGGCGGGGCCGAGGATGGGAGGCATGCTGGCCTGGCAGCTCCTCTGCCCGCTGCCCGCCGGGAGGGAGTGGGGACCACAGCCACCTTCCCAGCCCAGGGTACCAAACAGAACACACAGGGCAAAAGACCCGCATCAGGGCCTGGAGACACGGGCACCGCCCAGTTCGTGGGCATGACCCGATTTCGGGGGACACTCTCCTCTGTCCCCGGGAGCAACGGCGCCCCCAGAGCCAGGCTTGGCGGGCAGCAGAGGGACAGCAGACTTGGGGGGCGAGAGGCGTGTGGGGCGTCCACTCGGAGCCACCCTGTCCACAGGTGTCCGGGGACCGTCCTGACTGGCCGGACGGAGGCTGGTGCCTCTGCCTCCCCCTCTCCCCACCTCCCTCGCGGCCGCCCTCCCCCGAACTCACGCAGGAAGTGCTTCTCCAGCAAGGCGATCTCCAGGTGACCTTTGATCTCGTTCAGCCGATCAGACTCCGTCCGGTTGAAGTCCTGGACTCCCGCGGCCATGATGAGGGTTCCCGGACCGGCCTGGAGGGAGACGCCGAGAGAGAGCTCGGGAGACGCCTCGGAGCCACCTGTGTCCACCCAGCGCCCAGAGCCCCTGCCGGACCCGCAGACGGGCAGGCGCGGTTCCGCCCAAAGACCCGCACCAGGTCGCCTCGGCCTCACCCCGCGCCGGCCCGGGAGGTGGGAGGCACAGAGGCTCCCCTGCCCCACCCCAGGGAGATGCGCATGCCCGCCAGCAAACCCATCTGTCCCCCCATCCTCCCTTGGTGGCCCAGAAGTGGCCACACAACCACGTGATTGCACATAAATGCCACTCAACTGCACACTTAAAAATGGCTCCAGAGGCAGGTTTCCTCTAACGTGTATTTCACCACAACAAACACACACCGTGAGGAGAAAGAACCTAAACACACACAGGTGGCCAGCCTCCCTCATCACAAGGCCTCACAAGCCACCCCCCCGAGCTCCCGGCTCCCGGCGGGTGGAGACAGCAGAGCCAGAGGACCGGGGGCACACACACCGCGGGAGGGGACGACACACCAGCCACCTGGGGGGCACGGGAGTGGCAGGTGCCCAGAGGCACTGAGTGTCCTGGGGAGAGGCTGCTGCAGCGAGGGCATCCCCCCACGGGATCCTGCGACCAGCCACCCCCACCTGCAGAAAGGGCCCTGAGAAACCCCATATTTTCCAGCGTATAAGACGACCTTTTGACCCAGGAAAGTCTTCTCAAAAGCTGTGGGTCGTCTTATACTCCGGGTGTAAAACACCGCAGCTTGCAGTTATGATGGGCGTTGCTAACTCGCCAGGGACTTGCCTGGCACTTGCTCTCTCTGTGTTGTTTGTTACCTTCCTCCTATCGTCGTCAGTTCCAGTCGTCTGACACGCCGGAAGATATGGTACGTGGAGAAAGTGGACGGGGCCTGGGCACCCACCCCATCCCCGAGCCGTCCCGAAGCCTCGCTGGGCACCGCACTCTTAGGACAGTGCTGCGGCCGCCATGGTGCCCGGACGGGAGCACTGGCACCTGCCCCAGCCCCTGGCCGTGCCGGACCTGCCCCAGCTGCGGACCCTCTCTGCTGCTACCTGCCACAGGCACTCAGACATGCATGTGCACGCGTACACACGCGCACACACACGTGCACGCACACGCACATGCACATGGGAGGGCCGGGCTCCGGGGAGAACCAGGGTCTCCGTCAAGACAGCTCCTGGACGCAGGTGCTGCCACTGGCCTGGGCTGGACAGATGGACGGAGCATGGAGGACAGACTATGGACTCTGCAGGACTCCGCCTCACATGCAAACACACATGCACACATACAGCCCGGAGCCACATGTGGGGTTCTTGCTCCCAAGAGGCCCACCCTCGGCCCCAACAACTTCCAGAACCACAGCCCCAGCTCCAGCCTGATCGGGCCAAACAGCACCCCGCTGTCCGCAGACAAGCCCACTGCCCTATGACCGGTGAGCCGGGGGCACAGCCAGCCTGGCCGCTCCGCCTCTGCCGGGCCGGAGCGCCTGCGGGAGCGGCTCTCAGGAGGCAGTGCCCGCCAATTATTCATGCTGCGGGCACAGACTGCCCCCTGACGGGCATCAGTAACACCCGGAGAGGGAGGCGGGGCAGCCGCCCCGCAGAGAACACCCGGCTCGGGTGCCGGGAAGGAAGCCCCGGGCCCCGAACTCGGTGTCCACGCCGGGAGGTAACCCAGGGCGGCGTGAGAGCCGGGGGGGGGGGGGGGGGGGGGGGGCGCGCAGAAGCTTCCAGAGGGCCCTTCCGTGGCCCTCCGCGTTACCTCTCCCGGGGGGTCAGCCTGGGCCTCAGCACCGCCTCTGCCCAGGAGCCTGCCAACTGCCCCCCCCTCCGAGGGACGACCAGCTGCTGCGCCAGCGCTCGGCAGAGGAAAGGCTGCTGCCCGCGCAGGACCAGGGACCCCCTGCCGGGGTGAGGGGCGGGCGGGGGAGGACCAGGCAGGTCACCCAGTCCACACCCGAGGGCGGGGACCCCACGCGGCGCCCGGGCCTGCGGTGGCCGGAGCGGGTACTCACGGGGTCCCGCAGCTCCTCGCCGTCCCGGGGCGAGGTCCGAGGCGCCTTCAGGGGCACGTCGTCGCCGCATTCGGTGTCCGAGGCGTTGGGGGACTCCGCCAGGTCGAGGAAGTCGTCGCGCTTGTGACCTCTGAACCTGATCTTGTCCAGCCTCCTCAGCATGTTCAGCACTGAGCCGCGCTGCTTCACCCGGACATGACGCTCGGGGTCCCTGTGGGCCGGAGGGGAGGCGCGGCGGGGGTCACTCACCGAGGGCCACCCGCCCGGCGCGGCGCACCGCCAGCCTCGAGGACGCGTCCTCCCGCACCCCCGGCCCCGGAGCCCAGGCTGCGACCGGCCCTACCCGCGGGGAGCCGCCGGGCCAGGCGTGGTGCCCACCACGCACCCCCCCGCCCCCCGCCCTGGGCCGAGGCTGCGTAAAGTGGGTCCACTGAGCCCCGCAGGGCAGGACGGGGCAAGGGTCTCAGGGGACCTTCCAACCTGGCAGACGGGCCAGGGCCGTGCCCAGGGCAGCTGGGGTCGGGGGTGTGCAGCTGGGAGACCAGGGACGGCCTGCCGCTCCTCAAAAGTTCTCGGAGCATCAAGAGGGAGGCCAGCCCTGGCCGGTGTGGCCCAGTGGATAGAGCGTCGGCCTGTGGACTGAAGGGTCTTGAGTTGGATTCCGGCCAAGGGCACACGCCCGGGGAGCGGTCTCGATCCCCAGCGGGGGGCGGGCAGCAGACAGCCGACCCATGACTCTCATCGCTGATGTTTCTCTCTCTCCCTCCCCCTTCCTCTCTGACATCGATAAACGTGTTTCAGGAAATGAATGAGGCAGAGCTGTGGGCTCCGTGCACCGCCTGGAGCAGCCACAAAGCCCAGAGAGCACCCAGACACCAGGCGCTGGGCGGCTCAGCGGCGAGGCTGACAGACAGCCGCGCTCTGCTCTGAGGTCCCTACTCGCCAGGCGGGCCAGCAGCCGCCCACCTCCACGGGGCCCGAGACTGCAGTGTCATGGCTGTGACCACTGGACACACACGTTTAAACACGTGTGTACCATGGAGTGCCTAGTCCCCTCCTCTCTGCCCGGACTCCACCCGGAAAACCCAGGTGACCCCGAATTCCAGGGGCCAGGGTGTGGGTGGCTCTCCCCTGCAGGCCAGCTGCCTCACTTAAGCCTGACCCCCCCGCCCCGTGCCGGCACTCAGCTCCCCGCTTGGCTATGAGCCTGACCCCCCAACCCCCAGCCCCGACTTCCCCAGGAGCCCCGATGCTCACAGCAGTGGGGTCCCCCCCGGACACCCCGAGGCTCATGGCCTGCGCTGCCCCGACCCTCCTGAGCCCCGGCCCCACCCCCGCCTGAAGTGGGAAGAACACGGAGACACGGGGAGCTCCCATGACGCACACGAGGCCGCCCCGGGCCCGCATCCCACACACAGGACGCGGCAGGAAGTGGGGGAGCAGGACGGGACTGTGAGCGGTCTCCCGCCCGCTGGGGATTCACAGAGAACAGGAAGGGGGGGCAGATGCGCTTCCTGTTTCCGACCGCTGATGCCAGGAGGCTCCCGGGACCGTCATCGCGCCCGGGGGAGTCGTCGGCAGCCGATGCGCCCGCCCCGCCCTCTAGGGGCCTCGCCCCGCTTGGCATCACTGCCCAGGCGAGACTCCCCCCACCCCCCCGCTCAGGCCCAGAGCTCCCTCGGCTCTGAGGGCAGGAGGGCCCGGCTCCTGGGACAGCGCCTCGGAGCTCTGGGGACATCCAGGGGCCGGATGTGGCCCGCTGCGAACATCACGGGAACTCGGGGAGAGCAGGGTGCGTGCGGGAGGGGCAGGGCGAGGGGGGCAGCCCTCCGAACGTGTGTGAGGCGGCAGTGAACGCCGATGGGCTGACAGGTTACATCAACCGGAAAAGAAAAGAAGAAACCCACAGAAACCAAGAGAAAGGAGAAGTTGGTGCGATCAGTCCCAGAGGGTGACGGTCTGTTCCGGAGACGGAAGACAGCGGCGCGGAGTGAGGGTAACGGTCTGTCCCGGAGACGGAAGACAGCGGCGCGGAGTGACGCGTCTAACGGTCCCGGCCGAGAACAGACACCCACGGGTTTAAAAAATGCGGCCGAACCGGTCCTCCACACGCTGCAACGCCAGCGGCGATCGGAATCTCGGTTATAAAACAGACGGAACGCGCCGGGCCAGGTCACCGGGCCTCGGGCCCCGAGGGCAGGCGCCTGAGAGGGGAGCACAGGCAGGCCCGGAGCCGGAGCGCGCTTCCCGGGTGCAGAGGCCCGGCCCACGGCGGCGGCACCCAGAGCTGCCAGCGGGACCCCGTCCGCTCTCCACAGGGCAGAGGGAGCGGGGACCACGGGACTCGTCCCGGGCGTGACCGAGGCGGTTATAAAACGTCGCTGTGCCCCAGCCCACGCCACTACAGAGACCAAAGGTGGCACAGGCCGTGGGAGGGGCAGGCTCTCGGGCGTCTGTAATGTTTCTCTCTCCACCGCCCGCCAGGCCTTCTGCTTTGTCAATAAAAAGCTGGAATGGGCTGGACGAGACCCGCTTCCTTTCACTCACAAAGACGGGGGGGGGGGGGTGTCCCCCATCACCCAGCACCAGAGAGGCCGACCCTGAGGCTCGGACCCGGAGCTGAGGCCCCTGGGAGCGGTCAGCGTCTGTCCGGCCCCCCTGGCTCCCCTCCTGCAGGCTCGGCGAGGGGTTCCCACGGCCGGTTCCCACACTCCTGCCCGGTTCCCCTCCTGCAAGCAAATGAGGCCGACAGAGCGGACAAAGCCGAGTGTGTACCCCATCAGGATGCAGCGCGCGCCGGCCTCGGGCCCAGCCTGGGGCCCTGCGCTCGGCTACCCACACCCAACGGGGCGGCCTTCCAGCCGCAGGCTCCTCCTGCTGGCTGCTCGCACCAGCCCACGCCCAGGGGTCCAGACCCAGCCTGCCCGAGCCAGGGGCCCCCGGGGTCCAGGCCCCTCCCAGACTCACACTCATCCACAGCACGAGCTGCGGCCAGAGCAGGACCAGACGCACCGCACCCCAGCTCCCAGCACCCCCTGGGACGGGACGGCTGCCCAGGAGCCTCAGGCCCGCCCCCGGGAGCCCTCAGAATCACGCCTGCAGAGCCCGTTTCCACAGAAGGTCAGTGTCACAGGCTCCAGCTACACGTGAACGTGGGGGACCCCCTCCACACAGGACACTCCCCAAACGTGGGATGAAGATGGAGGGAGGGAACGGAGAGCCGGGTCGCAGACACAGACCGAGACCCAGAGAGAAGCCCCCACAGGGCCTGGGCGCTGCCTCCACCGCTCACCGCACCTGCCCCCATCGAGCCCCCCTTACCCAACCAGCCCGCCCTGCACACCAAACTCCCCAAGGCCATGGGAGGAAGGCCCCTCCTCAGACACCCCCTTTCCTGACCGGCCCTCCTGCACCCCCACAACCCCCCTCCTCAGACACCCCCTCCCCCGACCGGCCCTCCTGCACCCCCACAACCCCCCTCCTCAGACACCCCCTCCCCCGACCGGCCCTCCTGCACCCCCACAACCTCCCTCCTCAGACACCCCCTCCCCTCACCAGCCCTCCTGCACCCCCACAACCCCCCTCCTCAGACACCCCCTCCCCTGACCGGCCCTCCTGCACCCCCAAAACCCCCGTTCTCAGACACCTCTGCCCTGACCGGCCCTCCTGCACCCCCACAACCCCCCTCCCCCAACCGCAGTCCTTCCACCCCCCCAGCTCCTCCCACACCCCCCTGGGCAGCGCCCTGCACGCCACCATCAGGGGGGGCACCCTCAGCGTGAACCGCTGCCAGGGCCCGCAGACCCGCCCGTACCTCCAGCCGGTCAACGCTCCTTGGCTGAGGCCTCGCCAGACCCCGGCCCCCGCTCAGAGCCGGGGCATCGGCAGGGACCAGAGCCCATGGCCGGAGTGGGCAGGGAGGCGCCTGGGGCTGCGCCCGGTCAGCGGGCTGCTGGCTCCTGGCGGCGGCGGCGGCCACAGGGCCCTGCGCAGCGGGACCGAGTCCAGCGGCGGGCGATGCCAGTGCTGCCCGGGGCCCCGCGGAACGGCGCGGACACAAAGGCAGCCGTGTCTGGGGCCGGACTGGGAACCACAGGACTTCCTTCCCAGCTCGAGGCCCAGGAAGAGCCGTCCGGTCCGGCTGCGTCCGCGGCCTGGCTCCCGCTCCGGGCCGGTCTCTCCCGCGGACCCGGGACCAACAGGGTCTGTCCTCCCACAGGAAGCGCCGCCACAGCCCACGCTCGCGGGAGTCACGGATGTTGGGAGAGAACCCAGCGCCCCCCCGCCCCCCCCAAGCCGGTCCCAGCTGACCGCGTGGCCGGCTGCCAGGCCTGTCCTCGGGGAGGCGGCCGAACCCTGCGGTCCGAGCGGGTGGGACGGGCTGCGATTCCCAGGCTTTTCGGGGACGGGAGGGCAGGGAAGAGGCGCTGAGACCATCCTGCCCAGCACCCGCCGCCTCCTCCCAGCAGCGTCTCCCGACCCAGCACACAGAGCTCGCCCGGCACGAGGGGCCCTGTGCTCAGGGGCAGAGGTCAAAGGGCAGAATGCGAGTCCCTGAGGGGACCAAAGGGGCCACGCCAGCCCGGGAGGCGGGACCCAGCGAACTGCCCCCATGGGCCCAGCCGGGAGGACGGGGCGCACGGAGGGACGGCCATCCCTATGCCCGGGACGGGCCCCTCCTGACCCCGAAGCCACGAGATCGGACCCGACCGCCATCGGTACACCCTGCTCGTCGCCTTCGGGCCCTATGGGTCCCCCCTGAGGCCCCAGGAGCTGCCTGGCCTCCGGGACCCCGCCGGGACCGAGGGCTGGAGGGCAGTCCCGTCAGGACAGGCTGGTGGCCAGTGCCCGTCCAACTTCTCGCTCTGCTGGAGCCGGGGACCCGTGTGCTGTGCCAACGAGGCCTACTCACAAACACGGGGCTGGCCAACACCAGTGTGGCTCAGTGGATAGAGCGTCGGCCTGCCAGACTCCAGGGTCCCGGGTTCTATTCTGCTCAAAGGCATGTACCTGGTTGCGGGCACATCCCCAATGGGAGGTGTGCAGGAGGCGGCTGATGGATGTTTCTGACTCTCCCTCTCCCTTCCTCTCTGTGGAAAGTCAATAAAACATATTAAAAACAAGCAAACAAACACACACGTGGCCGAGGCACCACCCGTCGTAAGGCCACGCACCTCGCAGGACACGGATCCCGGGGGGGCAGCACAACCGGGCCCACTCGGGAGCCGGGCAGGCTGCAGGGACCTGGGCGCCTAGCAGCTGCGGGTCCCAGTTCGTGCGGCTGATCGCACACCCTCGGGCCCACGCCTCGCCACCACCCCACCTTCTTAAGGAAAGGGGGAGGGGCAAGGTGCCGTGAGGTGAGGCCGGGGCCCCGGGCACCCTCCGGGCTCCGGGTCAGAATTATCTGGGTGAGGATCCACCAGGGTGTGTGCCAGGGGCTGCCCCCCTGAGCCTGCCCCCCCGAGCCCCGCCTGAAGCAGAGGGGCCAGCTCTGAACGACACTGCCCACCGGCAGCCCGTCCACACTGCCTGCAGCTGCCCCCCCCCCCTCGGGCTCAGGGCCCAACCAGTGCCCACCACCAGCACACCCATCACGGTGCCCACCCACCAGGACCGCCCCGCCCTCCCATGGAGGCTGCCCCACCGCGGCCACATCCCCAGAATGCCCCCACTCAGCCCGCCACCCCCTCCTGGGCGCTCCGTGCAGTCCCGGCCCAGCGCCCTGCCCTTGCCCAGGATGAGCAGGTGAGCCAGTGTGCATGTCAGCCCTGCAGCCTGTGCCAGCCTCAGGTGAGGGTCCTGTCCTCCCAGCGTGCCGGAAGCCGGAAGCCCGTCATTGTTTTAATGGCGGAGAGCTGTGGACGGGAATCCGGAGGGCTGGTCCACCTTGATCGCTCTGAGGGGTCGGAGCCAATCACTGGGTGTTGGTGGCTGGAGCAGCCCCACCTGTTCGTCCTAAGGAGATTCACTGATTGGATTTTACTGGTGTTTCTTGCCTGGGGGAGACGGGTGTATCTTGTGATCTTAATCTGAATAAAAGGGAAGGTAAAGCCAGAGCGAGCAGTAGTTCTTCCCCTAGAGTTGGACTCCCGCCTGGCCCCCATTTCCAAATTAATGCTTTTCTCTTTATTCATCTGTGTGCGGCCTTCTCCAGAACCCGAACCCTGAACCGGGGACCCTGAATCACGCGGAACGTGAAAGGGGTTCCCACATTTGGCCCCAGGGACGCCACGCCAGCTCTTTCCTTCCTCCACCTGACCAGCGACCCGGGACCCTGCGGCAGCCCCGATGCTCACACCCCCCCCCCCACTCTCCATATGAGGGGAGCCCGCACCCCACCTCCTGCCAGCTGGTCAGGAAAAGAGCAGCGCCGGGCAGGCCTGGCAGCACAGGGGCCCAGCCTGGATTTCAGCCTCTGCGCAAACTCCCGCCCGGGACACGAAACATTAAAACCACCCAGAGCCTCGGCGTCCTCTTTGCACCTGCTGCTGCCCAGGCCCTGCCGGGCCCCGGGTGCGGACAGGTGAGTCCCACGCAGCCTGACTGGGCGACGGCACGGCGGGCTCTGCAGGCGGAAGGGGCCGGGCCGCGTCTGAGCCCCGTACGTGGCACGTGGCACGTGGCCCTGTCCCCTGGCACTCAGCCTGCCCAGCACCCACACGGCTCAGGTCCGGCCGGGACTGTCACAGAATAACTGGGGACCGTGGAGCCCCAGACCTGCAGGAGGAATGGCGAGTAGTTAACGAGCGCCGACTGCGGTCCAGACGCCATCTCTGCCGGGAGGCGGGAGGTGCTGACGTGGCCGCCAGCCATGGCGACAGCCGAGGGCCGGGAAGGGCCTGAGGAGGCGGTGGCACGGCCGCTAACGGCACCGCGTAGCCCCCTGTGGGCCGCAGAGGGCACTGCAGCCGGGCACCCAGGGAACCTGCCAGAGGGAGACGGCGGAGCCGGTGAGAGCAGATGAGACCCCATGAGGTTTGGGGGCATAAGGGTCACAGCGTGGGGGTGCGGGAGCCGGCGGGGAAGGAGGTCGGGGGCCACCAGGATGGCTGGCAGGGTGACGGAGGAGCAAGGGTGGGAGCAGCCGGGTAAGGCGGTGTCCCCACCTGCAGCGAGTTCGCTAACCAGCTGCCCAGACTCCCACCTCCCTCTCGGCGCTCACACACCCGCCTGGGGAGGCCTGGTCCCCACACCCCCGCCCGGGAGGCTGGGTCCCCAGCCGCTCCCCCTCGTCCCAGGCCTGGTTATCAAGAGTTTAATAAGTATTAGGGTACTTATGGTGTCCCTCCCCTTTAAAGAGAAGGAAGCTGGTTCAGAGGGGAAGTCACAGACACCACCATTGGAAGATGGGGTCCGGGGCCCTGTCACTCCGGCCCAGGGCCGGCTCTTGGAGGGCACCCCTGCCCATCCCCGGAGGCCGCTCACAGGCCTGCTGGCCCAGGCCCGGCTCTCGGAGGCCCAGCGTGGCCGCAGCAAAGAGGGGAGGCCCGGGCTCTCAAGCACCCCCTCGGGCCTGCCTTCCAGTGCCTGCAGGTGGAGCAGGAACGCAGTCCCGGGCCCTGGACAGCAGCACAGCTGCCCCCGAAAACAGACAGGGTCACCCGTGGCCACGCCTCGGTGCACGCCCCAAGAATGGAGCGTCTGCACAGACCTGTACACACGTCCCTTCCTCACAGCGGCCGGGACGTGGGAGCACCAATGCCGGGCCTGGGGGCCATGGGGGGTGCTCAGGTCTGGGGGCCGTGGGGAAGTTCTGGGGGGGAGCTCGGGCCTGGGGTCTGGAAGGGTCTGGGGTCTGGCCGTGGGAGGTGCTCAGGCCTGGGGGATATAAGGGGGTGCTGGGGGGGAGCTCGGGCCTGGGAGCCACAGGGGGAGCTGGAGTGGGGGAGCTCAGGCTCGGGGGCCGTTGGGGTCACAGAGCGCTGGGGCTGGCAGGGCCTCCCCAAGCAGGAGCCACCGTAAACGACGGGGAAGACAGGACCCGCTGCTGCACAGCAAGCGCCTCCGCGGATCGAAGGTAAACACGTGAGCTCGGCCGTGACTCACGTCTGCCCCGGTCACAGCGGAGGAGGGCCGGGCGCTGCAGGGGAACAGGCCGTTCTCGGGGGACAGGAGCCGCCCTGGAGAGAAACCCAGCGGAAGCTGCACCAGAACCCGCTCCTGGCGGGAGGCAGACACGGGCGTGGGTGCCGGACGGGGCGAGGAGCGGAGCGGAGGGCGACGTGGCAGCGTCCGGGGGAGTGACGATCCCTTCCCAGGAAGCTGGCCCCCCCTGCCATCGACGGGGCGAGGCTGTTTTTATGAAAGAAAAACTGGGCGCCCCCCTCCCTGGCCCAGGCTCAGCACCTGCAGCCGAGAGCTGTGCACAGACCCCCTGCGAGGCCGTCCCCGCCCACCCGTCACCTCCTGGCGCGCTCGCCGGGCACGGCCCCGGCCCTGGCATGTGGGGAGCAGCCCGGCCCTCGTGCCCACGCGGCACGCCCTGGCACACCCTCTGCGGTGGGGAGGGCAGCAGGTGGGGGGGCACCCGGGGCTGTGGGGGGGGCCCTGCAGGAGCCCCGGGGAGTGTGCCGTCCGGGCTGGCGTGGAGGCGCGTCGGCTCCACCTTCCACCGAGAGCCGGACGTGAAGCGCAGGCTGCGGCACCGGGGCCGTGGTCAGTCAGCAGAGCCAAACATCAACAGTACAAGACTGACGTTTCTTTTGAGAGCCACATTTTTTAAACTTAAACTTCTTCAACACAGACTCGCCCAGGCCGTGGTATTTTGTTGAAGAGCCACATTCAAGGGGCCCGAGAGCCGCATGTGGCTCGCGAGCCCCAGTTTGCCGACCACGGCACCAGGGCGTCGACTCTCCACCGACGCCAGTCCCCGGAAGCACGGCGTGAGAACAACGCGGCGGCCGACACGCACAGGCCCCGCACGCCGGGTGGCTGTGCACACTCCGGTCCCCAGGCCCCAGAACCCGCTTCCTGTGTCCTAGGGACCCTCCCGAGTCTGGTGACATCCCGACAGACCCCACGTCTCAGCCGGCTTGTTCCCACGCGTCCTGTGACCGTCCCCAGGGAACCCCCCCACGGCCCCGGCCCTCCTCATGGGGCCGTCCACGGAGGCCCAGCCGCTGCGTGTGGGGGTCACCGCGGGGTGCACACGCCTGCACCGGCTCTTGTCCCGGTCGCTCCTCCTCCCTCAGGGCCTGGAAGGGGTGGTGGGTCCCCAGCAGGCCCGCCCCTGGCTCTGAACAGCTCCTGGTTCTGGAATCGGGTCCACCTGCCCCAGGGGAGCGGCTCCCACCCCGCAGTGGAGGGCATGGCCTTCCCAACACACCCCTGTCCCAGGCTGCCCCGGCCCCCCAGGGCCAGACCCAGCCTCAGCGCATCACAGCAAATCGGAGCAGTATCTGCATGCCCCCCCGCCGAGAGGTGGGGGAGCCAGGGAGAGGCCGTCAGGATGGGGGAGACTGTGCATGTCAGGATGCTCAGGCTTCAACTACAGGGGTCAGGGCTCAGGGGGCACCCCTCCAACGGCCACCCCCCCCCCAGACCCTCCAAACCTAAGGCCCCAGCACCCAGCACCCAGCACGGCCACCTCCCTCGCCCACAGGCCAAGGTGCGCCCGGCGGAGGCAGAAACCGGCATCTCTGCAAACGTGGCCCGGAACCGCCCCCGCCGACAAAGTGGCCCTTGTTCCCTCCGGTCCCCAGACCCCGCCCACAGTCACCTGCCGTGGGGAAGAGCCATGGCGTGGGGGTCCTCTGGCTCCGAGCCCGACTCCGCACCATCGCAGGCCGCCCGCGGGGCCGGTGGCCTCCTCCCGAGGAGCCCCGCGCTGGGCCGAGAGGCTCTCCGACACGGCCTTTCGGGGCGCGGGCCTCCTGCCAGGACCCCGCACGCGGCTCAGGGGGGCCGGCCCCGAGGCTGCCTGGACCCCGCACCTGGCCAGGCCTCGGGCGGCTCTGCCCCGGCCTCGGCCCCGGGTCTGCGGTGCTTCCCCTGCGGCCGCCCGCCTGCCCGCTGGGCTGAGGTCTGGCCCCGGCTCCCGGGAGGGGAGGGCAGGGCCCGCTTAACCAGCCAGGCAGGTTGGCACGCTGAGGAGGGAGGTTCCCCATCCCGCCTGGAGGGGGCGGCAGAGCCGATCGGCGCCTGGGACACCCCTCCCGGTGGCCACTCGACCCCACAGCCAGCTTCCCCACATCCCCTCCCAGGTCACCCTGGAAACGCAGCCCGGCCCCCGGGGGGTGCCGCACTCCGCCTCTGGCTGGTTTCCGAACCGGCTCCCTGGGCACCTGCTGTCTCCTTACCGCCTGGTGCCCCACAAACGCCAAGGCTGCGGGCCGAAGGGCGCCTTTCCCAGGCCCTGGTCTGGGGTCCCCCACACTGAAGAGTATAGAACCTGCTGCCCCTCCCAGCCTCCGGGACGCTCGGGGCCGCCCCCCACCTCCCCTCCAGGCCCCGGGAGACACCCACTCACGGCCAGGTCGGCCCCACCCCCCACCTCCAGCACCGACTCATCCCAGCACCTCCTCGCCAGGCCATTTCCACACTCGACACTTCTGGGAAGACCTGAGCCCCGCCCCCCACACCCGCAACACCCTGTTTCCTCAGCACCCACGGGAGCCTCTGCCGGCCCCTCCGGAACACCCTCCCATCCCAGGTCACGCCCTGCCCCTCGCCCGTCTGCGTTCTGACCGGCCCTGGCCTAGAACATTCCTTCTCATCTCTGGCCCCCGAGCCTGCCCACGGCGACCAGTCCTTCAAGACTCAATCCCACGGAGGGCTCAGGGAGGGGGAGCCGCCCCCCAGCAGATGCCTGAAGCGATGGCGGCACCACCGCGCGGTGTGGGTTCGAGGACGGCGCGCAGGAGCAGACGCGGGCCGGGACACGCACAGGCAGCGGGGCGGGAGCTCGGGGGGCGGTTCGGTCAGAAAGCCCTCGGCACACGGACCACAGGGTCTGCGACCCGCAGGGTGGCACGTGCGAGACTCGGCCAGCGCAGAGCCCCGAGTCCGAATGATGAGAAGAAAAAGATGGACGGACGGCGTGGCTCACGGCGTGGCTCACGGCGTGGCTCTTGGCTGAGCGTCGACCTCTGAGCCTGGAGGTCACAGTCTGCGGCCCGGGCAGGGCACAGGCCCGGTTTGTGGGCCTGATCCCCAGTGGGGGGCGTGCAGGAGGCAGCAGATCCATGATTCTCTCTCATCGTGATGTTTCTCTCTCTCCCCGTCTCTTAAAAAAAGAAAAGAAAAGAAAAGAAAAGAAAACTCAGGCCCTGACTGGAGGGGTCAGCTGGCTGGAGCGGCGCCCCCCTGCACCGAAAGGCTGGGGTTCGATCCCCGCTCAGGGCGCACACGGGAGGCAGCTGACGGGTGGTTCTCTGTCTCTAAACGTAACCTCGGGGAAGGAGTTAAGCAAAAGAAAAAGATTCGGCCCACAATTCCCCTCCCTTGACGTCCCCCCACCCACCACTGCTGCTATGGAAACTCGGCTCTTAAGGCAGCGCTGGCACCGCACCTGCCCGCCACGCCTGCCCTGCGGGGCTGGGGACCCGGCTACCGGCGCCCGCGGAACGTGTGCGAAGTGGACAAGAGCAGCGCGTCCGTCCTCCCCGTCCGAGGCACCCCTGGCCTGCCTCACCTCGAGACCCGGGCCGCCTTCCGGCCGCGCCAGGTTGAGGGAGAGGGCACTGGGCGGGTGCCATCGCCTCCCGGGGAGAATCCCAGGGAGGTCGGCGGGCCCCGTGGCCAGCAGGTGCCAGGTGGTGCAGACACAGCCCGCCCGGCACTGCAGGTAAGCCAACTCCTCCCATCTTTTTGCTGAAACGGTTTCTTTTTTAAAAACGGCAAGGAGAGCCCCGCCGGCTGGCCCAGCGGTTGAGACGGACCCAGGAAGCAAGAGGTCACCCGTTTGATGCCCGGTCAGGGCACCTGCCCAGGTCGCAGGCCTGATCCCCGGTGTGGCGCGTGCAGGAGGCAGCCGCCCCGTGACTCTCTCGTCTTTGATGTCTCTCTCCCTCCCTCTCCCTCCCTCTCCCTCCCTCTCCCTCCCTCTCTACCTAAAGAACAATAAAAACACCTTAAAAATCGTACCAGGAGAGAGCCCTGATTTAGGTTACGTTGTGCACAAAAATAATCCCGGAGCAGGTCCCTTCTCCCCTAATTACAGAATTTAGGACAACATCCACGCGATTCTGGAATACTCTGTAAATAGGTCATAACAGGCTCTTTTTATCGCCACGATCGGAAAACGCCGCGTGGCGGGGCCGGGCTCTGTGTGTGAAAGAGCCACAACAGGGAGGAGCCGGTGTGACCTCTCCCCACCCCCACCCCCGCCCCGCATGACCCCAGTGAGACGCCTTCGAGAAGCGGCGAGCCTGCACAACCCATCGCCGGTCCTGGACGGAGCCACGGAACTCCATTCCGGGTGGACACCCTGCTCTGAACTCCGGTCTCCCACGGCGAAGACGTGGCTGCTCCCCGATCTGATGGGAGCAGAGAGAACATTCCGGAGACGGAGTCCGGCCCGGCGTGTGACTGGCTGGCGCTCAGCTCTCTCAGCGTGACTCAGGCAAACAACTCACTCGGCCGGTCCCGATCACACAATTGAGCAACCAATTGCACAACACGCGTGCCTGACTTCAGAGGCTGATCTGTGGACCGGGGCGGCCGGGTGGGGCCTCACGTGCCGGGCACCCTGGGGGGGGGCCGGTGGGAGACAGGCCTCGACGCCCTCGCTTCCGGGAGCCGCGGTGCCCCGGGCCCGTCGCAGACTGGACGGGTGAGCTCCCTGCCCGGCCGTCCTGCAGGCACGGAAACGCCCGGCGTCCCATCCCCGCACCGAACACTTCCGCCCCTCCCGGCCGCAGCTGGTGGAGAGCCGGGGGGCCAGGCCCTCTTAAGGATGGAACCGGGACTGGGCGGGAGATTGGCCTTGTTCAGCTCCGGAACAAGGGGCCCAAACCACAGTCCATCTTCAGATGCGGCAGCGAAGTCTGTCCTTCAAGGCCGAGGAGAGGATGTGCGATGGGCAACAAGCTGGGGGAGCAGTTACCTGCCTCACTGGCCCCCCGAGATGGATGGTGAGCATGCCATCTGCCTCGGGGACGCCGTCACCCGCCACGCTCGTCGGCTTGGGCCCCTGGCTCCCGCCCCAGCCTCAGCTCTCTTTCCCCTTCCCCCCCGGAGACCTCGCCCCCCTCAGTGGTCGTCAGACACCCAGCTCTCCTCCCAATCTTGCCTGCCTGTTCCCCCACCCAGCACATGGCACACGGTCTGTGGTCTGAGCCCTGGGCCCCCTCCCCCCAAGCCACCCAAGCCAGGCCAGTCACCAGCAACCAGACACCCACTGACCCAGCACACGCGGTGGCAGCCCCAGCCCGGGGTTAGGGGGTCCTCTCCTGCCACCCCATCCTCTCCTCGGCTCTCTGTCAGAGACCAGGTGCTGCAGCTCCTGGGGACACAGAGACAGCGGCGAGCAAGGCCTGGGACAGACCCCGGGGCAGGACAGGACAGGGGCGACCGTGTGCCCAGAGCTGTGTGGGCCGGTCCCGCCTGACCCCCCTGCCTGGGGGGAGAACCGAGACCAGAGGCCTGCACCAGCCACCACGGTGGGGTGGCCCTGCTGACCGCCAGTGGCTCAGCCACCCAGGCCGACAGTAGGGTTGGGGGTGGCCTGTGGGGTCACCCGGCCTCCCCGGCCCAGGCCTGCCCTCAGGGAGCTCAGTGTAGTGGGGAGACTGTCCCGCAGGTCCCGTGCCAGGTGGCAGGGAGGGCTGGGGGTGGCGAAGGGTCAGGGGCAGGCTGGATGTGGTTCAGGCTGGCCTCTGAGAGGCTGGGCAGGGGGGCCTGTGCCCCGGGCACACGGTGGGCGGGAGAGAGGGGTCTCCCCAGGGGAAGAGGACAGGGCCATCTGTTAACACCCTAAGGAGGGGGCGGGTGGGGCAGGGCCGAGGGCAGGGCCGAGGGCAGGGCCTTCCGGAAAACAGTGTTCAGACACTTAGCTCGCCCCCTGAGGCCCCACACCCTTGTCTGCAAAGTGGGAACACTGGGGCCCTTGGGGGGGGGCAGCCCACCTCCTACGCCCCCTGGCATGTGGTAGGTGCTCAGACACCCACAATGCGCCCCCGCCGTGCTGTCCACCCTGGACCACGTGAGACGGGGGTCCCCGGCACCCACCCAGAGCTCGGCTCCCCCCACACCCAGAGCTCATCTTCAGACGGCCGTCCTCCCCGCGCAGGGCTGCGACTGCAGGAGAGCAGGGGCCGAGGCTGAGAGCGCGGCTCAGGCCAGGCCTGCTCCCTCTTCCTGCCTCCATTCGCCCAGACCGGCCCCGCAGAGAGCCAGCCAGGCCCGCCGCCCGGGAGGCGGAGCGGACCAACCTGCAGACGCTGGCACCTCCCCGGGCCGCGGCCGCCCGCCCTCGTGCTGCTCACCTGCCGGGTGAGGGCGGCTCCTGGGCCGGCTCCCTGCCTCCTCACCGGGCACCTGTCCTGGTAGCAGATGGGGCTGCAGGCTCATCGCTGGGGCCTGGCCGCTCAGAGCCACAGCTCAGAGGCCGGCACTCGGGCAGCCCAGAAGAGCCGCCGCCCTGCCAGGCCACCTCAGCTCCCCCCGCCCCAGACGGGCCCTCCCAGCAGGCACGACCCCCAGACACAGGGTGCCGGGAGGGGGCAGCAGGGGCGGAGGGCCGGCCCCCTGGGTCCTCTCCATCCGCACTCCCATCCTGCCCGCAGCTCCGCCCGCCGGGCGTGCCTGGCTCTCTGGCAGCTGACTCAGAGCTCGCTTCCTCTCCGAGGCCAGGCCCACCTGGCACAGGCCGGCCACGGCCACCTCACTCCCTGAAGCCCCGCCTCCAGGCCCAGCTCCTTTGGGTCCACCCCCACCCACCCCCACCAACACCCTTAGATGCTCACATCCAGCGATGGATGACTCCCTCGGGCGTGCTCCACAAATCTCCCTGCATTCTTAAATTTTTTTTTATCCTCACCCCAGGGTGTTTTCAATTGATATTTTTAAAGACTGGAAGAGAGGGAGGGAAGGAGGGAGAAAGGGAGGGAGGGAGGGAGGAAGGAAAGAGAGAAACATCAGTGAGAGAGACGGGGGGGGGGGGGGGGGGGGGGTGCGCACATCAATGGGTCGCCTCCCACACAACCCAGGTTAATGCCCAGGAACCGAACCTGTGACCATCGGTGCCACAGCTACTGCGCTGACCTCGGCCAGGGCTCGCCCCGCCTCCTTGGGCAGCGGCTGGCGAACAAAATCCGGCTTTTCTCGGGTCCCGAGGGGCCCAGCGTGCCCGCTGTGCGCACCCACAGGACAGGGCCAGGCGGCGGCCACCACAGACGTTCCCGCCACGGGCAGCCAGGCCCGGCCTCTCTGACCCTCCGGAGGGCCACAGGGCAGCCCTGGGCGCCGGAGCCAGCACGGCCGAGGCGTGCCCAGAGGTCCTGCGGGGGCAGCACGCCGGGCGCCAGGGCCCCGGCAGGGTCCCCTCCTCCCGCCCCGCCCCACCCACGCCGTGAACCCCAGTCCCATGGCCAGGACGCAGCTCCCCCCGCCTTCTCGGCAGCGTCCGGGCACAGGGACGGCCCTCGGACCATGGCCTGCGTGGCGGCCCACGGCCGTCGGTCCCACCTGCGCTTCCCAATGAGACTGGCTGGTGACACTGAGGGTTCGAGTGTTCCCCTAACGACTGGCCTGGCTTCGGACTGTCACTGCCCCGGGGGGAGGGCGCGGAGGGGAGGCTGGCGTCTGCCTGTCTCTGCCACCCCGAGTGCCCTCCGAACTGTGAGGCGCTCCTCCAGGCCAGGCTCACCCTAGAGGTGCAGCGGGCACCAAGCGGCTGCCGGTGGCTGGGACCCCAGAAACGAGTCCAGTCACCCCGGAGCGTGACTCCGAGAAGGGCCGTGTCTCAGGCCAGCACCGCCCGCCGCTGCCTGTGCCCATCACGTGGGACCTACCGGGCACACACCCATCCAGTGGGCAGCAGGATGGCGGTGTGGCCGGCAAGGTCGGGGGGCGCACCCGGAGGGAGAGGGGAAGGGGGACCGCAGGCTGGCCCCACATGGGCCGTGGCCTCGCTCCGAGCGGCACGGCTGCCAGTCCAGCACGGTCCACTCACCGCTCCGCCCCCTCCCTCAGACCCTCCTCAGGCCCCAGCCACACGCCCCAGGGGACCCCGACACGGCCGGACCTGCCAGGCCACAGCGGAGGTGTGGGCGCCCGCTGGCTGGGCCTCCAGGGGCGCTAGAGAGGAGCAGACCCCACCAGCCAGCGCTGGCCCAGGGGTGTAGGGGGGGCTGAGGTCCCTCCCCCCGCCCGCCCTCGCCCCTGCCCTCCCCCGGCCCCTGCTCACTCTGCACAGCTCCCACTGCGGCCTTTTCCTGCCCACAGGGCCGCAAGGCAGCAGACCCTGCAGGAAGCGGGAGCCCACGCAGAGGCTCCCCGCCCCCCAGTCCCCCGGCAGTGACTCGCCCAGCTCTCCCCACCCCAGATCGCAGGTGGGCTCGGTGCCCTGCACGGCCACTGCCACGGCCACGGCCACGGCCACACGCTCTGCACGGCCACGCACAGGTGGGCGCTCTTCCTTCAAAGGCCGCCCCACCCAACGGCACAAATTCAAAGGCGGGGGGGGGGGGGGGGGCCCTGGCAGGACCCGGTTCTGTGGAGTGTCAACTCCCAAGGGCCCCTCTCTCTCGCTGGCCAGGCCTCCAGGGGGTTCACAGCCAGCGCCCCTTTCAGGTTTCAAAGGACGCCGAGGGTGTCCCGTCCCCCACAGCCCCGGCTGCCAGCTCAGCAGGGACCCGTCATCAGCTCTGCCGCTCCCTGGAGGTCGGGCTGCTCAGGGAGGTGGCAGCCCAGCCTCTGCAGGGCCCTGCGGGGGACCCTGCCACGCCCCTCCCCTCCCTTCCCCTGTGCTGGGAGGGGGGCAGGAGGGGGAGGCAGAAGGGACTGCCCGTGGACACCACACTCTGGCCCACGCAGCCACTTCCCTTGTCGGGACACCTACCCTGACCCCGGGCAGCGGCCACACTGGACCTGAGCCATGAGGTGGATGCAAACGGGGGAGCCGGTCCTCCCTCCCTGCAGTCAGGGGCCGTGACGGGTCAGGAAGGAGGGGAGCAGAGGGCCCCGAGGTAAAGATTCGGCTGTGTCCACATCCCCAGGGCGAGCACACTCCCACGGGAGCCACTACAGATGTGTGTCCAGTCCCATCACTGAGCTGCCCGCAGCAAGAGCACGCCCGCACCGGGCCTGGCTCCTAAACCCGCTCTCCCCCGAAGGAGCCGGCCCCGGGACCCCGGGCTGACTGTGCCCGGAGCCGGGACCCCTGCAGCCGGACGGGGAGGACGGCTCCTGTCACCCCACCATGGCGGGGCTGTGGCAGCCGGAGGGCCGATGGCCACAACTGGACCAGGCGACGACCAATACCGTGGGGCCCGTCGCAGCACGAAGCACCGAGTCCACACGGATGCACGCGGGACTGAGCGGGGGGGGGGGAGGGGGGTGTGCAGTCCCCACGCAGAATTCCAAGTTATTTTGACGGATGCCCCACCCTAGAAGGCGGAATGCAGCTCCCGCCCCTTTAATCTGGCCTTTTCTATGGAGTTTTGTTTTTTTTTCCAGAGAGGAAGGGAGACACAGAAACATCAGTGATGAGAATCGTGGACCGGCTGCCTGCTGCACGCCCCACACTGGGGATCGAGCCCGCAACCCGGGCCTGTGCGCGGACCGGGAATCGAACCCTGACCTTCTCGTTCCTAGGTCGGTCGATGCTCAACCCCCGAGCCACACTGTTGGGGCTCCCCCAGCCCCCTTTAACTTGGACCGTGCTTGCTAACCTTCTCCCAAAGAGGACGCTGTGGACAGGGGGAGGCTCCCAGCGGAGAAGCCTGCCGGACAGGCCTCAGCCAGGAGGCAAGGTCAAGGTGACAGCGGTCAGTCATGTGGACAGGATCTGATGAGAAGGGACGTCTGTGTCCTCCCAAACCCACGACCCCAGTCTGACCCTGAGAAAAACAACCAAAGTCCAACAGATGAATTCCAATCGTCCAAATCCCCTCCTCCAGAGAGGGGGCCCGAGATGCACCTGGAGCTGCTCGGTGCCAAGGTCCTCAAAACAGAAAAGCCGGAAACTGGCCCCGCCCAGAGGCCCCACAGCTCCTGGGAAAGAAGGGGAGCATCAGCCCTGTCCGGTGTGGCTCCGTGGACAGAGCGTCAGCCTGCGGACCAAAGGGCCCGGGTTTGATTGCGGTCAGGGGCATGTACCGTGGCTGCGGGCACGTCCCCAGTAGGGGGCGTGCAGGAGGCAGCTGATGGATGTTTCTGTCTCATCGATGTTTCTGACTTTCTATCCCTCTCCCTTCCTCTCTGTAAAAAATCAATAAAACATATTTTTAAAAAAAGAAAAAGAAAAGGGTGCATCGGGTGGAAAGCAAGGAAATCTGAGAGAAATGGCCTATGGTTCACTCCCTGTGGCCATGTTCCACACGAAGGTGAATGTTAGTAACAGGAGAAGGTGTTGGTGGAGGGGGACGGGACGGGTGGAGGGAAACTATATTGTATTTGTAATTTTCCTGTAAGTCGAGTAATACTGTTCTAAAAAGTAGTCTAATTGTCTAGTTAATAAACAAACACACAGCACTACCCAGCCAGTGATTCTCATTATTGATGTTTTTTTTTTACTTTTTTAATATATTTTATTGATATCAGAGAAGAAGGGAGAGGGGGAGAGAGATAGAAGCATCAATGATGAGAGAGAATCACTGATCGGCTGCCTCCTGCACGCCCCCTACTGGGGATTGAGCTCACAACCCGGGCATGTGCCCTTGGCCAGAATCGAACCTGGGACCCTTCCATCCATCAGCCGGTGCTCTATCCATTGAGCCACACCGGCCAGGAATTCACTGATATTTCCTTCCATCTCTCCCTCTTCCCTCTTCCTCTCTGACATCAATAAAAATACATTTACATAAATAAGTAAACACATCAGCAAGCTACCCAGCAAGGTGGGGGGCGGGGCCGTCAGGAGGGGCTCAGGCTCCCTCAGCAGCTCTCTGAGCATCTGGCACCCACAGCCACACCCGGGCCTGGCCTGGATGGAGGCACTAGGGAGACACAGGGAAGCAGGAACAGTGGGGAAGCCCTGGCTAGTGTGGTTCAGTGGATAGAGCATTAGCCTGTGGACTGAAAGGTCCCGGGTTCGATTCCGGTCAAGGGCATGTTACCTAAGTTGCAGGCACACCCCCAGTAGGGGGTGTGCAGGAGGCAGCTGATGGATGTTTCTCTCTCATCGATGTCTCTAGCTCTCTATTCCTCTCCCTTCCTTTCTGTAAAAAAATCAAACAAATATATATATGGTTAAAAAGGGATAGTGGGACAGTCGGTGAGAGAAGGGCTCCCTCCCCCCCCCACAACAATTCATCCCCACACACTTGCACTGTCCTCACGAGGCCAGCCAGAGGTCAGGTGAAAGCAGGGCCCTGCCCCCAGGAGCTCAGAGCACAGGCGCCCGGACCCTGTGGGAGGGGAAAAGGCCGGGAAGGCTCCCTGGAGGAGGTGGCTGAGCACAGCTCACACAGACAGCCACTGACGGTGAGATGGGACCCGTGCCGTGGCCGTGGCTTGGGGTCCCTGCACACAGCGGGGAAACCCCCAGAGTCCTTGGCCGGCATGTAGCAACAGAAGGGGCTTGTGAACTCTGACCTCCAGTGCAGGTGAGGCCAAGCACACCCTCCATCCCCTCCCCACCCCCACGGACACACAGAAGGTGGTCCAGGCCGCTGGGCACGGGGGAGGGGCCAGACTTCCGAAGAGGCAGAAAGCACAGCTCTGCCCTGCGCCCGGGGAGGACAGCGCACACGCTGGACGGCGGACACGGACCCGAAAGCCTCGTCGTGTGCGATTCGTTCACGCGAAAAGCTCAGAGGCAGACGGCAGAGAGGAAGGGGGTCAGTGGCTTCCAGAGGCCGGTGGGCAAGAACGAGGGGTGACGGCTAACGGCCATGGGTGCCTTTTGGGGGTGACGGACATCTGAAATTAGACGGTGGCCGTGCCTGCACAACTGGAGAATACAAGTCAGTGAGTTGCGCAATTTCGAGGAGCAGATTGCGTGGTGGGTGAATTACACCTCAGTAAAGACGTTGGAACACACCACACACACACACACACACACACACACACAGTCTCACGGCCCAGCCTCGGCCCCTCCCCACCCACAGCCCGGCTCAGCTGCCATGGGCTCCCCCAGCTGGGGTCCCCGGGCCTGGAGTCACTGGTCCCGGGCCTGACCGGCTGCAGAGGGACCCCACGGCGGAGTGAGGTGCCCGCCGCTGTGGCCGAGCTCCAGGTCAGGCCCCGCAGGGAGCGTGTCCATTCACTCCCTGCCACGGGAAGGAGCCAGAGACATGGCAGACACAGGGGTGCAGGCGCCCACAGGGGAGGAGGGCAGGGCGGGCGGGCGGGAAAGGAAGCCGCACCCCTGTCCTGGGCGGGTCTGGGCACAGCTGGGCAAACTCCACGCCACATGTGCTCTGACAGCTCGGACCCTCTCCACCAAACATGGGAACCGACAGAGGGGCGAGTGTCTCCCCAGCCCCCACCCCTGTGACCCCCGAGGCGCCCTGGCCTTTGGTTTCTCCACCCACGACTTCACTTGAGTTTGGTGGCCTCAAGGGGTTCGGGGTAGAGCTGCCCTTGCCCCCATTTTGGAGGGACAGGTGTCCCCCCTTCACAGAGGAGAGTAACATGGCAGGGCCCAGGGCCACAGATCTTCCCAGAAGCCCTCACCCCTCGACACCCCGGCCACGCCACCCACACTAGCCAGTGCGGGAATGGGGGACCCCTGCTCTTTCATCGCCTCCCTCCCGGGGAAGCGCAGGGCCACTGTCCAGCACCCGCCCCCCGTATTCCAGACCAGGACCCTGTTTACAGGCGCTGAGCTGCAGGAGGGACCAGCCGTGAGGAGGCACCCCTCAGCCTCGCGGAGAGGTGAGCGGTACGCCCAGGGACAGCGGCAGCACCACGCCTTTACTCCCCCGACCCCCCTGCAGACTCCCCCTGCAGACCCACCCCTGTACACACACACCCTGCATACATACCCCTGCACACCTCCCCCGCACCACACCCCTGCACACACCCTGGCACACATGCCTGCACACACACTCCCTGCGTACACACCTCTGCACACCTCCCTCGTACCACACCCCTGCACACACCTTGGCACACACACCCCTGCACACAACTCCCCTGCATACCCCACCTACACACACACCCTGCACACACCCCTATACACACACCCCACCTACACACACACCCTGCACACACCCCTCTACACACACCCCTGCACACCCCACCTGCACACACCCCTATACACACATCCCACCTACATACACACCCTGCACACACCCCTCTACACACACCCCTGCACACCCCACCTGCACACACCCCTATACACACACCCCACCTACACACACACCCTGCACACAGCCCTCTACACACACCCCTGCACACCCCACCTGCACACACCCCTATACACACATCCCACCTACATACACACCCTGCACACACCCCTCTACACACACCCCTGCACACCCCACGTGCACACCCCACGTGCACACCCCCCTATACACACATCCCACCTACAAACACCCCCTGCACACACCCCTATACACACACCCCTGCACACCCCACGTGCACACCCCCCTATACACACATCCCACCTACAAACACCCCCTGCACACACCCCTATACACACACCCCTGCACACCCCCCTATACAAACATCCCGCCTGCAAACACCCCCTGCACACAGCACCGAATTCAGAGACTGCGAGGTTCAAAGCTGGCCCTGCCTCTCACCAGCTCCTCACTCCCCGCCTCCGGGCCAGGCTCCATCTGGGAGGCGAAGCTGAGACGGGCCCGCCTCCGGCGGCTGCAAACGCAGTCACATCAGGAGTGGACCGCAGCCCTGCTGGCCTCCGGCTGGCGCTGCCTGTGGCCGGCTGGTGGCTGGTTTGTTTTAAACACGTCTTTATTGATGTCAGAGGCAGGAAGGGAGAGGGAGAGGGAGAGGGAAGGAGAGAGATGGGAGGGCGAGTCATGGGTCGGCTGCCTCCTGCACGCCCCCCACTGGGAATCGAGCCCTGAACGGGAATCGAACCCTGGCCTGGCTCACAGGTGGATGCTCAGCTCCGAGCCAGGCCGTGCGTGTGTCAAAGCAAAGACCCTTCTCGTTGTGACTTTCGATTCACTGAGACTTCTGTCCCGAACCCCAGAACCTGAACGCCGCTGGGGATTCCTGGGAGGCGGCCGGCCTTCGGAGCCAACTACCCACTTTCCCATCCTGCTCGGCCGCTCGCCCACCGGGGCCATAGGCGGCCGCCGCTCCCTGCGCCCGGTTCCCCCACTGCAGGATGGGGTGGGGGCGCGCCAGGACCACAGGGGACAGGGTGGGGGACCAGCACGGCGTCCGAGGCCGAGGCCTGGTTTCTGGGACCGTTCCTAGCTTTCTCACGGGGCCAGCACCCCTGCCTTCGGCTGGAACCCAGGGACTTCAGTCACAGGGCTGAGCACAGTCCATCCCGGTTACAACTCAAATGCCACCAACAGCCCTCGGGGCGGGGGGACTGTCATGGGGTGAGTTACGGCCCGGTCTCCGCCCAGCCCTGCGCACCGGCCACAGCCACGACCACGTGCAGACACCAAGGGTCTCTGATTGGGATCCTCGCTCTCCCCCCCCCCATGTCTGCAGGAGCCCCCGGTCGGAGCGGCCAGCCTGGGGGGTCTGCCTGGACGTTCTCAAGCTCACCGGCTCCAAGCAGGGGCCGGGCTGGGTGGTGCCTCCGCGGCTCCTCCACCTCCAGGGACCCAGCCTCCGCCCAGGCCACGGGGCGGACTGCGAGGCCCGGAACTCGGCGCCTCTGCAAGGCTGTCCCCTGCACTCTGCCAGGACGCAGGCCCCGGGAGAGGTCCCCTGGCCACGCCACCGACCGGCCTGCACCCCCGCAGCACCAGGCCCTGCCAGCTCTCAGCCGCCCCCACACAGAGGCCACCCGAGCGACCCCGAGGCCACTCCGCCCGGCGGCTCCCAGAGGACGCCGTGCCGGCCAGGATCTGTCGTCCCCCTCACCCAGGCCAACGCCTCTCTCCCCGACTCGCTTTCACTTCTCCCAGCACAGTGGCCTCCCACCCGGACAGAGGGTGGCAGCCTGTGCCCCACCCTAAGGGAGGAGCAGACACCAAGCAGGGTGGCCTGGGCCTGGGCCGCCACCCTCATCTTCCTGCCTCCCCAAACACCCCGCTCCAGCGCTGACAGGCGCCCCAGGATCACCCAGGTCCCACAGCACCCACTGGGCAGAGAGCCCCCCTCCTGACATGCAGAGAGCCAGGCACAGGAGGGGGGACCAGAAGCCACAGCAGGGGAAACTGGCCTCGATCCCCAAGGATGGTAGCTGCCCCCCGCCCCCGGGCCCCTGGCCCCCTGCCAAACAGCAGCCGGCTGCAGCCAGGCCGCGAGACGGGAACCCCTTCCCTCAGAGCTGGGGGATGGGCGTCCACAGGGAAGTCCCAAACCATGGAGCGTGGGGAGCGGGGAGGAGCGCACGGGGCCCATGAGATGCCCTGCGCCCAGGGCACAGCCAACAACAGGGTCACCACGTAACGCCAGGGAGCCCCCCCTTTCTCCGATGACACGGGTTCCATCCAGGCCGCTCTGAGTCGCAGCGGCGTCTGTCACATGGCAGCCTCGCTCAGAGGCTCAGTTACAGCAAGAGGGGGCTGCATGGCCTGGGATCTGGTAACACTTCCCTGCCCCTGACCCCAGCCACTCTCCTCCCCTCTTCTCCTCTCCTTTCCCCTCCCCTCCCCTCCCCTCCTCCCCTCCATCCTATCACACACATAAACCTGATTCGATTCAGGTAGCGCTGGTGACTGAGGCCCAGGGAGAGGGAGGAAGGTGGAGGTCACAGGAGCGGGCCCCTACTCACCTCCTGACACCCACTGGGGCAGGTAAGCGGGGGGAGTGGGGGGGGGGCCTGGCAGGCCGGCGGGGGTCAGGGGGGAGACAGGCCCGCCCCGAGCTGGTGAGAGGCACTACACCATTGCCGGCCCGGAGCCGACCACACCAGAGCGCGCCCGTTTCCTGCACCGCTTTCCTGCGTGTGACAGACAGATGCGGGCCAGGCCCTGCCGGTGCCCAGGCTGCACCGCACCGCGGGGCCTCCCCCTCCCTCGGCCCACCGCCAGGGCAGCCCGGAGGAGAGAGGGCAGAGAAGGGGCGGCACCCGGCTAGAGGTCCCGGGGAACCACCTCCCAGGCTCCGGGTCCAAGCCAGCAACCCCCACCATGAACGCAGCACTGTCCGCACTCGGGGTGCGGGGAGGAGTGCGGCCCCTGCCCGACTCGCACCTGCTGCACGAGAACCAGCTCCCCAGGCAGGAGCCGAGGCTGGGCCAGGCAGAGGGCGTGCGGAGGGGCTTCCGCAGGAGGCGGGCAGGGTTAACGAGGCCCCGATCCGAGGTGTCCCCCTATCAGCCGAGGGGCATCACTGGAGCACTCACCCAGGGGCTGCGAGGCTCCAAACTGGCCTGGACGCAGGAGCAGAGCCAGGGAGAGAACGGCCGCCGGAGCAAAGGGCATTTCCAGCCTGGCCGGGCGTCTGACCTCTGCCCCGGGTGTGCCGGCACGGGAGCCGGCATCGCCTAATCTCACCCTCTCATCAGCACACTTCCCGCTTCCTGGGGGAAACTGAGGCACGGGAGATTCAATGCCTTCTTGCCCCAGGTCAGAACGGGTACGTGATGGAGACAGCCTCCAGGTTCCTGCCTTAGCTGCCGCCGGCCCTGCCCCTGCCCTGCCCCTGCCACCCAGCACCTGCCCCAGCCCCGCCCTTGCTCCTGCCCCAGCCCTGCTCCTGCCCCTGCCCCTGTCACCCTGCCCTGGCCCTGCTCCTACCCCAGCCCTGCTCCTGCCCTGCCCCTACCCTGCTCCTGCCCCTGCTGCCCCAGCCCTGCTCCTGCCCCTGCCCCTACCCTGCCCCTGCCTGCCCCTGCTGCCTCAGCCCTGCTCCTGCCCCAGCCCTGCTCCTGCCCCAGCCCTGCTCCTGCCCCTGCCCCTGTCACCCTGCCCTGGCCCTGCTCCTACCCCAGCTCTGCTCCTGCCCTGCCCTACCCTGCTCCTGCCCCTGCTGCCCCAGCCCTGCTCCTGCCCCTGCCCCTACCCTGCCCCTGCCTGCCCCTGCTGCCTCAGCCCTGCTCCTGCCCCTGCCCCTACCCTGCCCCTGCCTGCCCCTGCTGCCTCAGCCCTGCTCCTGCCCCAGCCCTGCTCCTGCCCCTGCCCCTGTCACCCTGCCCTGGCCCTGCTCCTGCCCCAGCCCTGCTCCTGCCCCTGCCCCTGTCACCCTGCCCTGGCCCTGCTCCTACCCCAGCTCTGCTCCTGCCCTGCCCCTACCCTGCTCCTGCCCCTGCTGCCCCAGCCCTGCTCCTGCCCCTGCCCCTACCCTGCCCCTGCCCTGCCCCTGCTGCCCCAGCCCTGCTCCTGCCCCTGCCCCTGCCCCTGCTGCCCCAGCCCTGGTCCTAGCCCTGCCCCTGCCCTGGTCCTGCCCCGGCTCTGGTCCTAGCCCTGCCCCTGCCCTGGTCCTGCCCCTGCTCTGGTCCTGCCCCCTGCCCCATCCCAGCCCTGCCCCTGCCCCTGACGCCCTGCCAGGCCGGGTGGGACCACAGCCCCAGGGCCCAGCTGATGGGTTGCAGAAGAGGCTCAGACTCGGGTTTCCTCTCCAACCCACACAAGGAAGGCCAGGAGGGAACCCCAGACTGCAAAAGGTGTCCCCCAAATGCCATCGCCCCCGCCTCTGGAAATGGAGGGCCGCTGAGGGATCCAGCTTCCAGAGGGCTTCCCCCCCACCAGGACTCTAACCATGGGTACTGCTCCTCCGCCATAGAGCTTGCAGGGGGGAGGGGCAGGCGCCAGCCCACCCATCCCTCCCTGATTGGGGTGCAGGGCCGGCTCTGGGAAGGGAGGGCCCAGGATGGGGGCTGCCACACCACACCCCCCTCCTCTCCTGCACCCCCCTCCTCTCCTGCACCCCCCTCCTCTCCTGCACCCCCCCTTCTTGCACATGGACTGGGCCCGGCGGAGCCCCCAACAAAGGAGGGGAGGGGGCGGCAGGAGGGGTGCGGGGCGAAGGCCCCAAACTTTTGGCGGGGTCGTCGCAGAGGTCGCAGGGCCCGGGGCTCCCTCCCCTTCTCAGGTGCCCCCAAAGGGTGAAGCGGGTCCGGAAGACAACATTCCCCGCGCCCACGCCCCCACCTGGCCTCGGGGACTCTCGGCCCCTCCAAGCGCCATGCCGACCCGGATCCCGCGCCCACAACGTCCTTATCTCCCCGGTGGGCCTGGCGGCGCACGGACCGGGGGACACCGGGTGCGGGGAACGCGGGGCCCGAGGGCGTGTGTGAGGGGCGCGCCAGGCAGGGCCCCGCTCCGAGGGCCGCTGGCTCCCGGCGCGCGGAGAACGTGGCCGAGCGCGTCGGGTCGCGGCCCCGCCGGCCCGTGCGGGAGAGTGTCCGTGGGTTCGTCCGGGTCTGTGAGGGCGTCCGTGCGCCGCCACTTACCCTGAGCGGAGGTCGGGGCCACCTCTCATCCACCTGCCGTCGCGGCGACCTCCTCGCCGGCCGCCCGGCCGCGCTGCACCTGCCGCCCGCCCAGGAGCCCAGCGGCGCCGGGGAGCGGAGGAGGCGGCCCCGCGGTTCCCGGCCACGAGCGCGGAGGCGGTGGCGGCGGCGGCGGCGACGGCGGCGCCAGGTCGCGCGCTTGCGTCCCGCTGCGCGGAGTCTGCGCGCCCCCGCCCCGTCCTGCGCAGCCGCCGCCCCGCCCCGCGCCGCCACCTGCCCCAGAGCGCCCCACAGCCCCCGCCCCCGCCGCACAGCCCCGCCCAGCGCCCTGCCTTAAAGGGGCCGCCCCGCCCCGCGCCGCCACCAGCCCATGAGCGCCACACAGCCCCGCCCCCACCGCACAGCTCCGCCCTGAGCCGCGCCTTAAAGGGGCCGCCCCACCCCGAGCGCCGCCACCTGCTCCAGAGTGCGGCACAGCCACGCCCCCGCCTCACAGCCCCGCGCCGCAAAGCCCCACCCTGCGCCGCGCCCTAAAGGGGCTCCCCCACCCGGCGCGCCTCCACCTGCCCCAGCGCGCACAGCCCGGCTCCGCCCCGCGCCTTAAAGGGGCCGCCCCACCACGCGCGCCGTCCCACCCGCTCCTCCCCGCTCCTCCGGCTGAGGACAGCAGGAGTGCGCTTGGCCTAGCGGTTCCGTGCGCGCGCGCGTGAGATCGGTCACGCGGGGCGGCCTTTGTTTGGGTGGCCCACGTGCGCCCGGGCCAGTCGCACCCACGTGCACGCGCGGCGGCTCCAGCCTGTCCGCCCGCCCTTCGCGGTCTCCGCCAGGCGATCTCGCGCGTCCGGCTCCGCAGAGGGTGGCCTCGGGCGCAGCCACGCACCAGCACTCCCGCGCTGTCACCTAGCCCGAGCCCCGCCCCCTGAAACCCAGTCGGGGACCGCATCTGTTTGGCAGATCCGGGAATGAGCTCAGTGCTCAGCGGAGGGTGTGGGGGGGTGGTCAGTGATCGCAGGGGTCAGGCCCTGCCCAGGCCTGCTGTGCCCCCGCGCTCCCATCGCACCCCTGGGGGCCCGGGTGGAGACCTTCAGACAGCCTGAGGTCCTTGCTCCGACTGTACCCAGAGCAGGATCTCCAGGGGGACTTGCTGGTTCTCCCCCCGCCCCAGCCTGCAAGTGAGCAGGGCTCCCACAGAACCGCCTCGCCCCACCCCTCCTCCTCGGGGAAGCAGGTGAGCCCTGCACAGTCCTCGCCCCACCCACCTGCCCAGCTTCTCTGACAGCAGATCCTGCTGCCCTCCTGCTGGGGCACCCCTGGGCACCCCTTGCCTGCTTCTGCCTCGAGCTTTGCTGGGCCCTGAGCTGCCAGCCTGCTCTCAGCTCGCACTCCTCCTCCTTAGGGCTTTGCTCAGGGGCTACCTTTCCTTGAGGTCCACCCTGACCATCCCCTTCAAAACTGCTGTCCCCCGTCCTCTCCCCCTCTCCTCTCTGGCGGTCTCCCTTTCCTCCTAATACAGAGAGGTAGTGGAGTCGAGTCCCCCAGCTCCATGCCCAGCTGTGACTGTGCTCCCCTACCGGACTCTGCAGGTGGGATTGTGGTAAGGATCTAGACATGGAGAGATTACCCCAGGTTCCCAAGGGGGTCCAACGTCATGTCCTCGTCAAGATCCCCATGGAGCCGAAACTGGTGTGGCTCAGTGGATAGAGCGTCGGCCTATGGACTGAACGGTCCCGGGTTCAATTCCGGTCAAGGGCATGTACCTTGCTTGCAGGCACATCCCCAGTAGAGGGTGTGCAAGAGGCGGCTGGTCGATGTTTCTCTCTCATCCATGTTTCTGACTTTCTATCCCTCTCCCTTCCTCTTCGTAAAAAAAATCAACAAAATATATTTTTTTAAAAAACCGAACGGGAGCTCGAGGAGAGCTGGAGCTGGAGCCCAAGATGCCACCCTGCTGGCTGAGAGACAGAGGAGGGAGACCAGCCAAGGAATGCCCCGCCTCTAGAAGCTGGGAGAGATGGGAAGTGGGTCCCCCTGCACCCCGAGAGTGTCCCGAAGGCGCTAGCCCTGCTGACCCGACTTCAGAACTTCCGGAAGGAGCTGGAAGAGAAGAAACGTGCGGTATCTCACGCCACGGGGTTGGCGGCGCTGTGCCGTGCCGGCAGCAGGAACCGTCCACCCCCTGCGGATGCCCGATGTATTCTGTGGGTTTCCGAGTCCCCGCGGGCCCGTCAGCTCCACGGGGCAGGCCGCCCCCTGCTCCCATCCTGCCGGCTCCTCACCCTCCGGCTCCCGCTGGGCACCCTCTGGCTAGCCAGCCGGCTTGGGCGCCCGCCCCTGCCATCCCGGCACCAAGATCCGCCCGTGGGTGGCTTTGTCGGCAAGCCTGTCTCCCCTCCCACAGCTGTGCTCTGCCAAAGTGCGACCCTGCTGGCCGGGCGGTGGCGGAGGGGGGGCCAGCCGAGGGACGCCCCGCCTCTAGAAGCTGGGAGAGAAGGGAAATGGGTCCCCCTGTACCCCCAGAGAGTGTCCAGGAGACGTTAGCCCTGCTGACCCGACTTCAGGACTTCTGACAGCCCGGTCCCCATTGGGCTCAGCCTCCAAGTCCAGGGCCACAGCAGGTGCTCAGGGTGCTGTCCCTGTTGTAACCCAGGGCCGGTGGCATTCCTCTGGCATCTCATCACTTCCTTCTTCTTCTTCTTTTTTAAAAAATATATTGATTTTTACAGAGAAGAAAGGAGAGGGAAAGTCAGAAACATCGATGAGAGAGAAACATCCATCAGCTGCCTCCTGCACACCTCCCACTGGGGATGTGCCCGCAGCCAAGGTACATGCTCTTGACGGAATCGAACCCGGGACCTTTCAGTCCGTAGGCCGACGCTCTGTCCACTGAGCCACACCGGTTTCGGCCCTTCTTCTTTTAAAATATATTTTTACTGATTTCAGAGAGGGGGAGAGAGAGAGAGAGAGACGTCAATGATGATGAGAGAGAATCATCCGTTGGCTGCCTCCGGCATGGTCCCCACCAGGAATCAAGCCCACAACCCAGGCACATGCCCTGAGTGGAACGGAACCCGGGACCCCTCGCTCCACAGGCCGATGGTCTGTCCACTGAGCCACACCAGCTCGGTCCATCTCACCACTTTGTTTAAAAATATATTTTTTTTATTGATTTTTTTACAGAGAGGAAGGGAGAAGAATAGAGAGTCAGAAACATCGATGAGAAAGAAACATCGATCAGCTGCCTCCTGCACACCCCCCACCGGGGATGTGCCCACAACCAAGGTACATGCCCTTGACCGGAATGGAACCCGGGACCCTTCAGTCCACAGGCCGAGGCTCTGTCCACCGAGCAACGCCAGCTCGGTCCATCTCACCACTTTCTGCTCTTTTCAGGCACACCTCTTCCAGGAAGCCTGCCCAGACTGCCCCTTTCCTCTGAGCTCCCATGGGCCATTCTGTCTACCCTGGACTGTTTCAGGGGAGCCAGCCTGCCTCAGGCCCTCCCAGCCAGGCCCCACTGCCAGTGGGGCGTCCTCAGGCAGCCCGGCCCTGAGCCACAGCCTCTCTTTGCTCCTCCTCTTGTCCCTGCCCCCCAACCATCCCACCCTTTGGACTTGGACACAGCCCTCAGCCGCCTCAGGGGCCTACGCCCACCCCACCAGCCGCTGGCCGGTTCCTTCCACCTCTGGCCACCCCACCTGACCCTCTGAGCCTGGGTTTTCCGGTCTGAAAGTGAAGAAGCGAGGTGCCCACCGCGGGGCTGGGGCTGTGGTCTCTACCAAGGCCTGCGTGGTTCCTATTGGGGTTTTCCTCTCTTCTCCACGACCAGCGTGGAGAGAGAAGTAGGGTCCCGTTACTGAGTAGAGGGGCTGGGGATTGAGAAATAATCCTATCTAATAAAAGTAATAGGCAAATTTTACCGTACCTTTGCCACACCCACAGCCATGCCCACCAGCCATGCCCACCAGCCAACCAGGAGCAGATTATGCAAATAAACCCCAACCAAGATGGCTGCCGCCACTGAGAGCAGGAGGGAGGCTTGGGTTTCCCTGGCAACAGAGGAAGCCAAGCTTTCTGCCTGCTGTTGCTGGCCTAGGCCTCCACTCTAGGCTATAAAGTTTCAAACAGAAATGGCTGCCACCACTGATCGAGCAGAAGGCTTGGCTCTGCTCCAGGCTACAGTTTTAATTGTAGACACAGATTAATCCCAGATCCCAGGGCCTCCACTTGGGTCGCTGGGGGGCGTGGCTGGCCTGCAAACCTCCACAGGCCCCTCACCCAGACTGCCCTTCACCCCAAGGGAACCCCCACCCTGATCTGGGACACTCTTCAGGGCAAACCAGCCAGTCCCTATCCAAGCACCAGGCCTCTATCCTATCTAAGAAAAGAGTAATTTGCAGATTGACCATCACTCCAACACACAAGATGGCTGCCCCCATGTGGTCAAAGATCCTGCCCCCCATCCTGTGGACACAAGATGGCTACCACAAATTGGCCAGCAGGGGAAGGCCATTGGGAGGTTCCAGGCCCTGCAAGGGAGGGCAGTTGTGGGTGATCAGGCCAGTAGTGGAGGGCAGTTAGGGGTGATCAGGCCAGCAGAGGAGGGAAGTTGGGGGCAAGCAGGCTGGCAGGGGAGCAGTTAGACATCAGTTAGGCTGGCATGGGGAGTGGTTAGCCAGGCTGGCAGGCAGAAGTGGTTAGGGGCAATCAGGGGAGGCAGGCAGGTGAGCAGTTTGGAGCCAGCAGTCCTGGATTGTGAGAAGGGTGTCCGACTGCCGGTTTAGGCCCGATCCTGTCTAAACAGGCAGTTGGACATCCCTCGAGGGATCCCAGATGGGAGAGGGTGCAGGCTGGGCTGAGGGACATCTCCCTACCCCATGCACGAATTTCATGCACCGGGCCACTAGTAGAAAAGAATAGACGACACAAAAATAGAAATAAAGCTGGGGCTGGGTGGAATCTCTGCTCTCTGATGGAGAGACAGGGAATCCCAACCCAAACGCAGCGTGTTTATTTATACTGAAACAGAAAAGGGGTTTCACATGAAAAGACTTATAATCAAAGGAGCTTAAGTGGGCCCAGGCCCCACACTCATTCCCTCATTCCTGGGGCTCCACTGAATCTACATTTCAAGGGCCCTCCCCTCGACACCCGAAGCAAATGAAAGTCAGTACTGAGTAATGCATCCAGCCCTTTTGGTGGCTGCGTTTCCGAGATGCAGCTCTGCCTGGCGCCTTGGATTCAGCCGACACTGATTTTTAAAAATGCTCAGGTGCCTTCCCTGGGGGCCGGCCCTCTACAGTTCCCACCGAGGAGGGGGGCACCGCTGGTAGGGGACGCCGAGGGCAACAGGCTCAGGGTCAGGGCTGCTGCGGCCAGGGGGCCGGAGGCTGCTGGTCCTCTGTTCTGTGTAAATTGGCACGTTTGCACTTCGGCACCTGGGAGAGAGGCTTGCACCCAGTAGGCACACAGCACACTTCTACTGAGTGGCCGGGCCAGCCCAGACGCATCATTTCCATGTTCCCTTGACTTTAAAATGCCATCAGAGCCGAACCGGTATGGCTCAGCGGATAGAGCATCGGCCTGCAGACTGACAGGTACCAGGTTCGATTCCAGTCAGGGGCACGTACCTTGGCTGCGGGGACATCCCCAGTGGGGGGTGTGCAGGAGGCAGCTGATGGATGTTTCTCTCCCATCGATGTTTCTAACTCTCTATCCCTCTCCCTTCCTCTCTGAAATCAACACACATGTTTTAAAAATAAATTCACAAAATGCCATCCCTATATACAAGATGCCATTCCCCCCAACCTCACCCATCTCTCCAGGTTCGGAGTCTCCGAAAAGGCTGAGATGGGACAGCAAGCGCCCCCTGGTGGAGGAAGCATGCCGTGCAGGGCTTCCTCTCTGGTAGGAGGGAGGCGGTGCTCCCTGCAGAGAGGGGGCTCAGAGGGGCCTCGGGAGGGGGAGGCCGCAGAGCCGCTCTTCCCCCCCCCCCCCCCCCCCCACTCGCCAGCCTGCAGGCCTGGGCCAGGGGCTTGCAGCACCAAACTCTCTGTTCGGGCTTCTGAGCCTAACGCAGTGCGCCACCCAGTGGCCACAGGCTGAAGTGCAGAGGCCGGCGCCAAGCTCCCTGCCCAGCCTCTTGGAGATTTTGCCAGCCTCTAGCCCCTGCCCAGTCCTCCTGCCACCGCTGGCCAGGTGCGGGCACCGCTTAGGGCCACGTGGGCAGGGCCCCCCTCTTTAGACGTCCTGCTCTGCTCCCCGGGGGAGGGCACAGGGACTTGGCGTCCCCTAGCCCAGACTCTGGGTCTTATCTGCTGTTTGACTTTGCTGAGCCCTTCCACCTCTCTGAGCCTCAGTTTCCCTGCTTTGCAGGGTGGTGGCCGGAGCCCTCCTTCCTTCTCGCTCCTCATTCAGGCCGAAACCACGCAGAGGCGACCGCAGTCAGACCTGGCCCCCATTGACCTCCTTGTGGGGCAGAAGCTGCTTTGTGATTCGCCTGCCCCAGTGGTCAGTGGGGCTGCGGGAGCAGGGGAGTGTGGGGAGCAGGGGAGTGTGTGCCCCAGTCTGCGGGCCCGGCCTGCTCCTGGCCTTCAGACAATGTCTCACAGGCCACTGAAGGGGGAGCATGCCCCGCGCCTTCTCCCGGGCCGGCACATGCCCGCAGAGAGTGGGGAAACACGGAACGTTATTTTACTTTACTTGTTAGCTACCTTTAAATATATTGCATTGGTTTTTCACAGAGAGGAAGGGAGAGGGAAAGTTACAAACATCGATGGGAGAGAAACACCCATCAGCTGCCCCCTGTACTCTCCTCACTGGGGATGTGCCCGCAGCCATGGTACATGCCCTTGACTGGAATCGAACCCGGGACCCTTCAGTCCGCAGGCCGACGCTCTATCCCCTGAGCCAAACTGGTTTTGGAGAGAGCCAAATTTTTTAAACTTAAACTTCTTCTAAAGCTACTTCTTCAACATAGACTCGCCCGGGCCGTGGTATTTTGTGGAAGAGCCACACTCAAGGGGCCAAAGAGCCGCGTGTGGCTCGCGAGCCGCGGTGTGCCGACCGCTGCCTTCGGGTGAGGCACAGTGGGCGAGGGCAGGTCCTCTCCGGGAACTCCCGCTGACCGGTGCGGAGGCAGCGGTGGGGTCTGATGGCACCCGGGGCTCCGGGCGGGCCGGGCCGTGGCTGCAGGGGCATCGGAGGCCCGAGGGGGGCACCACCGCCCGGCGCCGTGTGCCCAGCGCTGAGCCTGACCGATGGAGCCGCCACCTCCGCCCGATGGTGGCCACTGCCCCGCCCCCGCCACGCATTCACGTTGAAATTAATTTAAATTTAAGGAAGGGAAGAATCCAGCCCCTCCGCTGACTGAGCCCGGTGCCGAGGACCGGGCACCTGGCCCGCACCCCGGGGCGGGGTGGCCCCGGCCGTCATCGGGGTCCGCTGGGCACCGCCCCCTCAGGCAGAGCCCAGGCTCCCCGCACCCCGAGCCCTCTGGTGGAAGCAGACAGCGGGGACCTGTGGAGACCAGGCCCCCGTTTCTGAAAAATAAACAGGCTGGAAAGCAGGGAGAGGTGAAAGTGCCAGGAGACCATGTAGCCCCAACTTCCCCAGGCCTCCCAAGACCCAAAGATTCCCCCCAAGACCCCTCAAAGTCCCCCCCAAGGGCCCGTGACCCCCCTCAAGGCCTCTAAAGGCAACCCCACCAAGATTCTTCGAAGTCTCCCCAAACTCCAGACTCCCCAAGGTTTCCTAGATCCCCATAATAACCCCCAAAGGCCCCTAAGCCCTCCCAGGACCCCCCTGCATCCTTCCCCCCTCCCCCTGGGAGGCGAATCCGGTTGCTCGGGCCTCACTTCCCCCAGCAGCTGCCGTCCTGGCTGACCCATTCAGTGCCACCGTGGGTCACGTGACGGACCGTCCAGGCACGGTCATGCCGGTCAGACGTGGCTGCCCCCGGCGCCCCCATCAGTGAGGCCCGGAGTCCGCTCTCCTGCGGGATCCCGAGGAGGCCTGGCAGTTAGGGAGCTGCCTGCTGCCCCGGGCACCCTGGCCAGAGCCGCATTCGAGGGCAGGGGGAGGGACTGGACACCTGAGCAGGTCCTGGGCCCCCAGCACCCGCCCTCAGTGGGGAAGCTGGAGGCCCAAGGCACTGCCCAGCCGGCCTCCGCCAGCGAGCCTGGCCCTGCAGCCGCCAGCCTGACACAGCCACAGCCACAGCCACAGCCCACAGTCACAGCCCACAGTCACAGCCCACAGCCACAACCTACAGCCATAATCATAGCTCACAGCCACAGCCACAGCCATAGTCACAGCCACAGCCACAGCACACAGCCACAGCCACAGCCCACAGCCATAGTCACAGCCACAGCACACAGCCACAGCCCACAGCCATAGTCACAGCCACAGCCACAGCCCACAGCCATAGTCACAGCCACAGCACACAGCCATAGTCACAGCCACAGCCACAGCCCACAGCCACAACCACAGCCACAGCCCACAGACACAGCCCACAGTCACAGCCACAGTCACAGCCACAGCCCACAGCCACAGTCACAGCCACAGCCACAGCCACAGCCATAGTCACAGCTCACAGACACAGCCACAGCCACAGCCCACAGTCACAGCCCACAGCCACAGCCATAGGCACAGCCCACAGCCACAGTCACAGCCACAGCCACAGCCCACAGCCACAGTCACAGCCACAGCCACAGCCATAGTCACAGCTCACAGTCACAGCCACAGCCACAGCCATAGTCACAGCCACAGCCACAGCCACAGCCCACAGCCACAGCCCACAGCCACAGCCACAGCCACAGCCATAGTCACAGCTCACAGACACAGCCACAGCCACAGCCCACAGTCACAGCCCACAGCCACAGCCATAGGCACAGCCCACAGCCACAGTCACAGCCACAGCCACAGCCCACAGCCACAGTCACAGCCACAGCCACAGCCATAGTCACAGCTCACAGTCACAGCCACAGCCACAGCCATAGGCACAGCCCACAGCCACAGTCACAGCCACAGCCACAGCCCACAGTCACAGCCACAGCCACAGCCACAGCCCACAGCCACAGCCCACAGCCACAGCCACAGCCACAGCCATAGTCACAGCCACAGCCCACAGCCACAGCCACAGCCCACAGTCACAGCCCACAGCTCAGCCTCCCCTCAAGAGGGGCAGAGGCTGGGCCGCTGCTCGGAGAAGGAGGAGCCTCAGGTCCAGGAGCCTGGGAAACATGAGCCCCTTTGAGACCTGAGGCCCCAGTTCCTGGTTTAGGAGAGAGAGACAGACAGGAGGGAGGAGAGCTTGGCCCCTGGCTGCTTGGCCCCCGGGGCCCTTGCTGCCCGCCCTGCCCGCCTGGGGGGTGATGTGTGGTGGCCCGGGGACTGCCTGGCCTTGCCCTGCTCTGCTGCACAGGCTGTGTGACTCTGGCCAGGTTACTGAGCCTCTCTGTGCTGAGTCCCCGCCTGGGAAGCAGGGTGCACAGAACATTCGGCCCAGGGTGGTGAGGAGGAGCCGGGGAGGGAGTGTTTACAGATCTGAGCCGGGCCAGTGAGCGGCGAGCGGCCTGTAACCGGAGCTGGGACGCTGCATCCAACCTCATGATTCATTTACGCCGGGTGCGCTGGCTGACAGGCGAACAGAGGGACATACCACGTGCACGCAAGTAACCGCGTCCCAGGACAGCTGGGGACCTGTGATCTGTGCAGGGTCCTGGGCTCCGAGGACCCTGAGGGGCAGGAAGGAGCAGTCTGCCTGGGTGGTCAGGGAGGGCTCCCCGGAGAAGGCGCACGAGGGCTGGGCCCCGGGGGCGCGGGCTGGCAAGCTCCCCTCACCTCCTGCAGCCGAATCCTGAGCTCGGGGCCCTAGCACCAGCATGACCTGCCCCTCCCCCACGCAGTTCTGGTGAGGCGTCACCCCCTTCAGGCCCCAAGGCCCTCCCAGGTGCTGCGGAGAGCCAGCCGAGGAGCCCCGGGCCTGCCTGGGCAGAGCCCGCGCCCAGTGAGCTGCAGACTCCCGGGGAGACAGCGGTGCCCGCCGCAGCCTGCCCGGGCACACCCTCCCCCCTGCTCACCGCCGGGCAGCCGGGCAGGCCTCGCCCCGCCAGCGCCTCCCGGGGAGGCAGCCCTGACCCCCAGGCCGGGCGGGGGGGGGGGGCTCCGTGGGGTCTCTGGCCTCGGGGCTTCCTATGTGACAAGGGTGGAGTATGAAGGGCCCTGTGACGGGAGCGCCCGATCAGAGAAGCCCAAGCAGAGGAGGACGGGGGAGGGGGGGGGGAGTAGGGGGCAGGGTGGAAGGGGTGGAGTATGAGCGTGGCCAGGCCACGACTTATGTGTGGACAGAGCCTGGAGTCTGGGGACACGCTGCATTTCAGGGGATCTGGTCGCTGTCTGCCCCAAGTGGAGCCATCGCTCATTCTGGGGGTTGTGCCCTTGGCTGTCACCTCGCTTCCTTTGTTGAAACCAGAGGCCTGGGGTCCCTTGGTCTGGCCTGCGGGATCGGGTCGAAACCGGCTCTCCGACATCCCCCGAGGGGTCCCGGATTGTGCGAGGGCGCAGGCCAGGCTGAAGGGACCTCACCGGTGCATGATCGGGGCCGGGGAGGGATGAGGGAGGTTGGCCAGCTGGAGAGGGATTGTAGGGGGGCTCCAGGGGTGGTCTGGCCCCTCTGACTCAGTCCTGATTGGCCAGACCCCAGCAGCAAAGTTAACCGACCGGTCAGAGCGTCTGCCCCCTGGTGGTCAGTGCACGTCATAGCGAGCAGTTGAGTGGCCTTAGCATTTCATTAGCATATTATGCTTTGATGGGTTGAACAGACGGCCAGACAACCGGTCACTTAGCGCATTAGGCTTTTATTATATAGGATATGTTCTTATTGATGTCGGAGAGGGAGAGGGAGGGAGAGAGATAGGAACACCAATGATGAGAGAGAGTCATGGATTGGCTGATCCTGCATGCCCCAAACTGGGGATGGAGCCCACAATGCAGGCCTGTGCCCCGACTGGGACTTGAACTGTGACCTCCTGGTTCATAGGTCGATGCTCAGCCACGGAGCCGCGCTGGCCGGGCTGGCTTCTAACACTTGGCCGGGGCCGTGGGCACAGCCCCCGAGGTGCCCTGGTCTTCTCCAATAGGCTCCTTCTGCTTTCTCACCAGTTGTTCTGCCTACTCCCTCTCAATCGCTTCTTCTCTTTCAAACGTTAAAGAGCTGGAGTGGGAGGAGAGGGGCATTGAGCCGCCCCGCAGTGACCTCAGCACACCGCTCCCTGCTGTGACCTGTGTACCCCCCTGCTGTGACCTCTGTATGCCCCCTCCTGTAACCTCTGTGCGCCCCCTCCTGTGACCTCTGTACACCCTCACTGTGACCTCTGTACCCCCCCTGCTGTGACCTCTGTACCCCCCCTGCTGTGACCTGTGTACACCCCCTGCTGTGACCTCTGTACACCCCACCTGCTATGACCTCTGTACCCCCCCTGCTGTGACCTCTGTACGCCCCCTGCTGTGACCTGTGTACACCCCCTGCTGTGACCTCTGTACACCCCACCTGCTATGACCTCTGTACCCCCCTCCTGTGACCTCTGTACCCCCCCTGCTGTGACCTGTGTACACCCCCTGCTGTGACCTCTGTACCCCCCTGCTGTGACCTCTGTACCCCCCCTGCTGTGACCTCTGTACCCCCCCTGCTGTGACCTGTGTACACCCCCTGCTGTGACCTCTGTACACCCCCCTGCTGTGACCTCTGTACACCCTCACTGTGACCTCTGTACCCCCCTGCTGTGACCTCTGTGCACCCCCTGCTGTGACCTCTATACACCCCCTGCTGTGACCTCTGTACCCGCCCTGCTGTGACCTCTGTACCCGCCCTGCTGTGACCTCTGTACGCCCCCTGCTGTGACCTCTGTACGCCCCCTGCTGTGACCTCTGTACGCCCCCTCCTGTGACCTCTGTACCCCCCTCCCGTGACCTCTGTACACCCCCTGCTGTGACCTCTGTACGCCCCCTCCTGTGACCTCTGTACCCCCCTGCTGTGACCTCTGTACGCCCCCTCCTGTGACCTCTGTACCCCCCTCCTGTGACCTCTGTACACCCCCTGCTGTGACCTCTGTACGCCCCCTGCTGTGACCTCTGTACGCCCCTGCTGTGACCTCTGTACGCCCCCTCCTGTGACCTCTGTACCCCCTCCTGTGACCTCTGTACGCCCCCTCCTGTGACCTCTGTACGCCCCCTCCTGTGACCTCTGTACGCCCCCCCATGCTGTGACCTCTGTACGCCCCCCCCATGCTGTGACCTCTGTACACCCCCTGCTGTGACCTCTGTACGCCCCCCCATGCTGTGACCTCTGTACGCCCCTGTTGTGACCTCTGTGCGCCCCCTGCTGTGACCTCTGTACGCCCCTGCTGTGACCTCGGCCTGCCGCCCACCGCTCTGAGCCGTTTCCACATGGCGAGGCGCCGCACCAGGCAGTCACCTTTGCGGTAACGGATGGGCCGAGGCGAGTTCTCAGGAGGGTCAGCCAACCCCAAGCCAGACCCTCTCCAGCCCCCGTGGAGGGAGATGCCAGGTCAGTGCCAGGCACACAGCGGGGGGTGGGGGGCAGTGGACAAGCCAGGCCAGCTCCCCGGGCTCCAGCCGATGAGCGGGCCTGGGGGACGGGGAGCACCCACTGAACCAGTGGGCACAGAAGCTGGAACTTGTAGGAACCGAATGCTCTGCCAACGCCCCTCCTTGTCCCCCGTCCCTGGCACGGTGGCAGCGTGCCACGGGAGCCACTGATCAGGGGCCTCTCGGCTCCGAGGGCCCCGGCTCCTGCGCCCGAGGCCGGCGGGTGGCACAGCCGGTTCAGCCTCATCCGTGTCCCTCCTTTTGATCGGGGCGGCCTGCCGCCTGCGGGGAGGGTGCGCAGAGCTCAGCGGCTCCGGCTCCCCAGGCCTGGCTCAGCGCCTGCCCGAGCCCTCCTCCCGCAGGGGGGGCCGGAGCCAGGGCTGGCTGCACCCCTAGGTGACTCTGAACCCCCCCAACCTCAGCCAGCTGTCCCCCCGGGGTCTCCGCTCACCCCCCAAGAAAGAGGCCTCTCTGAAGAGCAGGTTCCCTCTGCTCGCCTCCCTCCGGGGCGGGCTGGCCGGAACCTCTTGCCCAGAAGCCGTGTGACCTCAGTCCTGCCCCATGTCAGGCACCCGAAGGCCAAAGCTCCCGCACTCCCAGAATCTGGGGTTCCCTTCGAGGCCAGATGGCTGGCCCCAGGCCCTTGGGCTCAGCGCCAGGCATGCCCTGGGGACGGGCACCCTCCTCGACCTGTCCTGGCCCAGCAGCCTGACCAGCCACCTCCCTCCCTCGTCAGGGCAGCTGCCCTCCCCCTGCCCAGCACTGGGCCCCCCCCTGCCCGGCACTGCCCCCCCCCTCCCCCTGCCCGGCACTGGGCCTCCCCCTGCCCAGCACTGGGCCTCCCCCTGCCCGGCACCGCCCCCCCGCCCTCCCCCTGCCCAGCATTGCCCCCCCGCCCTCCCCCTGCCCAGCATTGCCCCCCCGCCCTCCCCCTGCCCAGCATTGCCCCCCCCTGCCCGGCACCGGCCCTCCCCCTGCCCGGCACTGCCCCCCCCTGCCCGGCACCGCCCCCCCGCCCTCCCCCTGCCCAGCACTGCCCCCCCGCCCTCCCCCTGCCCAGCACTGCCCCCCCCTGCCCGGCACCGGCCCTCCCCCTGCCCGGCACTGCCCCCCCCATTCCCGGCACCGCCCCCCGCCCTCCCCCTGCCCAGCACCGAATCTCCCCCCGCCCGGCACCGGCACCGGCGGGGCCTGCGCTCTGTTTCCGACACGTCCACCTGGCGGCCGGGTGCTGAGTGTTGCTAAGGGGCCGGGGCGGGACATTCCATCGCCCCGGCAAAAATAGCGCCGGTCCTCCAGCCTCTGCTCCGGAGCTGGGCCTGCCCGCAGCATCGCCCCTCCTGCAGCACCCTGGCCCCCTGATGGGGGCGCCCCCTCAGCACGTGGCTCGCACGGCCTGCCTCCCAGGGCGGCCGCAGGAGGCCAGGGGCAGGGGCACCCGGGCCGCCATCACCCATCACTGAGCTCAGACTTGGGAACCATGGTTTCTCTATTTCTTTTTTTAATGTCAATATATTCTCATTGATTCCAGAGGGGAGGGAGAGGAAGACAGAAACGTCAATGTGAGGGAATCATGGATTGGCTGCCTCCTACATGCCCCGTACCGGGGATGGAGCCGAAGCCCAGGCAGGTGCCTGACCAGGAATTGAACCGTGACCTCCTGTTCATGAGGTGACCACTGGGCCACACCCGCTGAGCCCTGCCCACGCTCCTCCCAGAACCTGCCCACACTCCACCACGCCTCCCCTCAACAGACACATTCGCCCCCATAAACACAGTTCCCCCAACGGACACAGTCCCCCCCACAGACACAGTCCCCCCAATGGACACAGTCCCCCCCACGGACACAGTCCCCCCCCCAGACACAGTCCCCCCCCCACAGACACAGTCCCCCCCCAGACACAGTCCCCCCCCAGACACAGTCCCCCCACAGACACAGTCCCCCCACAGACACAGTCCCCCCCCAGACACAGTCCCCACCCACAGACACAGTCCCCCCCCACAGACACAGTCCCCCCCCAGACAGTCCCCCAAGAGACACAGTCCCCCCTCAGACACAGTCCCCCACAGACACAGTCCCCCCCCACAGACACAGTCCCCCCCACAGACACAGTCCCCCCCCAGACACAGTCCCCCCACAGACACAGTCCCCCCCCAGACACAGTCCCCCCCCACAGACACAGTCCCCCCCCACAGACACAGTCCCCCCCACAGACACAGTCCCCCCCCCACAGACACAGTCCCCCCCCACAGACACAGTCCCCCAACAGACACAGTCCCCCCCACAGACACAGTCCCCCCCACAGACACAGTCCCCCCACAGACACAGTCCCCCCTCAGACACAGTCCCCCCCACAGACACAGTCCCCCCCACAGACACAGTCCCCCCCACAGACACAGTCCCCTCCCCCAGACAGTCCCCCCCACAGACACAGTCCCCCAAGAGACACAGTCCCCCAACAGACACAGTCCCCCCCACAGACACAGAGGGCTACTTCCCATCAGGGAGCCCAGGTGTGGGGCCTCCAGACCCTCTGCAGCTCCTCCACCAGCAGGACGACGGTTTGGACACGTAAGTCACCTCCCTCTCAGGTGCCCAAGAGTAACCCACGTCCTGGCACGGTCCCTGTGCCCTCCCCACTCCCTGCCCCCCACTCCGGCCTTGGGGCTCCTGGGCTGGCTCTTCCTGCTCCCGAGGAGTTCCCAGGGCCCCCCTGCCGGTATTCTCCTGTCGACCTCCCCCGCGGCACAGTTTCCCAGGTCCACGGTCTGTTCTCCCAGGAGCCATCTCTCGGTGAGGAAGGGCACTGGCTGTGTGTTCACAGGGTATCGGGGGGATAGTGAATGAATGAGTGAGTGAATGAACGCAAGGAGAAAGCCAAGGGCAGCTGCCAAGCGGCTGGCGTGACCCTGCCGAATGGCTTCCGGAGGCAGAGGCCCTGGGTCCAGCCACAGCATCAGGGGGCTGGAGGTCAGGGGACTGGGGCTCAAAGGGCTGGGAATCAGGAAGCTAGGGGTCAGGGAGCTAGGGGTCACGGGGCCAGCGGTCAGGTACTGGGAATCAGGGAGCTGGGGGTCAGGGGGTTGGGAATCAGGGAGCTAGAGGTCACAGGGCCAACAGACTGGGAATCAGAGAGCTGGGGGTCAGGGGACCAGGGGTCATGGGGCTCAGGGGACTGGAGTTCAGGGGGCTGGAGGTCAAGAAACCAGGGTTTGGGGGGCTGGTGGTCAGAGGGCTGGGGGTTAGGGGACTGGGAATCAGGGGGCTGGAGATCAGGGCGCTTGGGATTAGGGGACTAGGGGTCAGGGGGGTGGAGGTCAGGTGACCAGGAGTTAGGGGGCTAGGGGTCATAGGGCTGGGGGTCAGGGGTTAGGGGACTGGGGGTCAGAGGGCTGGGAGTCGTGTCTGGGCAGGGCAAGAGAGTAGAGGCCTCAGGTCCTCCTCATTCTGCCAATCCCGCCCCCAGCAGGTTTAGGGCCCCTCTTTGTACCCTGCAGGGACCAAGGAAAGTCCCCTGGGAGCTACTGATGACAGCGTGGTTGTTGTCATAATGTCAAAATCCTCCTATGTAATAAAGAGCTAATATGCTAATTAGACTGGACAGCAGAATGACCAGTGGGCGAGGCCACGGGCTGGAGGGCTGTGAGGCAGCCGGGGCTGTGAGGGCTGAGCCTCTTGCACAAATTTCATGCATTGGGCCTCTAGTCTATATCTATAATAATAGATATCTATTATATATCTATAATAATAAAATATCAGTCTATATCTATAATAATAAAAGTACAACATGCTAATTAGACCGGACAGCCAAACAACCTTCTGGACGTCATTCCAGATGTCCTTCTGGATGAAGCTGCGGCAGCAGGGGCCGAGACAGTTGGGGGGTCAGGCAGGCAGGCACAGTTAGGGGCAATCAGGCAGGCAGGCAAGTGGTTAGGGGCAATGAGGCAGGCGGGCAGAGTGGTTAAGGGTGATCAGGCAGGCAGGCAGGTGAGTGGTCGAGGAGACAGTGGTCCTGGATTTCAAGAGAATGCAGGCCAGGTTGAGGGATGCTCACCCTCTCCCCTGATGCACAAATTTCATGCACCGGGCCTCTGGAATAGAAATAAAGAATAATTTGAAAACCATTTTGTGTGTAGTTTTGGAGAAGTGCTTTGCCTTTTTCTCTCCCCTCGAAAGTAAAGTTTATTCAAAACAGTCAAATTGTGGAAACAGGCCCGCCAGTGTAGCTCATTTGGTTATTAATCAAGAGGTCACTGGTTCGATTTCTGGTCAGGGCACATGCCTGGGTTGCAGTGTGGGGCGATGTTTCTCTCATCAATGATGTTTCTATCTCTCTCTCCTTTTCCCTTCCTTTCTCTCTCTAAAAAAACCAATAAAAATATTTAAAAATTTAAAAAGTGGAAACAACCCAAATATCCATCGGCACATGACAGAACACACAGCAGACCCACGTGGAGGCACATGAAGGGACACACGGCAGATCCACGTGGGGGCACGTGACGGGACACATGGCAGACCCACGTGACAGGACACAAGGCAGATCCACGTGGGGGCACGTGACGGGACACATGGCAGACCCACGTGACAGGACACAAGGCAGATCCACGTGGAGGCACGTGAAGTGACACACGGCAGATCCACGTGGGGGCACATGACGGGACACACGGCAGATCCACATGGGGGCACGTGACGGGACACATGGCAGACCCACGTGACGGGACACAAGGCAGATCCACGTGGGGGCACGTGAAGTGACACACGGCAGACCCACGTGACGGGACACAAGGCAGATCCACGTGGGGGCATGTGACGGGACACATGGCAGACCCACGTGACAGGACACACAGCAGATCCACTTGGGGCACATGACGGGACACACGGCAGATCCACATGGGGGCACGTGACGGGACACAGGGCAGATCCATGTGGGGGCATGTGAAGTGACATACGGCAGACCCACGTGACGGGACACACGGCAGATCCACGTGGGGGCACGTGACGGGACACAGGGCAGATCCACGTGGGGGCACGTGACGGGACACATGGCAGATCCACATGGGGGCATGTGACAGGACACACGGAAGATCCACGTGGGGCACATGAAGCAGCTGTGGACAGGAGCACAGCCCCTCACACACTACAACCTGGGGGTTGGTTGCTGTGCTGAGTGAAGGGCGGGGACGCGAAGGACACGCAGTGTGATTCCGGAGAGGACGTATCTGGACCTGCACCGCCATGGAGCGGAGGGGGTTGGGGGGGAGGGCGCAGAGGTGCCTGCTGATGGCACAGGGTCCTCAGGTGATGACAGTGTTCCGAGTTGGATGGTGGTGGCAGGTGCACACCTTGAGAGCAGACTGAGGAACCTGGGAGTGGAGTTTGAAAGGCGGCTCTGCCGGCTGGCGGGGCACCAGGAGGTCGTGGTCCAATTCCTGGGCAGGACACCGGCCCGGGCTGCAGGCTCCATCCCCAGTGGGAGGCCTGCAGGTGGCCATCGACCAATGATTCTCTCCCATCACTGATGTCTCTACGCTCCCTCTCTCCTCTCCGAAATCAGTAACATACATTAAAAACAAAAAGGGTGGAAGTTACCACTTGTGAAATGTATCTGTAAAGAGGAAGAAGGGAGATCGGGGGAGAAATGAGGCCGTGTGATGGCAGTGCTCCCCACACTGGCTTCATGATAACGTGTGTGCCTGTATGTGTGCCTCTGTGTGTGCATGTGTGTGTATGTACCTGTGCATGTGCGTGTGTGTAGGGAATAATGTTAATCACAGTGGGCACCTGTAATAACAGAACCAGGTATTTTACAGAGTCTGCCTGGTGGTCCTGGCCCCCCTTCCTGTCCCCGCACAGACGCCGTCCCCTGCTTGGCTCCGGCCTCCCAGGGGTGACCTTCTTGGGTCCTTGGGAGCCCCCTGGCCCAGCTAGCCCCCACCCCAAGAGCAGCCCTGTGGCCTCCAGGAGCCTGGGGACTGGAGCTGGTCCCCCCTTGTCCTCCAGTTCAAGGCCATTCTCCAGGTGTGAGGGGCCAGTTCCTGCTGGCCACTGGGCCTTCACCCTGCAGAGCCAGGGTGGCACAGCCCCATGTGGCAGAGTCTGGGATGGCAGAGCCCCGGGTGGCACAGCGGGTCACAGGGCCCGGGCCTAGCTCACACACCCCAGGGCTGGACTCTGCTCTGCCTGCCACCCGCTCAGGGGCAGGGAGGGCATCCAGGCTCCGGCAGGGCAGGGACTGTGCTCGACCACTAGAGGCCACTGCAGCCTCAATTGGAACCTGGAGGGCTCCTTGGATGGGCTGGTGCTCCTGGGAGGGGGGAAGCATTTTGATGCTTTCTCTCCCCCCTCCCCGCAACGGCTCCCCAAAGATGAAATGGCAGCACCAGGCTCGGGACCTGTGCCCATCACCCCGGGTCCACAGTTCTCCATCCATTGGGAGATTGGGGATCCAGGCCTGGCACACACCAGCTTCCGGAACCTTCCTGGAGCTGAGGCCCGTCCAGGTTCCGTGGCGGCGGGCGCAGGCTGCTCAGGGGCTGGCCCCTTGGGGACACTTGAGGGTGGGGAGCTCCTGAGGCCCTCACCCGGGGCCCGCGGCCGCACCTGAGCCCGAGAAACCCCCGCTTTCGGCACCTGAAGGCTCTGCCCCCGCCCAGCAGGAAACACTCCGTGGGCCAGGACGTCACTGGGTCTTACCGGGAGGCGCAGGGACAGGAGGCGCGAGACGGGGCGCACCCCCCCATGCCTGCTTCTTGGGCGGTCCGGTTACGTCAACGCCCGCTTTCGTTCCAGGCTTGAACTTACCCAATTTTCCCAGAGTCACACTCCACGGAGGGGCGTTGGGGACGGGGGTGGAGAGGCCGCCTGCCTAGCTGTCTCCTCCGAACTCCAAATAGAGAGCAAAGGGAGTCCGGGCCTACTAGCTTCCCGGCTCACAACGTGTGCTCTGTGGCCCCGCTCCTGTGGCTCCGCTGCGTGGCTCAGCTCCTGTGGCCCCGCTGTTCAGGATGGCCGGGAGGTGCAGCAGGAAGAACAGATCCAGGGCCCTCGTGGGTCCGGCCCGCGCCCCTGGCAGCAGGTGCTGGGCTCTGTTTGGAAGGTGGACCTCCCTGGAGACGCCCGCTCCCGGCCTTTCCACTTCCTTCCTTTTAAAGTGCCTGCTTCATGCGGCCCCCAGGGCATGTGAAGCACAACAGCAGCTCTGCGGGCCCAGGAGCGGTGATGGCAGCAATGGGGGTGGGGGTGGGGGTGGGCCAGGACCTCAGCCAGCAGCTCTGGGGCTGGTACCCTGCTACACGCTGAGCCCCTCACCCCAGTGTAACCCCCGAGAGTGGCAAGTGGCAATAGAGGCCACTCGGTTGCTTCCACCCACCCTGTGGGGGAGAGCAGGGAGCAGGGTGCTGGCCAGGCTGCCAGCCCTCTCACTGGGGCCTCAGCCCTTCTGTGGACACCCTGGTGGGCTGGATAGGCGGGGGGGAGGGGGGGAGCCCAGATGCCCCTGGGAAGTGGGCTGAAGGGTCCCTCTGCTTCTCCGTGAGCTGGGACACGTGCACAGGCTGTTTAACCCGCAGTGCCAACTACTGACCCACCGGCCGGCGGCGACAGTGCTGATCCCGCTCGGTGACGACGACACGACACAGGACTTAGCCCTCCCTGAGTCTGCACAAGCCAGGCCTGTGCCAGCCTCAGGACGCAGGTGACGTCATGTATCCCCCAGGACACTGGGACACTAGACTCCCCACCGCCACCTCAGCAGGGATGAGGGAGGGAGGGCCTGGCGGAGGTCACGTGACCAGTGAGTGGCAGATGGAACTGCCCGTGAGGCAGCAGCCACCTCAGGGTCTGATTACCGTTCCCTGAGCAGGTGGACGGCCCTCGGCCACGCACACGCTGAGCCGCTTTCAACCCCTCTGCATGGTGTGAGCCTGCGGGAAAGGGCACAGAGCACTAAGCAGAGGTCAATGTGAGGTCACAGAGGGGACAGTCCCTCGGGTCAAGGATGGACAGCCTAGCTCGGCTGGTGTGGCTCAGTGGGTGAGTGTGGACCTGTGAACCAGGAGGTCGCGGTTCGGTTCCCGGTCAGGTCACACGCCGGGGTTGCAGGCTTGACCCCCAGTGCGGGCGTGCAGGAGGCAGCCCATCCATGATTCTCTCTCATCACTGTTTCTCTCGCTCCCTCTCCCTTCCTCTGTGAAGTCAATAAAAATATATTTAAAAACAAAGCAAACAAACTTGGATTTTTTTAAAAATATATTTTATTGATTTTTTTACAGAGAGGAAGGGAGAGAGAAGGATAGAAAGTCAGAAACATCGATGAGAGAGAAACATCGATCAGCTGCCTCTTGCACACCCCCTACTGGAGATGTGCCCGCAGCCAAGGTACATGCCCTAGACCGGAATCGAACCCGGGACCTTTCAGTCCAAAGGCCGACGCTCTACCACTGAGCCAAACCGGTTTCGGCCAAACTTGGATTTCTTAAAAAAACAACAAAAAAGAGTGAATAGTCCCCTGCTCCCGCACCCTCCACGGCCCTCACCCCCCCGCTGGCCTGTCTCTCCCCGGAGCCTCCGCTGGGGCTGCTCGGACTGGCGGCAAACGGAACCATCCTGTGCCTGCAGGCCGGTTGCTGGACATCCTGCAGGGACAGCTGCCCCTGCCCCTCCGCCCGGACCAGGAAGCGGGGCATTTCCTGTGGTTATCGTCCAGGCGCAGGTGTCTCATTCCGGAAAGAGAGCTGCCCACACCCAGCTCCCTCCTGCGTGGTTTGCACACGGCAGCAGCGCCCACACCAGGAGCTTTGTTTGTGGAGGCCCAGCCTAGCTGGTCAGGTCCCATCGCAAACCATGCCCAGGGCCCAGGTGGGCCTGCTGGCCTTCACCCCCCTCCCCCCGCCCCAGCTTTCCCAGGCTCAGGGGTCCTCTGGGCGGGCCTCCCGCCCCTCCCCAGGAAGGGGCAGGCCGGCAGAGGTCCTGAGGGTCCCACCGAAGGGCAGCCTCCCTTTCCACCCCTTCCTCCCGCCACTCCTCTCCCCGGGACTCAGTGGAAAGTCCCAGAGTGAAAGCAAACCCGTCTTTTAGTGAATAATGTCCTCAAAGTGTGGCTAATGGGAAGCAAAGCTCCCATTTGGCTTCAGCCCAAAGACATTGTTTTCAGTAACTTTGAGCGATATTGGGTCAGGCTATGTATTCATGTATTTGGTTCCCTGCTGGCTCCACACCTGCCTGCTCGCAGCCTGGAAAGGCAGCGGCCCCCTCGGACCCTCCCTCTCCAAACAGACCCCCTCCCCACCGCTTCCCCCTGTGTGTCCCTATCCCTGCCCCCCAAACCCCCAGGCCAGTGGGCTCTGGCACCCAGAGCTCTAGGGAGGGAGTGCACCCCCAGCAGGGTCTGCGCAGGGGAGGGGAGCTCCCACATTCCTCACCCCCAGGCAGTGCCTGCAGGAGGCAGTGGGGGGACGGGTGCTGTCACAAGGTTCTAAATACCCCATGCTGTCCCCGCCCCATGCCACCTCCTGGGCCCGTGCCCTGCAGTCGGTCTGATGCATTGGGAAGTGGCCGGAGCCGCTGGGACCCAGCGATGGGTTTGCTTCCCGAACGCTTGGCCCATGCCACGTGCGGGATGTGAGCTCGCCTCTGCTGTTCCTGCTCCAAATACCAAGTGTCACCCGGGCGGTTTTGCTTTTCGGTTAGAAGTGCTCCCACTCCAGTGGAGTCTGAGTCACTTAGTGGCCGGTTGGGTTTCTAGTCCCTGGAGCTCCTTGGGGAGGGGGGCGCTTAGGTGCAGCCTCCCCGACAGTAACGCAGGCGGCGCCCTGCACCTTGAACCCTCTCTCCCCTCCCGGATCCAAGCGGTCTCCGCGGGCCCGTCCTACAGGGTGGGACGCGGGGGCTCTGGGCCTCGCCGGGCCCCGACAAGCAGAGCCACCGCCCCGCTGGTAGCGGCCGCCCCGGGGCCCCAGCCCCGCCTTTCCCGGCCCGGCCCCCTCGGCCCCGCCCCCCAGAGAGGCGGGTGGGGCGGCCGCAGGGGAGCGGGCCCGGCCCCACCCCCGCCCCCGCTGCGCCCCCGCGTCTCCATAGCGATCTCCCCGGCGCGCACCTCCGGGCCGGCTCCCTCCCGGGCCCAACAATACGCGGCCGGGCCAGGGGCGGGGCCGGGGCGGGGAGAGCGCGGGCAGAGGGGGCGCGGGCGAGCGCACCGCCCAGGCAGCAGCCGGCCGCTGGGGTCCGAGCGTCGCGGTGCCATCCAGGCCGCTCCGGGAACGCAGCCCCCGCCCCGCTCCGGGCCCGCCTCGCTTCCCACGCCGCCCGGCCGAGCCCGCGCGGGAGCCACCTGGAGCCGCCACCGCCGCAGGTTGATGCGAGGAGGAGCCATCTTGAAACCAACTTAGCAAACTTTCGCCAAGTGCTCTCGACGTGGAAGCTGCGGGGGAGGCAGGGAGCGCGGCCCCCGGTGTCCCCGCCCGGGTCCCCGGAGAGGCAGGGCGCGGGCTGCCTCGAGGGCCAGGAGCCGGGCGCACGGGAGCCGCCCCCGGGCCCCGCCGGGTGTATGCGGAGCCGCGGCGCCGGGTGCATGGATTGTGCTCCGGCGCCCGGCTCGGGCTCGGGGCCATGGCGCCGCGGCCGCCGCCGCCCGTGCTGCCCTCGCTGCTGCTCCTGGCCGCGGCCGCCGCCCTGCCGGTGCTGGGGCTTCGGGCGGCCGCCCGGGAGCTGCGCGTCCCCGGCGGGGCCCGCGCTTTCCCCCTCGGCCCCGGCTGGACACACGTGCCCGACGCAGCGCGCACCCACCGGGCGCTCGGGGAGGCGCTGGACGTGAGCCGCGACGGGCGGCCGGGCGGGCGGCGACGCGGGCCGGGCCCGGGACCCCGCGGCTGCGCCCGCTGCGGGGGCCGCCCGCTGCCGCTGCACGTTCGCCTGGCGGCCCGCGGCGCCCTGGCCGCTGGGCTGAGCCTCCGCTTGCGGGCGCGCGCCTACGGCTCCAGCGGCGGCGCCCGGCTCCGGCCACGACGGGCCATCCGCGCGGAGCTTCGCGCGAGGGCGGCGCTGACAGTGCCCGTGCCTGGCGGGGCGCTTTGCTTCACGGCCCTCGGCGGCGGCGGCGGCGGCGGCGGGGCCGCTCTGCACTCGGCGGCCCCGAGCACGTTCCCCGCTTGCCGCTGCCCGCAGCGCCCCGGCCGCCTCTGCCCGCGCCGCCCCGTCTGCCTGCCGCCCCGCGGCACGGCCCGCCTGCGCCTGCTGTGTGCCCCGAAGCGCGCAGCCGGCGCCGTCCCGGTGGAGCTGGAGACGGCCCCCGCGGGGACGCCCTCCCCATCGCTGTCGCCGCCGCCGAGACCGCTCCAGGTAGAGACCGGGATGGGAGCGAGACGGGCCCGGCGGGGTGCCGGCGGCGGCGGCGGCGGCGGCACGAGCCCTCAGTTCCCGCTGCCCAGCTACCAGGTGTCGGTGCCCGAGAACGAGCCGGCGGGCACCGCGGTCATCGAGCTGCGCGCGCACGACCCGGACGAGGGCGAGGCGGGCCGCCTGAGCTACCAGATGGAGGCGCTGTTCGATGAGCGCTCCAGCGGCTTCTTCCTCATCGACCCGGACACGGGCTCCGTGAGCACGGCCCGCCCGCTGGACCGCGAGGCCAAGGACACGCACGTGCTCAAGGTGAGCGCGGCGGACCACGGCCAGCCCCGGCGCTCGGCCGCCACCTACCTCACCGTCACCGTCAGCGACACCAACGACCACGCCCCGGCCTTCGAGCAGGCCGAGTATCGCGAGAGCGTGCGCGAGAACCTGGAGGTGGGCTGCGAGGTGCTGACCATCCGGGCTACCGACGGCGACGCGCCCTCCAACGCCGACGTGCGCTACCGCCTGCTGGAGGGCGCGCGCGGCGTCTTCGAGATCGACGCGCGTTCGGGCGTGGTGCGCACGCGCGCAGCGGTGGACCGCGAGGAGGAGGCCGAGTACCGGCTGCTGGTGGAGGCGGACGACCAGGGCCGTAGCCCCGGCCCGCTCAGCGCCACGGCCACGGTGCACATCACGGTGGAGGACGAGAACGACAACTACCCGCAGTTCAGCGAGGCGCGCTACGTGGTCCGCGTGCCCGAGGACGTGGCCGTGAACACGCCGGTGCTGCGCGTGCGCGCCACGGACCGGGACCAGGCCCGGAACGCGGCCCTCCACTACAGCATCGTGAGCGGGAACCTCCGGGGGCAGTTCCACCTGCACTCGCTGAGCGGCAGCCTGGACGTGGTCAGCCCGCTGGACTTCGAGGCCATCCGCGAGTACACGCTGCGCGTTAAGGCGCAGGACGGGGGCCGGCCGCCGCTCAGCAACGCCTCGGGGCTGGTGTCGGTGCAGGTGCTGGACGTGAACGACAACGCGCCCATCTTCGTGAGCAGCCCGTTCCAGGCGGCCGTGCTGGAGAACGCGCCGCCGGGCCACTCGGTGCTGCACATCCAGGCGGTGGACGCGGACTCGGGGGAGAACGCGCGCCTGCGCTACCGCCTGGTGGACACGGGGTCCCCCACCGCTGGCGCCCAGGGCCCCGCCTCGGCCACGGCCTTCCCGTTCCAGATCCACAACAGCTCAGGCTGGATCACGGTGCGCGCCGAGCTGGACCGAGAGACGGTGGAGCGCTACAGCTTTGCCGTGGAGGCGGTGGACCACGGCTCGCCGCCCATGAGCGCCTCGGCCAGCGTGTCCATCACGGTCCTGGACGTGAACGACAACGACCCCGTGTTCACGCAGCCGGCCTACGAGCTGCGCCTGAACGAGGACGCGGCCGTGGGGAGCAGCGTGCTGACCCTGAGCGCCCTGGACCGCGACGCCAACAGCGTGATCACCTACCAGCTCACGGGCGGCAACACCCGCAACCGCTTCGCGCTCAGCAGCCAGAGCGGCGGCGGCCTCATCACGCTGGCGCTGCCGCTGGACTACAAGCAGGAGCGGCAGTACGTGCTGGCGGTGACGGCGTCGGACGGCACGCGCTCGCACACGGCGCAGGTCTTCATCAACGTCACCGACGCCAACACGCACCGGCCCGTGTTCCAGAGCTCCCACTACACCGTGAGCATCCGCGAGGACCGGCCCGCGGGCACTTCCATCGCTACAATCGGCGCCACGGATGAGGACACGGGCGAGAACGCGCGCATCACCTACGTGCTGGAGGACCCGGTGCCGCAGTTCCGCATCGACTCTGACAGCGGCACCGTCTACACGCTGACGGAGCTGGACTACGAGGACCAGGCGGCCTACACGCTCGCCATCACGGCCCGGGACAACGGCATCCCCCAAAAGTCGGACACCACCTCCCTGGAGATCCTCATCCTTGACGCCAACGACAACGCGCCGCGGTTCCTGCGGGACTTGTACCAGGGCTCTGTGTTCGAGGACGCGCCCCCGTCCACCAGCGTCCTCCAGGTCTCGGCCACCGATCGGGACTCGGGCCCCAACGGCCGCCTGCTCTACACCTTCCAGGGCGGCGACGACGGCGACGGGGACTTCTACATCGAGCCCACGTCCGGCGTGATCCGAACCCAGCGCCGGCTGGACCGGGAGAACGTGGCCGTGTACGCTCTTCGGGCCCTGGCCGTGGACCGGGGGAGCCCCGCGCCCCTGAGCGCCTCCGTGGACGTCCAGGTGACCGTCCTGGACATTAACGACAACCCCCCGGTGTTTGAGAAGGACGAGCTGGAGCTGCTGGTGGAGGAGAACAGCCCCGTGGGGTCCGTGGTGGCCAGGATTCGCGCCCACGACCCCGACGAGGGCCCCAACGCCCAGATCATGTACCAGATCGTGGAGGGCAACGTGCCTGAGGTCTTCCAGCTGGACCTGCTGAGCGGGGACCTGCGGGCCCTGGCCGAGCTGGATTTCGAGGAGCGGCGGGAGTACGTGCTGGTGGTGCAGGCCACCTCGGCGCCGCTGGTGAGCCGGGCCACGGTGCGCGTGCGCCTGCTGGACCAGAACGACAACCCGCCGGTGCTGCCCGACTTCCAGATCCTCTTCAACAACTACGTCACCAACAAGTCCAACAGCTTCCCCACCGGCGTGATCGGCCGCATCCCGGCCCACGACCCCGACCTCTCCGACAGCCTCAACTACACCTTCCTGCAGGGCAACGAGCTGCGGCTGCTGCTCCTGGACGCGGCCACCGGCGAGCTGCAGCTCAGCCGGGACCTGGACAACAACCGGCCGCTGGAGGCGCTCATGGAGGTGTCTGTTTCCGGTGAGTGGCCCTTGGGCACCTGCGGGGATCCCGGGACCTGCCGGGACCTGCCGGGGGCCGCCCGACGAGCCGGGGCGCATCCGAGCAGGGCCCGGGCGACACTGGGGGGATGTGCGGCCTCCGGTTGGATGGTTGGGTGCTGCGAGCGGGAAGGGGGTGGTGCTCCCCACCCTGCCAAGTGAGTGGAAGGGACACGGCACTGCTTCCCTCAGCATTCTTGCCAGGAACAGGCCTGGGCTTCTTCAAGTTCAAGACCAGGGCTTTTTGGCGCTCCCCTCGGCTGGCCGCGGCTCCGGAGCCGTGCGGTTAAAACCCGGTCTCCGGGGTTATCTGAGTCATCGGGTTTGCTGGCCAGGCTCTGCCATCAGCCACACACCTGTCTGGAAAGATCAAAGGTCACTGCCCACCTCATGTGCCAATTAGTTCCCGGGCGGGACTGTTGGAAATTGCTGGATGGGCCCTGAGTCACCCTGTAATACTGCTGGAGCCAGTGCCCGGTGTCTCTCCGGCTCGTCTCCGTCTCCTCCAGATAATAACAGTGGGCTGTGTGTGCTCCGTGTGGGAGCGCTTTGCAAAAGCCGCGTTTGATCTCAGCTCCTGCACTAGACTGGGACTTCACGTTGGGGTGTTACTTAGAGGCCTGCCCGGTTGGTCTCTGGGGGAGCCAGTGTGGGAACCAGCTGGCCTGCTCTGGGCTGGAGGGGGACTGGAAGGATACTGTTTTGGCTCAGCCAGCCACATGCTTGGCACCAAAGAGCCGGCCCCCATGTGCCAGGTGAGGCCTGTGGGGCTGGGAAGAGGGAGACCCGGAGTGGGTATGTGGGGTAGAAAGAAGCATTTGGTGGGGTGGGGTCTGGGAACGATAAAGGGACCCCCAGCAGCTCCTCAGGGGCCCACTTGTGGATGTGGTCAGCTGGTGTGGGCTGTGACCTTAATTGTCCCCAAGAAAGGCTCAGATGGGCGGGCCGAGTCAATGCTTCAGATTAGTCGTTCAAACAATGGATTATTCGGCTACGCTGTCACCGTGGGAGCCCCGAGAGAATGCAAAGGCTTATTTCCTGACTGCGTTTGATCCGCAGTTGGCTGCGATTCTTTATATGCGCAGGGTGGGCAGCCAGCAGCTTCTGGTTGCTTCTTGTAAGACCTGGAACTCAGGCACGGGTTTGAAGTGATGCAATACTTCAGCGCAGATGTGGGCCGTGTAGTCTGCGGTGACGTTTGTGAGGCTGTGAATATGTGTAGAGAACACGGAACAGCCGCTTCGAGAGACCTGTGGACCAGGGTATTTATTGGCTATTCTGAGCAGTGCCACAATTTTTAAAAAGTCTCTCTCCTAAATTCCATTTGCATTTTCTTGTTTCTTTATCTGCTGGATAAAGCGGAGCGGGCACTCAGCCTGTGTAAACACGAGTTGGCTGCGTCCCAGGTGCCAACTCCACAGGGACGCGGTGCCCTGTGGGAACGGTGGGCGCTGGCATCGGCGGTGTTTTGCGTCTGGGCCGTCAGGAATGCGGGCCCCCTGTGTTGGCCGGATACCAGGGTTTAGGGTGGATTTCATTCAAAAGAGGTTCGTTCCTCAGGGCCGCCTGGCCCGCCTGCTGGGCCCCGAGCCTGGACCACGGTCGGCGTGGCGTGGGGTGATCCAGTGCCGGGCACGGAATCCTGTGTGCGGACCCTCATTTAATCAGGCACTGGGGCTCCTGTGTCGACTCCCCAGGGGATGATGAGGACCTTCTACTGGGTATTAAGCAGTTTTCTGTCACCTTTACTTACACTGTCGCTCACTCTGTGGTGACTGCGGGTGGGGTGAGTGGTGTTTGGCTGCTGCCAGTTTACAGGTGAAGAAACTGAGGCTCAGGGTTACACAGGGAGCAGGAGTCCCGGTGCACACCAAGATCCAGAAAACACAGTCCTCCCCACCCCCCAGCTCCCTTGCCGACCTGGGACAGAGTTTTTGAGAAATTGGTGGCTGAGCGAATTGTGTCCATGGCGAATCCTTGTTCTGGGGTGAAATAGGCCCTTACGGTGCTGTGTAGCCCCGAGCCACTCGGCGTCCACGTCATGCTCCAAAGAAGCGAGGCACTCTAAGCTATAAAAGGCTGTAATTCCTGGCAGCAGAGTGCCGTGCAGAAAGAACACAAAGCAAAGAGGTCTGCCCTTCAATTAACAGAGGCCATTTATTGGGGAGCAGTGGAGAGAGCTGTTGTTTCAAACTCACACGCTGTTTTCAACAAAGTGTAACTGGCTTCCCCTGTTCAGTCATGCCCCGGAGCTTCGAACGCAGGATTGCCGCCCTGCAGGGCTGCCCAGGAACAGCCCAGATTAGGTTTGTGGGCTCCGAGCCAGGAAGGGCTGAAAGCTTCCAGCTGCTGGGAAGGGGCCTCTGTGGGCGGGGCCTCTGTGGGCGGGGCCTCTGTGGGCGGGGCCTCTGTGGGCGGGGCCTCTGTGGGCGGGGCCTCTGTGGGCGGGGCCTCTGTGGGCGGGGCCTCTGTGGGCGGGGCCTCTGTGGGCGGGGCCTCTGTGGGCGGGGCCTCTGTGGGCGGGGCGCCTGGATGGACTGTTGGGAGGAGGCCTTTCCTTTTAGCCGGGTCATGGGGGCCCCAGCAGCCATGCCCACTGTGAGTAGATGGTGCTCATGGTTTTATGCAGCCTCCTAAGTACAAAACACTACAGGTGTTTGACACAGTTTTGAATTCTGAATATAGCCCAAGTCAAATAGCTGCCATTTTGGGGTATCATCCAGCCACACGAGATGTTTGTCTCCCATGAGATGGTTTGTTTGTTTGTTTATTTATTTATTTATTTTTAAAATATATTTTATTGATTTTTTACAGAGCGGAAGGGAGAGGGATAGAAATTCAGAAACATCCATGAGAGAGAAACATTGATCAGCTGCCTCTTGCACGCCCCCTACTGGGGATGTGCCCGCAGCCACGGTACATGCCCTTGACCGGAATCGAACCTGGGACCCTTCAGTCCGCAGTCCGACGCTCTATCCACTGAGCCAAACTGGTCTCGGCCCATGAGATGGTTTTTTAATGATATTTAGGATGTGGTGGTTGAGCCTTGGCTGGTGTGGCCCAGCGTCACCCTGCACATGGTTTGCTTCAAGGCACATGCCCAGGGTCAGGGCACATGCCCTTCCCCCTCTCAAATCAGTGAACCATTGAAACTTGTTTTTGCGGTGGGGACTTCCTTGTGCGTGCTGAGAAATGGGCCTGCATCTTGCAAGCACCTGGCTGGTCACCAGTGGGTGCTGCCTGCCGCCTCTTCTAGGTGAGGGTGTTTTGGTGACGTTGCCATTTTCATCCAACTTGAACAGGTGTGTGCCTGCGGGTGTAGCCTTAGACCAGCTTGCAGGGCGTGACATTCCGTGGGAAATGGCCCTGCCTTTGGGGAGCAGGAGGGTGGACCCACGGGCGTGGGGGAGGCAGCATCGCCTTGCAGAGTCGAGATAACGGCTCGTCGACGTGTCGTCCAGACACGTCAGGAAAAGCTGACCGGAGCCGGGGTGCGAGCGGCCCTTCTGCGTTGAGCGGGCGGAGGGGACGTGGTACAGGGCGCCCGGGCTCGATAACGCCTTAGAAAGGACCTGCTGGTTAAACCCGGGCGTCGTTGGGACGTTTACACAGACGACTGCAAACAAGGGAGAGGGAGCCGGCCATGGGACCAGGCCCCGGCCGGGGCAGGCGCTTTGTTTGTTTTTGGATCTTGCTGGAACCGCCACAGCCGTTAAGCCGGTGCTCCCCCCGCGTGGAGTCTGGGCTGTGGGCAGCTCGTCAGCGTGGAAGGGCTGCGCTAGCTCTGGGGGTAGTCAGCTGCTAACAGGCTCTAGAAACACTGGCTCAGAAGCAAAGGAGTGTCCATTGAGCACCTACCGTGTGCCAGGCCTACTGTGTGTGAGGCCCTCGAGAGCATGTGGCCTGCTCTCAGGTGGTGGAGACCAACAGTGGATAAGTGGGTCCGACAGTGGATAAGTGGGTCCCTGGCAGGGGGAACTGGGGAGGGTGGCTGGAGGGCCTAGGCGGGGGAAAGGGGAGCTTGGGGCCAAGGTTGGGGTGGTGTCTGGGCAGCTGACAGGCAGTGAGCATGGGGGGAGGGCCCAGCTTGAGGCTGAGGAGCGCGGGTGACAGAGTGGGTGGTGAGGTTAGACGGTCAGACGTGCGGGTCTGGCTCGGAGAGACCAGCGGGGGTCATGGCTACAGGCGGTCAGTGTGGCTGCGGGGCTGACAGGCGGACGGTGAGGGCTGGGGATGGTCAGCGACCTGTCTGCCGTGTGAGATGAGGATGGGGCTCAGGCACAGTCCCAGGAGCTGGGGCCCAGTGTCCTGTCGGGTGGTGTGGCCCGCGTGGGGCAGGAGAAACCCCAGGGCCTGGGCTCTGGGCGCCGGGGGAGAGGGCTCAGAAGGGGTCACCAGTGCCAGGCGGGAGCCTGAGGACAGAGATGTGGTTTGGTGGCCTTCGTGAGAGCCGGAGTGCTGGGGGGCCGGGAGCTCCGGGGCGGGGGCAGAGGACAGGCTCCTAGGGGTGAGTGAGGCTCAGAGGAGAGGCGGGGTGGCCATGAGGCTGTGGGAGCCAGGAGGGACCTGGCTGAGTTGAGAGGGAAGAGGAGTTCACCTGTTAATCTGCACACTCAGCCCGTCCTCGAGTCTACTTGCCCGGGCAGGCGGGCACCCAGCGGGCACTGGCATCTTTCAGGGTCACTGGGTGTGGGGGACGAGTCTCAGTGGTAACCGTGAGCCGTGTGGCCACACTGAGTGTGGACAGGGCTTCGGAGTGGGGCAGGGACAGCAGCTACCACTTTCTGTGGAGTCCCAGCCTGTGATGGAGGAGCTGGAGGGCCGGGGACCCTGGGCAGAGCCAAGGCCACTGGTGCTCTGGGCTCAGGAGGGCGAGGTGCCCCATCTCGGCACGCTGCCCGGTGACCCGAGGTCTCCATCCGGCCCCACCCGCCATGAGGGAGTCAGGAAAGGTGGCAGGCACGGAGCCCTCGCGGAGGGTGGGTGCTGAAATCTCACCTGGGAACGTGGCCGGCAGGTGGGCGGCGCCAGGACTCGGTGAGGACCCGGTGCCACGGTGGCACGCCCATCTGATCGGGGCCACGTTCACACCTGCCCAGGTCGATGCCTGAGAGCAGGAGCCAGGGAGGTGGGTGGTGGGTGCCAGGCGCTGGCAGCACCCTGCGAGCCTGGGGCGTGTGGCGCGGGGCCATGGCCACGCCCTTGCCAGCACCCGATGCTCGCGGTCGATGTTATCGCGCGGGCAGAGCGGGCGGGAACCCTTCCTCGCTTGGCACGGCCGCTCCCCTCTCCCTGCCCGAGGGAACCCGTTCTCTGGTTTTCCTCCTGGCCTTGTGACCGGAACACGCGGGTTGTGGGAAGCCGGGAGTTACATTCCTGACTGTGGGGTGCACACAGCCCTCTGCTCTGGGTGCTGGTTTGGGGCAGGGAACCGGGTGCCCTGAGGAGATGCAGGGGGGTCAGGGGGCCAACCAGTGTTTGTGGGGACAACGTGTGCACGCACAGTAGGTGCTTGGTGATACTGTGGGTTGTTTATGGGACAGGCTAAGGGGTCCTGGGGTGCCACCTGCTGAGGCCACAGCAGCTCTACTGCCTTTGCTTGGGGCCAGGGGGAGGCTCGGGTGGAAGTCAGGCCCTTGGCCCCTGCAGGCCCCTGTGTGGCGCTGGGCGGGGCCCGGTGAAGAGAAGGGGCTTTGGTGTCAGGTGAGCACGTGTGGACCTGGGGCCATCGGCTTCCTGTCTGGGTGTGACCGTTCCCACCGGGACAGCCCCGCCCACCTCCCCGTGGGTGCCTGTTCTCCCAACGTCCTGCTCTTCCCGAAACACACAGATACACATGGGCATGCAAACACACATGCGTGCTCACAGGCACACACACACACACACCTGCACACGGATATACACCCAGGACACACACAGATGTGCATGTGGACATACAAGCACAAGCACACACATGCACACATGGATGTACACTCAGGACACCCGAGCACAGAGACATGTGCACACAAGTGTACACGTAGGCGTACGTGCACGTGCATACAAACATGAGCGTACACACCAACACACATACTCACGCATAGGTGCGCAGACGTGATTTAAGCTGCGACCCTGAGGCTCATTCTTCAGCACAGCCTTCTGCCCGCCTCCTCCTGCTGCGGAGGGAGCCACGCAGCGGCCGCCCCGCTGGGGTCTGAGCAGCGGCCGGCAAGCGCCACCCCAGGAGCTTCGAGGAAAGGCTGTCCTCACAGAGGCAGCGGTGTCACCAGCGGAGACCGCCACACGAGGCCGCCGCCCCAGCACCGTCCCTGGTGTGGGGCAGGTGTTCCTGGCGTTGGGAAGCCGAGTTTGTGCGGCCACCACGCCTGGCCGCCCTCGCTCTGGCTGCTGGCGCCCATCACGCTGCCCCTCTGGCCTCAGCGTCCCCGGTGAAGCAAGGGTGGGGCGGTCGTGGCCCAGGTTCCCGTGAGGCCCCCGGGGACCGTCTGTTGGTGAAGGATCAGGAAATCGGAACCCCAGCCGAGGAGTGTGGCTGTGACTTGTGGAGCCTTTCTCTTGCCGTGTACATCTCGGGTACCAAGGAGTGGTTCCTTCCAAAGCTGATACAAAGTGCGCACACATCGGAGGTCTGACGGGGGTGGGGGGTTGCTTTCCAACCAATGTATAAGGCAGGGGTCGGCAAACTGCGGCTCGCGAGCCACATGCGGCTCTTTGGCCCCTTTAGTGTGGCTCTTCTACAAAATACCACGGCCTGGGCGAGTCTATGTTGAAGAAGTGGCGTTAGAAGAAGTTTAAGTTTAAAAAAAACGGCTCTCCAAAGAAATGTCAGCGGTTGTCCTGTTGATGTTTGGCTCTGTTGACGAACGAGTTTGCCGACCACTGGATAGGGAATGCCTGCGGCCCAGCCACAGAGATGGTGCCTCGATGAGAAGGCGGCGAAGGGCCCGGAGGACAGGCGGCCGGCAGGTCCGTGAGAAGACGCTCCCCGCCCCACATCGAGGGGGAAACAGACCAGAGCCACAGAGGCGCCACCTCCCATGGGGGCGGGGTCTGTTCCCCAAACCAAACCAAACTGAACCAACCAGGAAGCAGCGTGTTGGCACCAGAGGGGGGAGGAGGGAGGCCTCGTCCGCTGCGGTGCGTGTGGGCTGGTGCGCCCGGTGGAGGGCGGGACGGCAGTTCTCAGAACGGCAAACATGGGCCGAGCACGGACCCGGATTCACATGGGCCGAGCACGGACCCACATTCACATGGGCTGAGCACGGACCCAGGATCCTGCTCCTGGTGTGCACGCGGGAGGAGGGAAAGCGGGTCACCACCAGGGTCAGCGCACGCCCTGCTCATCGCTATATGACGCCCGCCAATGGGGGCCGATAAGCTTGTTTAAGCACCGGCTGTGAGTCAGCTCGCAGGGATGGAAATCCCGACACCTGCTGCCACTCGGCTAAACCCGGACATCTCACGTGGGGTGTACGCTGTCACAGGATGAGAGCTGTGCGGTGATGGGAGGGAGGCCCCGGAGCGGTCAGCTTTGTCCAGACATGGAGGGGACCTGGGGAGGGGACCAGGGGAGGGGTGAGGAGGCTGGGGAGGGGGTCAGGGCAGGGGTGCCAGGGGCCGGGGAAGGGACCAAGGGAGGGGTCCTGGGGCCCAGGGAGCAGACCAGGGGAGGGGTGCCGGGGGCCAGGGGAGGGATCAGGGGAGGGATGCAGGGGCCGAGGAGGAGGAGCCTCTGTTGTGCATGGGGAGAAGCGCTATGGGGATGGAGGTGGTGAGGGGGGCCCGGCAGTGTGAATGTCCTCGATGCTGCTCCGCTGCAGACTTAAAAAATGGTGAAAGGTGACATTTCACACGTTTCTGCCATAAAAAGGCCGACAGGAAGTGGTGCTGGCCATGAGGCGCTGGGCATGTGGGAGCACCTCTGCCAGGGGCAATGGGAGGATGTTTCCCCAGAGGCTGAGCGGCCAGCAGCTCCTTTGGCCCCTTGGAGTGCCCTGTGCCCACGGGGACCCTGTTCCCTTACCCTCCTCGGTGCCTGAGTCCGATGAGCGAGGCCCGGGCAGGGCCCCCTGTGGGTGTTGACACCGGCTCCTCCCTCCCGGAGTCACCGGGGAGGTCACAGCGGCGTTGGGTTAGAGGGATGGCTCCTGCCTGTCGGAGGGGCCGAGGAGGGCGGGTGCAGAGTGTGTGGCCGCAGAAAGGCAGGTGCGGGGCCTGTGCCTGTGCTGAGGTGGCCACACCCCCGCCTGTGCGTTCCGGTGCCTGATGCCCGGTGACACGGCCGCGGGCGTTGCCGGTCCACTCGCCGTCGGTCTCTGGTGAGCGTGGGAAGATCTCCGATGTGTCAGGGATCCCCCATCTCCCAGGAAGAGCGGGTGGAAGCTATGAAGGTGTGTGGTGCTGAGAGATTCCTGTGCACCTGGCAGGCGGCCGCCGGAGGTCAGGGGTGTGTGTGTGCGCGCGCGCGCACGGGGCGGGGGGGGGGGGGGGGGGGGTGGGCACACACAGGCTGGCTCTGCTGCCCGGCCGGCACCTCTTAGTGCAAAATAGGGCACCCTGGCCGGTGTGGCTGAGTGGATAGAGAACCGGCCTGTGGACCAACGGGTCCCAGGTTTGATTCCGGTCAAGGACACGTACCTCGGTTTCAGGCTCCTCCCTGGCCCAGGCCCTGGCTGGGGCGCATGCAGGAGGCAACCAATGGATTCGTTTCTCTCACGTCGATAGCTGTTCCTCTCTGTCTCTCTCTCCCCTTCTCTCTGTGAGTCGGTGGAAACCCCCTCGGTGAGGAGTAACAAAAAAGGACGGGCACTGGCGGGGCCTGAGTTCAGGGCAGACCGGCCGCGGGCCCGGAGGCAGGAACGGCTGGGCGGGGACACCGGTGGGTCCCTGTTTTTACATCAGACCTTGCCGTTTCCCTCCCTCACGCTGCCGCCCACTGGCCCGGCCTCGTTCGAACCCAGAGCCAGTTTGTAGCCGTGTGAACCCTGCACTGAGCTCCTTCAGGGGCCAGGCTGTATCTGGTGGCTTCAGGGAAACTGAGGCACTGACCCGCCTGGGCCAGGAGGCTCTCGATTCCTGTCTGAGATGCCCACGGTGCCCACGCAGCCCAGGAGACGCTCCGGAAGCGCGAGCTTCCCCGGGGTCTGTGTCGAGAGGCGATTCTTGCAGAATCGTCCAAGCTGCTGTGTCCCGGGGCGTCCAGGAGGCCTGACTCTTTCTGGGAGGGGGTTTTGGTACCACCAGCCAGTGACAGGGTTCAAACACTTAGCTGCCTGGATGTCTGAGCAGTCATGGTCGCTGTGTGTGTGTGTATGTGTGTATGTGTGTGTGTGTGCGTGTTACGGTTGACAGTGCCAGATCTACGTTAAAGTGGATAGTCAGCCATCTCGCCTGTCCAGTTCTGGAACATTTCTTTTTAATATCCTATACTAGAGGCCCGGTGCACGAAATTTGTGCATGGGGGGGGGGTGCCTCAGCCCAGTCTGCACCCTCTCTGATCTGGGACCCCTCTCATAATCCAGGACTGCTGGCCCCCAACTGCTCGCCTACCTGCCTGATTGTCCCTAACTGTTTCTGCCTACCAGCCTATTTACCCCCTGCCAGCCTAATTGCCCTTAACCACTTCTGCCTTCCAGCCTGTTCACCCCCAATCACTCCTCTGCCAGCCTGATTAACACCTAACTGCCCTCCCCTGCCAGCCTGGTTGCCTAACTGCCCTCCTCTGCCAGCCTGGTCACCCCTCTCCTGCCCTCTCCTGCAGGCCTGATTCCCCCACTGCCCTCTCCTGCAGGCCTGTTCCCCTTCCAACTGCCCTCCTCTTGCTGGCCTGGTTGCCCCTAACTGCCCTCTCCTGTAAGCCTGGTTGCCCACAACTTCTCTCCCCTGCTGGCAATTTTGTGGCGGCCATCTTGTGTGTGGCAGTGATGATCCATTTGCATATTACTTTTTTATTAGGATAATAAGGAACTAATGTCCTTAATAAGGAACTAATTAGACCAAACAGCAAAATGACCTTCTGGATGACCTGCCCGACGAAGCCGGGGCTGGTAGGGGCTGTGAGGGCTGAGCCCTTTGCATGAATTCTGTGCATCGGGCCTCTAGTATCCTATATAATAAAAGAGAAACATGCAAATTTGACTGTACCTTCGCTTCTGATTGGCTATGCTACCAGCCAATCAGGAGCGGGGGCAGGGAGTGCCCAGCCCCCGGGTGCTGTGAGTAGAAGTGGCGGTGAGCACCCAGCCCTCAGGGCCGGGTGGTCGCAGGCAGCCGGGGCTGAGCTGAGCAGAGTGATGGCTGGGTGCCCAAGATAATCCAGGGAGACCAGCCCTGGGCAGGCTGGAGGTGAGCCATCAGTTGGACATCCCCTGAGGGCTCCCAGTATGTGTGAGAGGGGCCAAGTTGGGTTGAGGGACCCCCCGCCCCCAGTGCACGAATTTCGTGCACCGGGCCCCTAGTATTTAATATATTTGTATTGGTTTCAGAGAGGAAGGGAGAGGGCAAGAGGGATAGAAACATCAGTGATGAGAGAGAATCATGGATTGGCTGCCTCCTGCATGACCTCACTGGGGAGGAGCCTGCCACCTGGGCATGTGTCCTTGACTGAATCGAACCCGGGACCCTTTAGTCTGCAGGCCATAGCTCTGTCCACTGAGCCAAACCGGCCAGGGCCTGGAACGTTTTGTCACCTCAAAACCGTACACGTGCTCTTACACATTTTGAAATTGAACAGCGTTCTCCAGGCCGAACGCTCCTGGCCGCTTGGGTTTATTGTGTTGACATCAAACGAGAGGAGGACCTGCCGGGCTGTGGGGTCAGCTTGGCTGCTGCGAGCAGAGCGCGCCCGCCTCGGGGCACCGGGCCAGGCGGTGCCCGTGCCTCTCCGGGCCCTTCCTGGGAGCTCTGGCGCCCAGCATCTCCAGAGCTTGGTGCCCGGCTGACCCTGTGGCCCGAGGTGCCCGGGAGGGGCAGGGAGAGGCCCGTGTGGCCGATGAGTCCAGAGAGCAGCGGGCTCAGGCCTTCACCTGGGCAAGTCCCGCTCTCCGAGGCGTCCTCTGCACGCCCCGCTTTAAGCAGCTGTGTTCCCCGGGCGAGCCAGCCGAGCCGTCCGGACACCGACGCTGCTCTCCCGTCTCAGGCTACAAGGGAGGCGTGGAGGGCTCGGCGCTGCCCCTGGGGACAGGGCTGTCACCTTCTCCGGCCGTCATGCCCCCAGCCGTGGGCCCCTTCCGAGGCTTAGGACCTTCTCATAGCACGGAACTGTCCCCACAGGAGATCAAGGGTTTAAAAAGGAAACCATTGCCACCGGGTGCCCGTGGGGCAGGGGACAAGGTCCTGCTGGGCACCGTGGAGAGGAAAGCCGTGGCCTTTGAGGTCGGGCACAGCCAAGGCCACAGGTGGCCTCCCTCGTTGGCTTTGGGGTGTGAGTGACGCATCCCTGAGTCCAAGACGTGGTTGTGGAGTGTTCAGTGGACGCCGGGTGGCCCAGAGCGGTCAGGGGTGCTCCCCGCCAGGCTGGGGGGTGGTGCAGGCAGGTGTCCGGGTGGGGCAGACAAGCTGGGCCGAGCTCTCGCTGTGCTGCTGACCTCAAGGGGGAGGCACTGGCCTAGATGTTGGCTGTGCTAGACGCTGGGGGATCATTGGGTCTGTTACAGCTTGGGGATGTCCTGGTCCTGTGATGAGGAGGTGGCCTGGGTGGTCCCGTGATGAGCAGGAGGCCTGGGTGGTCCCATTGTGAGGAGGAGGCCTGGGTGGTCCCATTGTGAGCAGGTGGCCTGGGTGGTCCCATGATGAGCAGGAGGCCTGGGTGGTCCCATGATGAGGAGGTGGCCTGGGTGGTCCCATGATGAGGAGGTGGCCTGGGTGGTCTCATGGTGAGGAGGAGGCCTGGGTGGTCCCATTGTGAGCAGGAGGCCTGGGTGGTCCCATGATGAGGAGGAGGCCTGGGTGGTCCCATGATGAGCAGGAGGCCTGGGTGGTCCCATGATGAGGAGGTGGCCTGGGTGGTCCCATGATGAGGAGGTGGCCTGGGTGGTCCCATGATGAGGAGGTGGCCTGGGTGGTCCCATGATGAGGAGGTGGCCTGGGTGGTCCCATTGTGAGGAGGAGGCCTGGGTGGTCCCATTGTGAGCAGGAGGCCTGGGTGGTCCCATGATGAGGAGGAGGCCTGGGTGGTCCCATGATGAGCAGGTGGCCTGGGTGGTCCCATTGTGAGGAGGTGGCCTGGGTGGTCCCATTGTGAGCAGGTGGACTGGGTGGTCTTCATGATGAGGAGTTGGCCAGGGGCTCTGGTTGGTGTTCTGATGAGGAGGTGGCCCCCCAGGCTGGTCCCATAACTAGGAGGGTGGGCTGGTCAGATGAGGAGGTGGCGGCCTGGGTGGTCCCATGCTGAGGAGAATGGCGTGGCTGGGCCCTTGTTGGTCCCTGTGATGAGAAGGTGACCTGGGGGCCTGGGTGGTCCCGTGATCAGGTGACCTGGGGGCCTGGGTGGTCCCGTGATGAGAAGGTGTCCTGGCGGCCTGGGTGATCCCGTGATGGGAAGGTGACCTGGGGGCCTGGGTGATCCCGTGATGAGAAGGTGACCTGGGGGCCTGGGTGGTCCCGTGATCAGGTGACATGGGGGCCTGGAAGACCCAATGATGAGGTGACCTGGGGCCCTGGGCGGTCCCTTGATGAGGAGGGTGGCCTGGGAGCACTGGTTCATCCCATGATGAGGTGGCGGCCTGAGGCCCTTGTCCCTCCTGTGACACGGAAGGCGGCTTGGGACCCTGCCTGGTCTTGTGATGAGGGGGTGGCCGGGGGCCCTGGGTGGTGGGGTGGTGGGGAGAGTGGCCGGCCTGGGGTCCTGCCTGGTCCTGGGGAGATGTGGCCTGCGGCCCCAGGTGGTCGTGTGATGAGGAGGGTGGCGGCCGGGGGCCCTGGCTGGTCCCGTGAGGAGGAGGGTGGCCCGGGGCCTGGGGTGAGCCTGTGACGAGAAGAGCGGCCTGCCTGGGGTCCTGGACGTTCTCTGTGATTTGGAGGGCGATGTGGTTGGGACCCTGGCTGGGCCTGCGTTGGGACTCTTGGCTCCCAGCTGCCATGGGCACCAGGCTTGTGTGGCTCCGAGGCCTGGGCACAGAAGCGACTTGTGCTCCGTGGAGGGAGCAGGACCCAGGTGCGACCCAGTGGAGCCAAAGTGGCTGAGGCCGGGAGGGAAGGGAGCGGGACCGTCCCTCCACGGCGGTGTGGCCGGAACAAGGGCACGGGGTCACCTCACCAAAGCCCGACTCGGTCGTGGGGGCGGGGGCGCTCGTGTCTACTCAGCAGGAGAGGCGGGCGCAGCTGGAGCCCCCGGGGCTGCAGGGCGCCCTGGGTCGGGGAAAGGCTGCTGGTTCGGCTGCTGCCCCCCACCTGGGAGGTGCCCTCGAGGCCCCTGGCCCTGGTCTGCCAGTCTGCTAGCCCAGCCCCCTCCTCTATCGGCCCCCCTCCCCCGCGCCCATTGTGCTCACTCTAGAACATTCTGGCCATAGAAGAGAGCAGGCATCACCCCGCACCCCAGGCCCGGAGACAGCCCCTGGTCACCGCCTGGGCAGGGTTGCCATGGCGATGGGTGGGGCTCAGCTTTCAGGAGGCTGCTCTGGGGACCTGCCTTGAAGCGCCGTCCCTTTATACAGGGACAGTGGGGTCCGGGAGCCGTATGTCCCGCTCGCTTTAATCACCGCCGGGGAGGCCCCCGGAGGAGCCGCAGTGCGAGGAATGAGCCTCATCTCCTGACGTTTCCGCTCGGCCCCCGGCTGGTAAAGGCGCCTGAGCATCTCCCGCCAGGGACTGGCTGGAGCTTTTATGGCTCCGGCCTCACCGGAGGAGGTGGAGGGGGGCGCACTGGGGGCGGGGAGAGTTCAGAGCGGCCGGCTCACGGGTGAGCAGCCTCGGAGAGAGGCCTGCCCCCGGGGAGGCGTGACCGGCTCAGGCCTCTGTGCCCAGGAGGGGGGCATCAGGCTGGAGGAGGGTGACCAGCTCAGGCCTCTCTGCTCAGGAGGGGGGCATCAGGCTGGAGGAGGTGTGACCGGTTCAGGCCTCTGTGCCCAGGAGGGGGGCATCTGGGTGGGAGGTGTGACTGGTTCAGGCCTCTGTGCCCAGGAGGGGGGAGACGAGCTGGATGGAGGCAGGGAGGGCACACCGGTCCTTTCTGCCCATTGGCTGGACCATTTACCCAACCAGCAGCCGATGCCACTCATGGGGCAGCCCTGCCCCGGGTCTTGCCAGCCCCCCTAGCCCAGCAGGGACACATCCTCCGCTGACCCTCCAGGTCGCCTCCCGTACCTTCTGTGTGCCAGCCCCAGAGGGGGCATCCCCCCAGCACTGCTGAACTCCGCTGTTCGCCCTCCGTGGGGATGTCCTTTGCCCGGTAGGACATGAAGGGCTACATGCCAGCCCTGAGCATAACCACAGACATCGCACCTGTCCCTGGGGACTGCGCTGAGATGCCTGCCCTAGAGGTGGCCCGCTTACTCTGCCGGTGAACCTGGGCCTCCTCTGTGCCCACTTGGCCCCTGGCACTCAGAGCCATGGGCATCTTCGGGGGCGTGGTGTGAGTGGTCCAGAGGGTTGGCCGGGACTGGCAATGTGAGTGCAGGGCACTGGGCATGACCTTGGGGTACAGCCTGAGGCCCGGGAAAGGAGGCTGCCTCCACTCGGCGCCTCCTGTGCGAGGGGGGCGCCCCCCACCCTCCGCGCCAGAGTCCTTGTCATCGCTGAAGGAGTGACAGCCCTAGGTGCTAGTGTCATGAGGAGGCGGGGCATGGAAACCCCTGTAGGTCCCGCTCCAGCACCCATGTCCTGTCCCTGTGACATCTGGGAGCCTGGCTGTGCTTGGTCCCCCGGCCTCTGGTCCCGGAGCAGGCCCGGGGGACGCTGCTGACTGACAGGGACTCGGGAGGCGCCAGCGCAGGGCCCAGCGGTGGGCATTGGGACACCTTTGTTTCTTTTTAATAAATGTGTTTTTACTGACGTCAGAGAGGAAATGAGAGAAACGTCGACGATGGGAGAAAATCATGGATCGGCGGCCTCCTGCACCCCCTCCCGGGAACGGAGCCTGGCCTGCGCCCTGCCCGGGAACGGAGCCTGGCCTGTGCCCTGCCCGGGAACGGAGCCTGGCCGCCTGGTGCATAGGTCGATGCTCAGCCCGAGCCCCGCCGGCTGGGCCTGCATGATGCCAACTTTAAACAGAGCGGAGAGCCGGAACCGGTGCGGCTCAGTGGATAGAGCGTTGGCCTGGGGACTGAGGGGTCCTGGGTTCCATTCCCGTCAAGGCCATGTACCTGGGCTGCGGGCACATCCCCAGTAGGGGGCGGGCAGGAGGCAGCTGATCAGTGTTTCTCTCTCACCGATGTTTCTAACTCTCTATCCCTCTCCCTTCCTCTCTGTAAAAAGTCAATAAAATATATAAAATAAAAATAAAACAGGGCAGAGAAGTCCCTGGGCTCTGTGGTCTGCCTGGGACAGGAGATGAAACCAGAAGGCCCGCTGCCTTCCAGAACCTTCCCGGGACGTAGGTTGCAGTCACACTATGAGAGCCGCACGGGCGGTGGCTGGCCCTGCGGTCATCGCGATGTCCTGTGGCCATGCTGCGGGTCCCCATTCGTGCCTGGGGGATGAGCCATTTATAAACACCTAACACGCCCCCCGCCCCTCCCCCCCCGAACCAGCGTTCCCGGCCCAGCCAGACCCGGTTCCCGGGGCGGAGGGGGCGGCCCACGGGGTGGGGGCGGCAGGCTGACCTCCAGCAGAGCTGCTGCGGGGGCTCAGCAGCATCACTGTCCAAAGCGGGGGCAGGGGGCCCCGTGAGGGCAGCGGGCCGCTCAGAATTTGGCAGGTAAGCGCGGTCCTTAGGGAGGGGTGGGGCCACGTGCGTGACAAATGCCACCCAGCGACACTTCCGGGAGGGCCAGGGCCGGGCCTGGTGACCGAGTGACCGAGCAGATGACAAGCTGACGAGAGAGAAAGCAGAGCTCCCTGCTGTTCGAGTCCCCTGCTCCCGACAGGCACCCTCCCCTCCCCTCCGCCCTGGTCCCAGCCCAGAAGTTGTGAGCAGCACGTGCTGGGTGCACAGTGTGGCCGCAGGAGTCCCTGAAAGCACCCTTACTGCCCTCCCGAAGCTCCGTCCGAGGGCCGGTCAGCGCCCGAGGTTGGCTCGCTGCTGTGGTCACGGCTGTGGAGGTGACTGGGGGGAGTGGGGTGCAGGGCGTCTGGTGGGGGTGGCAGCTTTCTGGGTCTGACTGCTACCTGCACAGATGCCTGTGGGAGGTGGCCTGCTCAGGCTCCCCTTCCGGGGTGGGGGGAGTGCACGTGGAGCCCCAATTCCCAGAGGGGAGGACATAGAGGGTTGTGGGCCCCAGGCAGGGCTGCTGGGCCAAGGCTCCCCTGGGCATATACACCCCTGTGTCCCCAGCACCAGGCGGGCACACTCGGGGGCTGCTGACTGGCAGCCGTGACTTATTTATTTATTATTTTAAAAAATATATTTGTATTGATTTCAGAGAGGAAGGGAGAGGGAGCAGATGGAAACATCGACGATGAGAAGGAATCGTCGATCGGCTGCCTCCTGCACACCCCACCGTGGGGTCGATCCCGCAGCCTGGGCATGTGCCCTGGCCGGGAATGGAACCCTAACCTTCTGGTTCCCAGGGGGACGCTCAGCCACGGAGCCACGCCGGCCGGGCTAATGGGAACGAAGCGCTCAGGCCTCCGGGCCGTCCCAGAGCCCCTAAGGGGGGCCTCGCCGAGGACTGGGTCTCCCAGGGCCCTGGCTGGGGTGGCTGCGGAAGGCGGGTGGGCCGGTTCCCAGGCCAGGCAGTGACAGCAGCCAGGGCGACACACCGGCGGGGGCACTGCCAGCCGGGCGCCCCCATCACGGAGACACAGCCAGGCCGGCAGCCGACGGACACGCACTGGGCCGCAGTGAAGGTGGCGGGAGGCGTGCAGGGTGGACGTGCCCATGTCTTCACGGGCAGCCAGCCCCCCTTTATTCCGGAACTCTGGAGGCCCCTCCGGAGGAGAGGTCTTTCAAACGCGTGGCACTCCAGGAGCTGAGACGCCTCCATGAACTTGCCGGGACTTGGGTGGGGGCTGGGGGGAGGGCATGCGGACCCAGGGGCCGGTGGGCATGGCCTGCCCGGAGCCCTGGGCTCAGAGGTGCTGCCTGCTGGGGGCTGCCGTGTGGCACAGGTTCCGATCGCCATTGCCGAGGGTGGTAGGGGGAAGGGGCCGCAGGCCAACTCCCCACCAGACGGGGGCCGTGAGGAGGCGCAGCCTCATCGGAGCCAGGTCCCAGTCGTGCCAAACCCAGGACAGGCTGTTGGGGGGCCTCCTCCTGCTCTCACAGGCCCCCAGCCCCCAGGGAAGAGAGGGGACATGGCTCTAAAGTGCGTTTCAAGGACACCCCACATCCTAGACCCCTGGTTGTATGTCCCCCCAGAGGTCATGCAGACAGGTGTGGGCCCCGACCTCTGCTCTTTTGTGACCTGCGGTGGGTGTCATTTACGCCCTGTGGGCCCCAGATCTCTGTCATTGCCAGCGGCCTTTGTGCTGGGCCCCCATTCAGCCCGCCCTGCCTCTGAAAGAGCACAGAGCCGCCGCTGTCATTGTCCCCAAGGTTACTCATCAACCGCCTGGCCGCCAGCCTGCGCGGGACTCCCCATTTCCATGGTTACCGCCATCTCTGTAAATGTGATCCCAGAGCCACGGGGGAGGGGCCACAGGGCTCCATAGAAAGGGCACCTCCAGCGGCAGGTGAAACCCGGCACCCCATTCTTGCTGCTGCATCGGAGAGCTTCCTATGTCCCGGGTCTCTCGAGGCCGTGAGCCTGGCTTTCCACAGAGCCGAGCTGGCTGTGGGCACGGGAAGGGGGTGGGGTCCCGCAGGAGGGGAGATTCCCTGGGACCGAGGGCACTTCTGGGGCCTGGTGTGTTCTGAAGGGGCGGGGCTTGGCTTTGGGGAGGGCATGTGCAGTGGAGGGGCTCAGAGGGCAGTTTGGGGTTCTGTGGGGTGAATGCAGAGCATGCTGGGAGATTGTGGGGCAAGGGTGGATGGATCAGGGGCACTCATTCAGTTTTGTTTTTTTATATTTATTTTTCTTTTTTTATTGATTTCAGAGAGGAAGGAAAAAGGATAGCGAGTAGAAACATGGCCCAGAGAGGAACATTGTCAGTTAGTGGCCTCCTGCACGCCCCCTCCTGGGGATCGAGCCCTCAACCTGGGCCTGGGGATCGAACCGGTGACCTTCTGGCTCCTGGGCTGACAGTAGCTGCTGAGCCACGCTGCGGGCTCGGTTCGGTTTTAATGCTCCTGCAGGCGCCCTGCTGGGTTGTGGAGGCCGGGGTGGGCCCCATCTTGCTGTTGCAACCAGGCAGTGGCCCTCCGTGGACGCGGTGGGCACGTGTGCCAGGCGTCCTGGAGCGGGGTGGGTGCAGCGGGAGGATGCGTCAGGTGTGGGCGTTCACACCGCGATGAGGTCACACATCGCCTCTGCAAACACACCGCCAGCTGGCACGCTTGCCACCAGCCCAGACGCCGGTTCCTCTGTCTTCCCCACGCTGGGCATTGTTGTTGCCCGAAACGTTTGCCAGCCGATGGGTAAAAATAGTCTATTGTCTGTTCATCGGGCTCCTCGCTCCCATTCCTCGGGGCGGGGCTTCCATTCAAGAGTCTGGCCATTTGCATGTCTGCCCAGACCTGCCCGTCCCTGTCTTGGGGGGAGGGGGTCTCTGGTTTGGGGTGCAGGTGCCTGTGTCTCTTACAGTCTTACCTCCTCACCGGGTATGGCTCCGGATGTTACTGCCTTGGGGACGATGGGGGGAGGTTGCTGTTGCTGTAAATAACATGCTATGGAGATAATGACACCGCTGTATTCACCGTGCGGTGGTTCATACAAGGAGTCCCAGAGCATCCTGGGAATGGAGGGAAGGGACAGTGAGTCAGCACAGTTGCTGGCCACGTGGGTAACACACGAAATCAGGTGTGAGTCTGTGCCCCAGCAGGACCCCGGGAAGAAACGGGGCGTGTTCGTTCTGATGGCACACATAGGTCAGATAACCAGGAGTAAATGTAAGAAAAATAGGCAGACAGCTCTGGAGGGGCATGGTGAGAGACACGGGGACCCAGTAACCGTGGGGATGGCCCACGTTCCGGGTGGGGCCTCAGTGTGGGAAGGGGTCATGTCTCCAGGTGGTTGGGGAGAGTCAGTGTGACGCTACCCAAAACCCACAGGGATTTTTAGAGGACATGGAGAAAACTGACAAGCTGACTCTGACATGTACATGTGAAAACATGTTTACATGTATGAACACACGCTAACCTACATAGTTTCATACGTAAACTACATCACACGGGAGTAAAGGTGGCCGGAAGAGCAGGGCGGGCCTGTTGGAAAGCCTTGGCCGTGGCCGGGGACCGCCAGCAGCCAGGGGCCGCCAGACAGGCGGCGGGACGCGGGGGCGCCCCGAAAACAGACTCCCTGAGCCGGAAAGGATACCCCTAGCCACGGGGCTAACGGACTCACGGCCGCACGGCACGCCTGAGGAGGGCTCTGGGCCGGCTTTGTCCCTGAACGTGCTCCATGCTGCTGTCGGGCCTCCCGAGGACATTTTCCCGTCGGCTTCAGGTGCACGGGAAGGAGGGGGGGCAGGCCTGGTCGCCTCCCACAGGCGCCCAGACCCGGTATGTGCCCTTGATCTCGAATTGAACCCGAGATCCTTGGGTGTGTGGGCGGACGCTCTATCCATTGAGCCACACTGACGAGGGACGGTCTAACCTCATCTTTTAATTTACGCAAAGTTAAATGAGTGTTATTTAACACTTTAACGTTTTTACCTATGGATTGGGGTGACGCACACTGCGATACACAGACACCCACACACGAGACCTGTGTGTTCGTGCTGACCAGCGTGTCACCCACTCTTAGCTCACCTGAGACCGGCAGGGCCTGCCCCGGTGGCGGGGGTCCTGTGCAGTGGTCACGTGAGGGCCTCCCAGGGCCCTGGGCACCCAGAGACCCAGTCACCCCCCCCCCCGCCCCCTCCCGTTTGTCTCTCTGCCCCTGAGCGGGCGCTGGGGCCCGAGAGCCGGTCTAGGTAGAGGCGCCGCCTGCTCCTCCCTCCCCGTGGCCAAGACACGGGAGGTGAGGGCTTCTGCGTGGAGGTGGCGCCTGCCGGCTGGGAAGGACCGGCTTAGGTTTTCTTGGGTATTCCCGCCCCCCCCCCCCCCGCCCCCAGAGAAACTTTTAATGTTCTCCATGTTCTGTCTACCTTCACATCTCCGTCTGCCACGAGCTGTTTCTAATCTCACGGAAACAGAGGGCAGGAGCAACGTGAGCCTTTGGTTTTGATCACCGAGGTCAGGTCCACGGGGGTGAGGGGGAGCGGGACCCCCCCCAGCGGAGACCTTAGGGCCGGAGACTGCCGGGGGGGGGACATGGGGGGCGGGGCATTAAGTCAGGGCTGGTGGCCTTCTTTTTGTTGTTGTTAACCCTCTCCCCCTGATTTTAGAGAGGGAGGGAGAGGGGGAGGGGGAGGGGGTAGGGGTGGGGGAGGAGGAAGGAGAGGAACATCCATGTGAGAGAGACACACTGATTGGCTGCCTCCTGTACAAACCCAGACCAGCACCCAGGCTGGGGAGGAGCCTGCAACCGAGGTACCGTGCCCTTGATTGGAATTGAACCCAGGACTCTTCAGTCCATGGCCGAGGCTCTATCCACTGAGCCACACCAGCTTCTTTAGGTAAAGAGCTCACAAACATGTAACCACTGACGGCTACCATGTTTTGAATTTTATAACGAGAAGCAGAACTTCTGTTCTGAACCAAGCCTGGCCTGTGGGCAGGGACATCTGTCAGCCAGAGCGCCCGGCATGCCGGCCAGCTTCGCCCCTGGATGGGGAGGGACGCCGCGTCCTGGACCTGGCGGAGCCGGGGACGTGGCCCGGGGTGGGTTTGTGGTTCCCGTGGCCCCGCTCCCCTCCCTGCAGCCTCCACGTGGCCCCGCCTGCTGTCGCTGGGGGAGCTTTAACTCAGCCTGCCTCAGTGCCTGCAGGTGTTATGGAGAATAAATGGCTTAATTTTCCTCCTGTTTGCTGGTTTATAAGAAGTTAAAAAACAAAACAAAAAAAACGTCCATCCCGGCCGGTATGCCTCCTGATCGAGCGTCGACCTGTGAGCCAGGAGGTGAGGGTTCGATGCCCCGTCAGGGCACAGGCCCGGGCGCGGGCCCCATCCCCGTGGGGGGCGTGCAGGAGGCTGCCCATCCACGATTCTCACCATTGGTGTTTCTCTCCCTCCCTCTCCCTTCCTCTCTGACATCAATGAGAATATGCTTAAAAAACCAAATAGGAGACAAAAAGATATTCACGTTTGTATAATACAGTGGTTCTCAAATGGGGTGATTTCATGCTCCCCACCGACCCGACCCGGGAGGAGACTGCGGCGCTGTTGGGGGACAGGGCGGCTGGCGCAGCGAGGGGCGGGTGGCTCAGCCTTCAGTGCAGGTGACCGGCCGGGTGCTGGGCGGAGCCACCTGCTGGGAAAGGTGCTGAGGCTGCGTGTCCTGCCTGTGGGGTGGGATGGGGCACAGAGAGCGAGCCCCGGGGTGACAGGCAGCGGCTCCCGTGCTCCTGCACGGACGGTTTGCAGTCCCCGCGTCATTCACCGGCCGCGTGGCCGTGGCGAGGTGGGAGCTCTGCCCCCGAGGCCTGGCCTGGAGAACAAGGGAGTGAAACCACTGGCCGGGCCGCAGGTGCCGGGTGGACGGGTGCTGAGAACGGGCACTGGGCACCTGTCTGTGCCGAGCACGGGCGGGCAGCGTCTGCAGGCGTTCGGTGCAGATTTTTCTGTTTTTTTTTTTTTTTTTTTTTTTTTTTTTGGTGTGTGTTTTTTTTTTTTTTATTTTTTTTTTTTTTTTAAATTTTCTTTTTTATTGTTCAGTTTATTAATTACATTGTTTCCCCTTTTTTATCCCCCTATATCTCCCCTCCACCCTGTACCTATCCTACCCTCACCTCCCCCTCACCAATGTCCGCTCCCATTGTTGCAAGATTTTTGTCCAATCTCTTGCTGTATTTTCCACACCCCTTTTCTCCCCAAGAATTGTCAGTGTATTCCCTCTCTATGTCCATGTTTCTGTTATATTCACCAGTTTATCTTGTTCATCAGCCTATCAGTTCACTTGATTTTTATGTTCATTTGTTGATAGATGTGTATTTGTTGTTCATAATTTATATTTTTACCTTTTTCTTCTTCCTCATCTTAAAGAATATCTTTCAGCATTTCATATAATACTGGTTTGGTGGTGATGAACTCCTTTAGTTTTTTCTTATCTGCGAAGCACTTTATCTGATCCTCAATTCTGAATGATAGCTTTGCTGGATAGAGTAATCTTGGTTGTAGATTCTTGCTGTTCATCACTTTGAATATTTCTTGCCACTCGCGTCTGGCCTGCATCGTTTCTGTTGAGAAATCCGCTGACAATCGTATGGATGCTCCCCTGTAGGTAACCAACTGTTTTTCTCTTGCTGCTTTTAATATTCTCTCTTTATCTTTTGCTCTTGGCATTTTAATTATGATATGTCTTGGTGTGGTCCTCTTTAGATTCCTATATTTTGGAGTTCTGTGTACTTCTTGGGCTTTTAAGTCAGTTTCTTTCACCAGGTGGGGAAAGTTTTCAGTCACTATTTCTTCAAGCAGGTTTTCATTAACTTGCTCTCTCTCTTTTTCTGGGACCCCAATAATTCGGATGTTGGCTTGCTTGAGGTTGTCCCAGAGGCCCCTTACACTATCTTCAATTATCTGAATTCTTTTTGTTTCTTGCTTTTCCAGCTGAGTGGATTTTGCTTCTTTGTATTTCAAATCTTTGACTTGGTTCTTGTGGCCCTCTGGACTGCTTTTAGGACTTTGTGTAATATTTTTTATTTCAGTCTGTGTATGCTTGATTTCTAGTTGCTCCTTTTTTTTATCTGTGAGGGTCTGGTTCGTATCCTCAGAGGTCTTGTTAATTTCCCTGAGGGTCTCATTCATCTCCTTGTAATTCTCATTCATTTGCTGGTTGGTCTTGATTATTTCCTGGTAATTCTCATTAAGTTGATCGGCCTTTTGTAGGAGCCTCTTGAAAAGCCTTATAACCGTGGTTTTGAACTCTATGTCTTGTCGTCTTTTCTCCTCCATTTCTTTCACACCTGATTTCTTTCCATGTCTCTGCATGGTGGCTGCTTTATGTGGTGGCTAACCTCAAAGGGACAGTGGCTCAGTCTCCCCAGTTACTTGAGGTGGGTACTCTTACTGCAATCCTTTATGGGTTGTATTCAGTGTTTTTGAATTTAAACCCCGCTTTTTGTTGTTAGCCCTAGGAGGGTTTGACCTCCAGGCCAATTGGCTGTGAAGCTCAGCTGTGCTCAGGTTGGATGGGCGGAGTCTCTGGGCTACTCCTCGGCGGCGGCGGAGGCGGTGCGGCTTCGGCGGGGCGCCGCGGCGGCGGGGCGGCGGCGGCTGGGTCCTATGCAATGCTCGCGGGCTCGGGTCTGTGCTGTGTGGGGATGGCTGCAGACTCTTCCAAGAGAAAGCCGCTAGTCTCTTCCCCTTGCCAGACAACTCTGCCTTTCCCCAAATGTGCCTGCACACCAAAAGTCTAGCCCAGGGCTGTAAAATAGATGGTTTCTGGAACCAGGAGACAAGTTTCCAGGGGGCTAGTCGCGGGTTTGCTGTCCCTTGGGACTAGGAGCTTCTGCCGCGCCCCGCTTCCAGGGTGCGTCCCCCGGACCTCGGACCTCGCCGGTTCTGGGGAATCTGTGTAGGGAGACTTCTCGTACCCGGGATCTCGGTCCTCGCCCGGCTCGGGAAATCTGGGCCCCGTCGGAGAAATCCGGCCGGTCCCTGCTCCAGCCCCAGCCCGCGCGCGCGACCTAACCTGTTTCAATCTGCGCTCCCGCTGGTCCTGAGTCTGTGTCCCTCCTCTGCTGCTATTAGTGGAGTTTACATTCAGCCAGCTTTCTGGCGATTCTGGGTGCTTGTCTGTTCTGCTGTTATGTTGTAGTTCTTAAATCGTTGCGCGGGGCAGAACAATAGGTGTTTGCTTATGCCGCCATCTTGGTGTCGACCAGATTTTTCTGTTTTAAAAGTGAGGCCCCGCCACACCTGCGCACACAGCTGCAGGCCCAGGGTCCCCTCTGCTCGGCCACGCCCCCTTCCGAAGGGTTTTCTGGGGAAAGGCGGGCCCAGGGCCACGCGTGCCTGTGGCTTGTCCCTCACTGTGACATGAAACGTTTAGCCGGGAACGGGGCGGGGCGGGGCGGGGCGGAGGCGCAGGTCGGGTTTCAGGGCCCAGCTCTGGGGAAACCGCTCCGGGCTCCTGTCTCATCAGCTGCAAAGGTGGGTGCGGGGCCTGAGTCTGGGTGCTCTCAGCTCCCAGGTCCCTGCACGCACCCCGGGGGCTTTGGGAGCGCCCGTCCTCGGGGCGGCTGCCTCCGCTGCTCCCCATAGCCCTCCCGGGCCAGACCGGCAGCTGGGCCCGGGCCTGTACCTCTGGCCTGGGAGCTGCTGTCCCTGGAACCCGGCGGCCACAGAGGGCGGGACACGGCCACAGAGGGCGGGACACGGCTCCTGAGGGCGGGACACGGCCACAGAGGGGGGGACACGGCCACAGAGGGCGGGACACGGCGCAGAGGGGGGGACATGGCTCCTGAGGGTGGGACACGGCCACAGAGGGCGGGACACGGCTCCTGAGGGCGGGACACAGCCACAGAGGGGGGGACACGGCCACAGAGGGCGGGACACGGCCACAGAGGGCGGGACACGGCCTCAGAGGGGGGGACACGGCCACAGAGGGGGGGACACGGCCACAGAGGGCGGGACACGGCCACAGAGGGCGGGACACGGCCACAGAGGGGGGGACACGGCCTCAGAGGGGGGGACACGGCCACAGAGGGGGGGACACGGCCACAGAGGGCGGGACACGGCCACAGAGGGCGGGACACGGCCACAGAGGGGGGGACACGGCCTCAGAGGGCGGGACACGGCCACAGAGGGGGGGACACGGCCTCAGAGGGCGGGACACGGCCACAGAGGGCGGGACACGGCCACAGAGGGGGGGACACGGCCTCAGAGGGGGGGACACGGCCACAGAGGGGGGGACACGGCCACAGAGGGCGGGACACGGCCACAGAGGGCGGGACACGGCCACAGAGGGCGGGACATGGCTCCTGAGGGTGGGACATGGCCGCAGAGGGGGGGACTGGGCCACAGAGGGCGGGACATGGCTCCTGAGGGCGGGACATGGCCGCAGAGGGGGGCACGGTTTCCTGGGCCGCCTGCAGCTGCTATCGGGGCTGGGAGAGAACATGGTCTGCCCTGGGCACTGGCTCCATGGCCCGCAGCGGCCTGGCCGGGACGGGTCTGAGGTTGGGGAGTCTGCGGAGGCCTGGGCCCAGGACTCGGCCTCCTCCCTCCACCTCATTAACCCTCAGGGGGTAGGAAGGGGGTGGGTGAGCGAGGTCGGCTTTGCCCCGAACAGGAGCCATAGCAAAGCTGGCCCTGGTTACCAGCTGCATGTGCCCCTTCTCACAACACCCCCCCAGGGGGGCCGGGAGCAGTGACCCCAGATAGCAGCTGCTGGCGCTGCGGGTGCTGACAGCTGGAGCGCTGGAGCCACCGTAACCTGTTGCTGACAGTTCCGAGCTGAGAAGCCAGAGGCCTCTGAGGATGGGCCGGTTGCACAGGGAGAAGGTCCGCCTGCAACACTGAGTCCGGATGCAGACAGCAGTGCCCGCCCTGGCGGTGCTGGCACACCTGGTGACCCGAGCCGGACTGTCCCTCCCACCACCTGACCCGCCCGCCTGCTGCAGAGGGGTGTGTGCAGGGCAGGGGTGCAGCTCCTGTGGGCAGGGGAGGCGTGTGTCCCCTCCAGCCTCAGCGAGGTGTGTGGGCACCTGGGCCCCTCCCTGTGTCAGATGGGCCCCACACCTCTGTGGCCTGGGGGCGGGGCTGAGGTGGTAAAGCCACACCCCCAACAGGCCCACTGGATCCACACACGTGTGCATGCATACATGCAGGCACTGGTGCACACACATGCGCTCTCCCGATTCACCGGTGCCTCCACGGGAACCCCACGCACCGGTTTCTCCTTGCTGCCCACCCGCTCGGCAGCCACACCTCCCAGGATGTCCCTGTCCACATAGGGAGGATGGGCCTGGGTGGCTGTGCTCGGAGCGGGTGGGAGGGCACCGCAGGGGCCGTTGCCACAGAGGCCGTGCAGGGTCAAGGCTGGGCATGGCCTGAGCACTGCTGACCACAACCTCAGCTGCTGTTCCGCCCGGAGTGCCCTCCTCCTGCAGCTCAGGCTCTGGTCCCACCACCATCAGCCCCCTGGGCACCCCTCCTCCACACCTCCCATCAGCCCCCTGGGCGCCCCTCCTCCACACCTCCCATCAGCCCCTTGGGCGCCCCTCCTCCACACCTCCCATCAGCTCCCTGGGCGCCCCTCCTCCACACCTCCCATCAGCTCCCTGGGCGCCCCTCCTCCACACCTCCCATCAGCCCCCTGGGTGCCCCGCCCCCACACCTCCCATCAGCCCCCTGGGCGCCCCTCCTCCACACCTCCCATCAGCCCCCAGGGCGCCCCTCCTCCACACCTCCCATCAGCCCCCTGGGCGCCCCTCCTCCACACCTCCCATCAGCTTCCTGGGCGCCCCTCCTCCACACCTCCCATCAGCCCCCTGGGTGCCCCTCCCCCACACCTATCAGCCCCCTGGGCGCCCTTCCCCCACACCTCCCATCAGCCTCCTGGGCACCTCTCCCCCACACCTCCCATCAGCCCCTTGGGCGCCTCTCCCCCACACTTCCCATCAGCCCCCTGGGCGCCCCTCGCCCACACCTCCCATTGAAATAAGGTCATAAAAACATTTATTTAGACTAAAACTGCTGTTTGAAACTTTGGCCTCTGCTCACCCCTGCTTGCTTCAAATAAAAGGATAATTAGTTTCCAGTTTGAGATCTTGAGAGCTGCAGAGGAACCCCTTTGAAGACTAGAACCAGAGGAGTGACGGGTCAGTGCCAATTATGTAGCTACACCACCTGTTTTTATAATACAGGTCCACTCTCCCACGTCTAGCAGATACGTAGTTAGAAGATAAAGAATGAGCAATGAGGTCATTCACAGTCTATTGGCACCCCTTCCCAGATGCGGCCTTGGGGGCTGTTGGCCAAACGCAGAGCAATGACGTTTGTGGTTCAGACCCTTTAAAGGGCCGGCCTGCACCCGGGGGGCGCGGCCGTGGGTGTTGGGTCCTCACCGTCCGGGCCAGTTTTCAGTAAATCCTCGCCTGCGTATTTCCCACTTAACCGCCTTCCTGGTCGTTTGCAACTGGTCGTAGAAGTCTCCCCAAACACCGTCAGCGCCCCGGGCGCCCCTCCTCCACACCTCCCATCAGCCCCTCCTCCACACCTCCCATCAGCCCCCTGGGCGCCCCTCCTCCACACCTCCCATCAGCACCCTGGGCGCCCCTCCCTAACACCTCCCACTCTCACCTGGACACCCCCCCCACCCTCCCTCCCACTTCACACCGTGGCCCCCAGGAGCAGGCCTGCGGGTGCTGGGCCCCCAGGCGGCCTGGCAGAGGCTGGGCATGGGCGGAGGCAGTGAGTGCCGTGCTCCTGGCTGCTGGAGCTCAGGCAGGTTGGGATCTCTGCAGGACCCAGTGCACAGACCGCCTTCCTGGCTGTGAGCGGGCGATGGCGGCCGTGGGGTAGATGCTGGCGATGGCAGTCCCGAGGACTTGCCGCTCTCCAGGCCCCGGGGGAACGTCAGAGGGAGCTCCAATTTGTTACTTTTAAGTCGCCTCTTAATCACTTAATAGCACGGTACCTGCTATTAGATTAATCTCTCCCATCTGCGCAGGCCCAGGACAGGATGTGTGTGTGTGTGTGTGTGTGTGTGTGTGTGTGTGTGTGTGCGCGCATGTGCGCAGTGTTACGTGTGGGAGTGTGTGTGTGTGTGTATGCAGTGTTATGTGAGTGTATGTGTGAGTGTATGTGGGAGTGTGTGAATTTGGGAGCGTGTGCGTGTCTGTGGTGTGCGGGGCATTAATGGAGGAAGGGTGGCCAGGAGGTCCTTTGTGCGCACAGTAGGTGCTCAGCGGAGACTCCCTCCTGGAAGTCGGGTGGCCTGCAGGGTGGGGAGCAGGGAATAGGTCTGACAGGTGTGGGGGGGCATCAGGCCAGGACGCACCCCACGAACATCCCGGACTGTCCCAGTGGGCCTGAGATGGGGACCCAGAGCGGACACAGATGGCCCTGGCGTCACTGTAAGGAACCCCCTGGCTCCCAAAGGGGCACGTGGTCTGCTTCTCCCTCCGCCATGGGCACCGCTGGCTGCTCGTCCAGCCCGTTCTGAAGCCTCGTCCGGTTCTGGAATCTTCCCGGCCCCCCTCTGAACAGGCCTTCCGCTCACTGATTTTGGGGACGGAGGAGGGGGCCGCAGGCAAACAGGAGGAAGGAGAGCTGGTCTCCGCTAGACCCCTCAAGGGGAGCGTTTCTGTCCCCTTCTGAGTGCGGGCTGCCCTGGAGGGGGAGCCTGGTGGGGGAGGGAGTGAGACTGGGCCGCGGACAAGCGAGTTGCAGGCGCAGAGGAGGGTGAGGAGCCCCCTTCTCCGTGGGGGAGGTCTCTGCTGGGCTGGGGCGGCCTGGCGAACCGTCCAAGGCTCCCCCTTCCGCCCCAGGCCTCCCCCCTCCCCCTCCAGTGCCTGCTGTTGCGGGCTCTTGAGATGTGGGATTGGAATTTCGTAGCAAATATTTAACCAGGAAAAAAAAGAACACCCCACTTCTCTGTTCCCGGCACGTACGTTGCAAATTAATAGACGTCTGGGCCAATATTTGATCTTTTCCCCCAAGAGGACGCTTCGCCCATTGGCAGGAGGGGTCCCTGGGAGGTGAGGTGGGTGGTTGCCCTCTTGGGTGCTGGGGGCAGCGAGTGGGTGAGGTCACCGAGGCTCCACCCAGGGTCTCCGAGGGCCACAGGGACGCTGCGGGCAGTGCCCGGGCCTCACGCTGTGAGGTCAGTCTCCCTCTCCCCCACCCCCCATCCCCCTTCGGCCAAGCCCCCCAGCGATCTGCCTCACCAGCCTCAGCGGCATTCGTGTCTGGAAAGGTGTCCCTGGTTACTTGGAAGGGAGCTCAGGCCCGAGTGGGGAGACACGGGCGTCAGGAGGGTGTCTCCTCGTCCCCGAGAGATGCTGTGCCCCTGTTCCCTGAGGAGGCGAAGGCTGCTGTGGTGGCTGCTGGGGCATTGGGCACCCGGGCAGGCGGGCACCCGGGCAGGCGGGAGTGTGGGGCCAGGTCCCGCCCCTGCGGCCCCTCCGTGCCCTCTCCCCGGCTAGTCAGGCCTCAGGCCTCCCTGCAGGCGTCAGGGTTTGGCAGCCTGAGCGCCAGATTGCCCCTGCAGCCGGTGGCTGGGTGCTGGGTGGGGGGCGGGTGGGTAGGTGCTGGGTGCCGAATGGGTGAGTGCTTGGTGGGTGCGGTTGTGCTAACTCACCCGGGGCGGTCCCAGCACCATTTCGGTTGTATTTGCTCTGAGCAACTACTGGGGTTACTCACCCCGCGGCTCCCTCTCCGACCTCGGCCTCTGGGGTCACTCGTTCCCTCTCGGGAGCCTGTGTGAGCGCAGGGTGGACGGAGGTTGCTGGGCCCCCAGCCTCTCTGGGCCACGCCCCTGTCCCCTGCAGCAGACCCTGCTCGCGCCCCCCCTCCCCCCCGGGCCGAAGGGGAAGTGGGAGGAGGACCATGCGACCTGTGCCCCCTCGGACTCGGGGTGCCGTCCTGGTGTCCCGGGTTGGCTGGCGAGGACACTGAGGCATGGGAGGCTCGGCACCTTGTCTGTCTGCAGTGGCTCCCGGAGCAGCTTCCGAGGCCCCGCTGGCGGGGGGGCGGGGCGGGGAGGGGTCGAGGATCATACAAGTGCGGCCTGTGATGTGGGAGAAACGGGAGCTTCCGGGGTGAGACCGAGCCCAGCGCCCAGGTGACCCTGCCGAGCACCAGCTTGGGGAGGAGATGACACACGTGTGCGCCCACGGCACGTGACCTCTCGCTGGGTGGGGGCAGGGTCACCGCTGCCACACTGGGTGGGGACGACTTCGGAGGCCTGGCGGCCAGCAGGCAGGCGGGGCTGGATGGCCTCCCACGGGTGCACGTCCTTCCGCTGATGCTCGGCCTCCCACAGGTGCATCCCTCCTACGGGTGCTCTGCCTCCCATGGTTCACGGACTGCCGCAGGTGCACGGCCTCCTGCTGATGCACGGCCTCCCACAGGTGTACACCCTCCCCTGATGCACGGCCTCCTGCTGATGCACAGCCTCCCACAGGTGTACACCCTCCCCTGATGCACGGCCTCCCACAGGTGTACACCCTCCCCTGATGCACGGCCTCCCACAGGTGTACACCCTCCCCTGATGCACGGCCTCCCACAGGTGTACACCCTCCCCTGATGCACGGCCTCCCACAGGTGTACACCCTCCCCTGATGCACAGCCTCCCACAGGTGTACACTCTCCCCCTGATGCACGGCCTCCCACAAGTGTACACCCTCCCCTGATGCACAGCCTCCCACAGGCGTACACCCTCCCCTGATGCACAGCCTCCCACAGGTGTACACTCTCCCCCTGATGCACAGCCTCCCACAGGTGTACACCCTCCCCTGATGCACAGCCTCCCACAGGTGTACACTCTCCCCTGATGCACGGCCTCCCACAGGTGTACACTCTCCCCCTGATGCACAGCCTCCCACAGGTGTACACCCTCCCCTGATGCACGGCCTCCCATGGTTCACGGCCTCCTGCTGATGCACAGCCTCCCACAGGTGTACACCCTCCCCTGATGCACAGCCTCCCACAGGTGTACACTCTCCCCCTGATGCACAGCCTCCCACAGGTGTACACCCTCCCCTGATGCACAGCCTCCCACAGGTGTACACCCTCCCCTGATGCACAGCCTCCCACAGGTGTACACCCTCCCCTGATGCACGGCCTCCCACAGGTGTACACCCTCCCCTGATGCACGGCCTCCCACAGGTGTACACCCTCCCCTGATGCACGGCCTCCCACAGGTGTACACCCTCCCCTGATGCACGGCCTCCCACAGGTGTACACCCTCCCCTGATGCACGGCCTCCCACAGGTGTACACCCTCCCCTGATGCACGGCCTCCCACAGGTGTACACCCTCCCCTGATGCACGGCCTCCCACAGGTGCATCCCTCCTGTAGGTGCACGCCCCCCCACGGGTGCCCCGTCTGAGTTTGCTGTCAGTGCCCCACAGCTGCAGGGAGTGGCTATAGGGTTAAGCCTTAGACTGACCTGTTGGCAAACCTGCAAACAAGTCCCAGCTTAGAGGGGACAACCCTGTAACATAATTAAGCTTGACCTCATGATGCCCTTTAGATCCTATCAGGGTAGCTAATGGGCTCTGGGAGGTTTAGCAAGTGCTGCCAAAACAAGTGAGACTCACAAGACTCACAAGAACATTGTAACTGTGGTGACCACTACAGTTTGCCTCTGACTAAAATAAAGGCTCATCTGCCGTCTGGATCTCTCTGTGGCCTCGGCCAGACACAGGAGGTCCACCTGGACCAGCTTCTTCTCTGTCTTGTCTTCAGTCCTTCACCGCCGTCCCTCAGGCTCGCCGATCCCTTGGCTGAGCTGGCGCAGCACACACAGCCGCGCCCCCTGCCATCCATTCTGTCTCCCCGACTGTGACTCAGGTGAGGGGCTCAGCAACCCAGAAAAGGGCGACACGTAAGAAGCGGATCCATTGTCTCCAGGAGCTGGGTGCCCAGCCCGTCCACAGTGTGGGGAGGAGGCGGTGGTGACTGACAGGTGCCGGCTTTGTCTCCCAGCGCGTTCGCCGGGCGCTCACAGTTGGTGCTCTTCCCTGGTCACTCGCTTGGCCCTGAGTGAAGAGGTGTCCCTGCCTTTGGCGTGTCCTCCTGGGCGTTGCATGCCCTGTGCCCTGCTGGCTCCCGCGGGAGGCCTGAGCACCGGATGCCACCCCGGCCCTGTGGGCAGGGTAGCCCGGAGCACCCAGGACCCGCTGGGCTTTGAGCTAAAACTCAGCACCTTTTAGAAACCTCATGTTGGGCCAGTTCGTGTCCTCGTGTGGTGTAAACTGGAAGGCGTGCTTCCCAACAGCCGCCACCGGGCGGCAAACAGGAACGACCCTCTGTCCTGGTGGTAGGACAGGCCTTTGCACAGAAAAAAAGAAAAAAAATTAAAAGAAAAGAAACACCCGGGACAAACAGCTCACTTGGAAAATGGAGTCTCTGACGCTGTTTGTGCAAATGTCAGTCTCGGGGTCACAGAGAAGCCACTGGAACCTCGTTCTCACCGCCCTCCCCCCCTTCCCGCCTCCCCCTTCGCGAATGTTTACCCAGCAGCTGCGAGCGCCAGGAACGGCTCTGGACGGACGCGCTGGGCAGGAACAAGACCTGCAGGTTCCCAGTCCTCAGGGCCCGCAGGGAGGGGGTGACAGATGTGACAGAATAAATCAGGCCGCAGCCGCGCCTGTTGGAGATTAAAGTAGGGGTGCAGCAGGGGGCGTGCAAGAAGGCCCCTGAGCTGAGGGGCAGTCAGCGGACACCTGGATAGCCCTGGGGCAAGGAGGGCGTAGCTCCTGGCACGGGACAGGCGTGCCAAGGTCCTGGGGCACGAGGAGGGGGTGACGGCAGACCCTGTAGGACCATGAGGTGGGGCACGCAGCGCGGGTCCGGTTCTGGGTGCCACGGGGGCACGAGGGACGACGGCTGGGCCGTGTGAAGGGCGCGGTGAGCTGGGCAGTAGCTGTGCAGCCGCAGCCCGGGGGCCCTTGTCGGGGAGTGGCCCTCGTGTGGGAGGAGGGCGGTCCGCCCGTGTGCCTGGCTGCTTTCTTGGCTTCATTCGCTTTTCCTCGTCGCTTCCCGTGGTCACCACGGCCCTTTGATGTGAGCTGCAGGCGGGGTCTGGGCTGTCCCGCCCCGCCCTGGCTGTGTGGGTCCCTGGCTCTGACACCGTCCTCCAGCCCCTTCCCCTCCCCGCACCGAGATCACGCAGACCGCCGAGGTCACACAGATCATGGGGGTCACTCAGGCCGCCGAGGTCAACAGACCCGGCCCTCGCGGGACAAGATGAGCTGGTGGCAGAGCACCAGCACTGCCCCAGGAGGCTGGTGTTGGGGTGGGAGCGGGTGGGGGTGTGGATTGGTGTTGGGGTGGGAGCGGGTGGGGGTGGGATTGGTGTTGGGGTGGGAGCGGGTGGGGGTGGGATTGGTGTTGGGGTGGGAGCTGGTGGGGGTGGGATTGGTGTTGGGGTGGGAGCGGGTAGTGGGAATTGGTGTTGGGGTGGGAGCGGATGGGGAGGGAGCAGGCAGGAAGCGTCCCCCCGTCTCCCGGTTCCTCACAGTTTTCCCCAAACCTGCCAGACCCTCTGGTTCGCTGGACGGCCACACGGAGCCGAGCGTCTGTGACTTTGGAGCGGGTCCATTCCCCATTGTTCGCACAAGTTTGTGCTGCGAGAGGGGGGGTGCTTTTCACCATGGAAACGGGGGGGGGGGACAGGGAGCCACGATGAGGGAGGGTAGGGGGCACATCAGGCTGCGGGGACCCTGAGTCTGAGAGTCAGAGGATGTGGCTTTGCCCGGCTTTCTCGGGCGCTCAGCACAGAGCAGGTGGGCCTGGGGGGCAGGGGGAGGCCTCGGGGGGGGGGGGGCGGCAGTGCCTCAGGCCATCACCACCGAGGGGAGCCCCTGGGACCAGCCCTTGGAAGCTCCGCCGAGTCAGGGCTCAGAGCAATGGCTGCTCAGCTGGGTACCCCCCAAATCCTGCCTTTTCCTGTCTGGGTACCCTAAGAACCTTGCTCTGCGGTTTGCTGTCTGTGCGGCTGCGGCGCAGCGTCCCCATGTGCGTGTCTAGAGCAGCATCGCCGAGTGAGTTGTGTGCGGGGCCCGAGATGAGCAGGGGGAGCGGCCTTCACCGCAGGCCTGGGTGGGCTGGAGGGGCTGCTGCGGTTAGAACAGGTGCAGAGCATAAAGCTGAGGCTCAGGGTCCCCCCGTGTCTGGAGCAGAGCATGGGGGCTGGGTGTCAGGGGCAGCGAGTGAGGGGCTGGAAGCCAGTGGTCGTGCATAACCTGCCGAGCGGTGGGGGGTCCTGAGCGTTTGGACGTCGGGCGTGGAGTGCAGAGGGGGTCGAGGGCGGGCCGGGCACCGCGGGCTGGCATCCAGTGACCTGCCCCCTGTGTCCGCAGACGGCGTCCACCGCGTCACGGCGCTCTGCACGTTGCGGGTGACCATCATCACGGACGACGTGCTGACCAACAGCATCACGGTGCGCCTGGAGGACGTGTCGCAGGAGCAGTTCCTGTCGCCGCTGCTGTGGCGCTTCGTGGAGGGCGTGGCCGCCGTGCTGTCCGCCCGCAAGGACGACGTCTTCGTCTTCAACGTGCAGAACGACACGGACGTCCGCGCCCGCATCCTCAACGTGACCTTCTCCGCCCTGCTGCCCGGCGGCCGCGGCCGCTTCCTCCCGTCGGAGGACCTGCAGGAGCGCATCTACCTGAACCGCTCGCTGCTCACAGCCGTGTCCGCGCAGCGCGTGCTGCCCTTCGACGACAACATCTGCCTGCGCGAGCCGTGCGAGAACTACATGAAGTGCGTGTCGGTGCTGCGCTTCGACTCCTCGGCGCCCTTCGTCGCCTCGGCCTCCGTGCTCTTCCGGCCCATCCACCCCGTGCACGGCCTGCGCTGCCGCTGCCCGCCCGGCTTCACCGGCGACTCCTGCGAGACCGAGGTGGACCTGTGCTACTCCGGGCCCTGCGGGCCCCACGGCCGCTGCCGCAGCCGCGAGGGCGGCTACACCTGCGAGTGCCAGGAGGGCTTCACGGGTAGGCGTGCGTTCCAGGGGCGTGGGGGTGCGGGCCGTGGGGGCCGTGGGGGTTTTCTCTCCTTCCCACGTCCAGCGTGGAGAGAGAGGGGGTCCAGTTTCTGAGTAGAGGAGCTGGGGATGGAGAAATTAAAGAGAGAATAGAGGACACAGAAAGAGAAATAAAAAGCTGGTTCTAGGTGGAATCTCTGTTCTCCCTGATGGAGAGACAGGATCCAAACCCAACAGCAGCGAGTTTGTTTATACCAAAATACAAAGGGGTTTTGCCAGAAAAAAACTTAGGATCAAAGTAGCTTGAGTGGGCCCAGGCCCTACTCATTCCCTCATTCCCGGGGCTAGACTGGATTTACATTTCAAGGCCCTCTCCCAACACCTGGAGCAAAGTTAAGAGTCAGTACTGATACCGCATCCAGCCTTCTTGGTGGATGTGTCTCCAAGATGTGGCTCTGCCTGGTGCCTCGGATTCAGCTGACACTGATTTAAAAAATGCTCAGGTGTCTTCCCTGGGGGCCCTCTACAGGGGGCCGGGCACCTGTGCTGGGCCCAAGGCTCCCAGCCCCCACGTGCTGGGGTTTCTGGGGGTGCCCTCTGCCTTCCTCCTGTGGAGGAGGACCGATGCTGGACTAGGGGTGGGCCCTGTGAGCCTCGAGATGGCTTCCTGATGCCAGCTCTGAGGTGCTCATTGGCCCGTGACGGTGGTCACCCCCTGTGAGCACAGAGTCTCCCTCGGAGACACCCACGGTCTCGGTGCTCCTGGGAAGGGGCTTCCCATCTAAAGCCCTTCGTCTCCCTGTAGGCAGGCTGGCTGGCCGGTGGCCAGTACCCCGTCTCCCTGCAGACCTGGTGGCTGGGCTGGTGCCCGGCACCCCTTCTTTCTGCAGACCAGCTGGCTGGGCCGGTGGCCAGCACCCCGTCTCCCTGCAGACCAGCTGGCTGGGCCGGTGCCCGGCACCCCTTCTTTCTGCAGACCGGGTGGCTGGGCCGGTGGCCGGCATCCCGTCTCCCTGCAGACCTGGTGGCTGGCCGGTGGCCAGTACCCCGTCTCCCTGCAGACCTGGTGGCTGGGCTGGTGCCCGGCACCCCTTCTTTCTGCAGACCGGGTCACTGGGCCGGTGGCCGGCACCCCATCTCCCTGCAGACCTGGTGGCTGGGCTGGTGCCCGGCACCCCTTTCTGCAGACCGGGTGGCTGGGCTGGTGCCCGGCACCCCTTCTTTCTGTAGACCGGGTGGCTGGGCCGGTGGCCGGCACCCCGTCTCCCTGCAGACCTGGTGGCTGGGCTGGTGCCCGGCACCCCTTCTTTCTGCAGACCAGGTGGCTGGGCCGGTGGCCGGCACCCCTTCTTTCTGCAGACCGGGTGGCTGGGCCGGTGGCCGGCACCCCGTCTCCCTGCAGACCGGGTGGCTGGGCCGGTGGCCGGCACCCTGTCCCCTCCAGGTGGATGGGTTGCTGTGAGCAGGTGATGGGGTGGAAAAGCTGGAGCCGGAAGTCCCGGGCCTGGGAGGAGGTCGCTGCGTTCCTGCCTCGTGGCCCGGTAGCCATGACTCGGCACGCGGGGTCGTTCCTGCCTCGTGTCCCGGTAGCCATGACTCAGCACGCGGGATCGTTCCTGCCTCGTGGCCCGGTAGCCATGACTCAGCACGCGGGGTCGTTCCTGCCTCGTGGCCCGGTAGCCATGACTCGGCACGCGGGGTCGCTCCTGCCTCGTGGCCCGGTAGCCATGACTCGGCACGCGGGGTCGCTCCTGCCTCGTGGCCCGGTAGCCATGACTCGGCACGCGGGATCGTTCCTGCCTCGTGGCCCGGTAGCCATGACTCGGCACGCGGGATCGTTCCTGCCTCGTGGCCCGGTAGCCATGACTCGGCACGCGGGGTCGCTCCTGCCTCGTGGCCCGGTAGCCATGACTCGGCACGCGGGGTCGCTCCTGCCTCGTGGCCCGGTAGCCATGACTCGGCACGCGGGGTCGCTCCTGCCTCGTGTCCCGGTAGCCATGACTCGGCACGCGGGGTCGCTCCTGCCTCGTGGCCCGGTAGCCATGACTGGGCACGCGGGGTCGCTCCTGCCTCGTGTCCCGGTAGCCATGACTCGGCACGCGGGGTCGCTCCTGCCTCGTGGCCCGGTAGCCATGACTCGGCACGCGGGGTCGCTCCTGCCTCGTGGCCCGGTAGCCATGACTCGGCACGCGGGGTCGCTCCTGCCTCGTGGCCCGGTAGCCGTGACTCGGCACGCGGGGTCGCTCCTGCCTCGTGGCCCGGTAGCCATGACTCGGCACGCGGGATCGTTCCTGCCTCGTGGCCCGGTAGCCGTGACTCGGCACGCGGGATCGTTCCTGCCTCGTGGCCCGGTAGCCATGACTCGGCACGCGGGGTCGCTCCTGCCTCGTGGCCCGGTAGCCATGACTCGGCACGCGGGGTCGCTCCTGCCTCGTGGCCCGGTAGCCATGACTCGGCACGCGGGATCGTTCCTGCCTCGTGGCCCGGTAGCCATGACTCGGCACGCGGGATCGTTCCTGCCTCGTGGCCCGGTAGCCGTGACTCGGCACGCGGGGTCGCTCCTGCGCAGCCCACGCGGCGTTTGAAACCACACAGCCCGCCAAAGCCCGAGGAGAGGCGGCTCCCGCTCCGGCCGGGCCACGGGCACAGCGACGGCCGAGGCAGAACACGGGGCGGCCCCGCCTGCTGGAGAGCGGCCTCGGGCTCGGGCGGCTGCGTGCACCCGGCCCGGAGCCCTGCCCTCCGAGGCTCACGTGTCTGGTCAGACAGCTGTGCACTCGGGGCTGCGGCCGACACTCCCTCACTGTTCAGGGAGCCGGGTGTACCCAGCTCGGGCATTGCTGACAGGAAGAGAGGGTGACACTGGGGGGCGGGCCAGCCAGGCAGGAGCAGGCGACGGGGAGAAGGGCGTGTGCGGCCTCGGGGGGGGGGGGGGGGTAGGGTGCGCGCCCCGACTTGCCGCCTCTGTACCAGCCTGGTCACCTGCTGGTGGGAACGGCTGAGGCACTGGATTGCCAGCCCCGGGTCCTCCCTTCCCGCGGGCGGTGGCCACCTGTCCTGTCCTGTCCTGTCCCCCCAGGTCCGCCTCACTCACCGGGTGCTAACCCTGAACTGGCTGCCTGGGGGCTCCTGGTGGGCGAGAACCGGGGCAGAGGCGACCCCGGGCCCCCCCCCAACCCCCCCCTCCTGCTCCTGAGTGGTCGGGGTGGGATGGGCTTCAGTTCTGCCCAGGTGACCTGGTCGCTCTGCCCCCCAAGTCTTAGTGGCACCGTGCTCCGAGGAGGTCCCCACGTGGTAGGTGTCTGCCCCTCCCTCTCCTTCCCGTTTCATGGTGTGGGGCTGGCCTTGGCCTCTGTCCAGGTGCCGTAGCCCCACGCCCCCAGAAAAGGCCCCCCACCCTCCCGAGTGAGCCCGCCTGGGGCCACTCACACACCGAGTCTCCATCGGGCGCCTGCTGTGTGCCTGGCCAGCGCGCACGCAGACCTGCCCCTGCCCCTGCCCCGCGGGGGCCGCCCAGGATCGAGACGTGTCAGTGGGGACCTGGTGGGGGGACCCCTCCAGCACCCAACCCTCGGGCAGAAGCCTTGGCTGGGGTCTGATGCGGTCGAGGAGCCCAGCCCTGCCTCGTGGGCGCAGCAGGCCGGGGTTCGAGAGGCCCAGGGTGCGCTGAGGCCATGAGGGACCCACGGGCCCCGGGACCCCTGCCCAGGACGGTTGACCTGTTGAAAACGCCCCAAGTTGTCAAATTTTGTTTTCATCACGAGAGTCATTTCTAGGAAAGCAACGGCCGGGGCCCGGCCCGTGTGTCATCAACAGGATCGCCCGGGACGGGGGTGGGGGTGGGGGTGGGCCGGGCGCTCCGGTGACCCCGTGAGTTTCTGAGTTTCCCTGCAGACCGGCCGGCGGCACCGGCCCCTCCTCTCACCTCCCTCCCCTTTGAAGCCGCTCCTGCGCGGACATCACCGGCCCATTTCTTCCCGGTGACAGCGGCCCTGTCATCGCCGGCCTCTCCTTACGCGTCCCCTCCGGTAACGAGCCGGCCTGGCGCTCCCGCTTCCTGTGCTGCCGACAGGGACAGCGGCCTGGCGGAGGGGAGGGAGGGGAGGGAGGGGAGGGAGGGAGAGAGGGGAGGGAGGGAGAGAGGGCTGCCTCCAGAGAGCGCTCCTGTCCTGGCCCCCGGGGGCCGCTCAGAGGCCCTGGGGCCTCCTGGCGTAGAGTCCCGCTTATTACTATTTTTAAAAAATATTCTTTTTTTTTATTAGAAAAATTCTTTATTTCTGCTCCTCTCACACACCTCACTGTTGAGGGAACAGTCTCACATTCGCCTCTGAAATAACGCTGCTGCCACCTGCTCTGCTGAAGGGGCAGCCCCGCAGGGAGCCGGGCCAGCCGTCCAGAGCTGCCTGGTGGGCTCTCGCTTCCCGGGCGTGCATTCGCCTCCGAGAGTCCGCGACGTCGTCTCCAGAGTGACGTGAGATGGTTGTGAAAAATGTTTGCTCTGTTCAGTACTATAGATGTAGAAACGGGGTCTGTTTTCTTTAAATTCAAAACTGAGAAGAAAATGCCACTCGACCTTGGGATGTCAGTGGCGGTGGGCGGGAAAAAACACCGTATGAGCTGGTCTGCGATACCAAGAAGGTATTGTAGTCTGAGCTTAATGTTTCCACGTTTCCTGCTAGACGCTTCTTTTCTGCTGCTTTTTATTCTTTCCCGTGTTTCATGGCAGTTTGGGTGCCACCTTTAACACTTCGTTGTCAGGGACAAGCCCAGGACCCACAGGTTTCTCCTCCAAAGGCATGCCGGCCCATCGGGCAGCCAGCCCGGCAGCTTCGTTCTCATGCACACTCCGGCCATGAAAACACTCAGTAGGACACGACGAATCCAGTGAAGAGAAGGGGAAACCTGTTGAGTTTTGGAATGTTGGAGCATTGGGTCGGTCTGGGATTGTAAACAGGAAGCTGGGTGCGAGTCCTTCTGTAATATATTGTCCGTTTTCTCTCTGTGCCAAGAAAGCTGCTGGTCTCTGATGCCCACGTTCAGCTGTCATAGAGCCAGTGACATCACGAATTATTCCTCCGGTGACGAGGGAGTGACCCCCACCAGAGCTTACACTGTCCTGGCCCAGCGCATGCGCCCCAGGGCGGCTTCGTCAGCTTCCGGTCGGGGCACTCCAGCGCTAGGATGGGGCTTGGTGCAAACTCTCCGTGTTGGTGGTGGCCTTAAAAATATTCTGGTTGATTTCAGAGAGGAAGGGGAAGGGAGAGGGACAGAGAGAGAGAGAGAGAAACATCAGCTCCTGCACGTGCCACACTGGGGATCGAGCCCACAACCCGGGCCTGTGCCCTCACCGGGAATTGAACCGTGACTTCCTGGTTCATGGGTCAGTGCTCAACCACAGGCACACCAGCTGGGCCCAAAGACATGCCAGATCGCCCCTCCTCTGTGCCCGATCGCCCCTCCTCTGTGCCCGATCACCCCTCCTCTGTGCCCGATCACCCTCCTCTGTGCCCGTTCACCCCTCCTCTGTGCCCGTTCACCCCTCCTCTGTGCCCGATCACCCTCCTCTGTGCCTGTTCACCCCCTCCTCTGTGCCCGTTCACCCTCCTCTGTGCCCGTTCGCCCTCCTCTGTGCCCGTTCTCCCTCCTCTGTGCCCGTTCTCCCTCCTCTGTGCCTGTTCACCCCCTCCTCTGTGCCCGTTCACCCTCCTCTGTGCCCGTTCGCCCTCCTCTGTGCCCGTTCGCCCTCCTCTGTGCCCGATCACCCCCTCCTCTGTGCCCGATCACCCTCCTCTGTGCCCGTTCACCCCCTCCTCTGTGCCCGATCACCCTCCTCTGTGCCCGTTCACCCCCTCCTCTGTGCCCGATCGCCCTCCTCTGTGCCCGTTCGCCCTCCTCTGTGCCCATTCACCCCTCCTCTGTGCCCGTTCACCCCTCCTCTGTGCCCGATCACCCCCTCCTCTGTGCCCGTTCACCCTCCTCTGTGCCCGTTCACCCCCTCCTCTGTGCCCGATCACCCTCCTCTGTGCCCGTTCACCCCCTCCTCTGTGCCCGATCGCCCTCCTCTGTGCCCGTTCGCCCTCCTCTGTGCCCATTCACCCCTCCTCTGTGCCCGTTCACCCCTCCTCTGTGCCCGTTCACCCTCCTCTGTGCCTGATCACCCTCCTCTGTGCCCGTTCACCCCCTCCTCTGTGCCCGTTCACCCCTCCTCTGCGCCCGTTCACCCTCCTCTGTGCCCGTTCACCCTCCTGTGTGCCCGTTCACCCTCCTCCCTGTCCTGCAGCTGCCGGACAAAGCCCCCGGCCGGGCATACACAGCACAGCTGCTCTTGCCGTCCCTCCCAGAGGCGCTGGGGGAGGTTCTCTCCTCCAACTTCAGGAGGCACCCGCCTGCACCCCTTGGCTCGCAGCCCCATCCTCACCTCACTCATCCTCGGCTTCCATGGTCCCAGTGCCTGCGCCCACTGGCCCCCTCCCTATCCCATGGATCCACCTCGGGGCCCAGCAGCCAGGACACACCCAGGTCAGGGTCCCTAATGAGCAGGCGTGGGAAGCACCCCGACAGTGTGCGGTCACCTGTCCTCAGGCCCCAGGGAGGGGGAGCTGGGCATCTGGGGGCTCCACCATCCTGCTGACCGCACCCCTGGCTCCCCTGGACCTGGCACCCGCTTGGCACTGCAGACACGTCGCTGGGCAGAATGAGGAAGTGAGGCCTGGGCCGTTGGCACCCAGGGGCTGGCTGTCCCCGATGTTTCTCTGGAGGCACAGGGGGACCTCCGAGGGGAACCCCCAGACATCCGGTCAGCACCCCCTGAGCCCCGTGCCTGGTGTGGGTGGACGGTGTGTCCTTGTTGCTCTCCAGAGCCGGGGCTGGGGGCCGGGATGTCGGGGTGAGGGGTGAGCGGAGGGAGGGGCTGGCGAGGTGTGAGTGAGGAACGGGTGCCTGCGTGCTCCTTCCGGGAGCCGGCCTCCCGCGGCCGGAAGGGGTTTGAACCCTGAGGCTGGGCTGCTGCTCGCGCGGGTGATGGGGCTGCTAGCGCGCATTCCGGCTGCGTCTGGGCACGTTGGCGTGTGCGGTTGGCACGGTTCCTCCGAACGGCCGACCGTCAGGCGATGGGGCCCCGGGAGCCTCGGGGCCCACCTGGCAGCTCTCCTCCCGCCCGGGCTGGCTCCCGCCCAGCCGAGCCCAGAGCCTCCCGGGTCGGGGGACGGGAAGGGGTTTTAGGGCTATTTCCTGCCCCCCCCCCCCCCCGTGCGCTGAGGGGCAGGAGGGTGGGGGCGCGCTTTCGGGGGGGGGGCAGGAGCTGGTGGGCTTGGGGCGGGCCGGGCTTTAGGCACTGGAGGCCGAGTGCTCGGCTCCCGCAGGTGCTGGGGTTCAGCTCAGGGTGGGGGTGGCTGACTCCTGTCCGAACAGCCACAAGGCGGATACACGGAATCTCTCTTCCCTGCCGGCGTGCGTTTTCGGCTTTTATTTTTAAACGGGTGTGTCTGGGGTTCTCGGAATTTGCTCCAAAGACAAGAATGAAGTCACCGTGAGAAGGCCCAGCCCAGGACAAGCCCGCGGGGGGGCGGGGGGGGGTGTGTGCAGGGAGGGGCTGGGGCGGTGCAGGGGGGGCTCAGGGCAGAGCCCTCACCAGGAGGCGAGAAAGTCAAACAAAGGGAGAGGAGAGGTGTGAGGGCCTGGGGGAGGGGACGGGCCTGGGGAGCACCCCCTGGACGGGGAGTGGGGGAGAGGATAAGGGGGAGGCAGCCAGGCCGGAAGTCTGGGATAACGGGGATCACAGTGAAGGCCCAAGAGCCAGGTGCCCCCGAGAGCTTGGCCGAGGCAGCCCCTCCCGGGAGCTCCTTTTCCAGGGCAGGAAACAGGGACATCCAGCTGGGGAAACTGAGGCCCGGGCCTGGAGCCTGCTCCCACACCTCTGCCGGGGCTGTGTGCGTGTCCGTGCGGGGCGGGAGGAGGGATGCTGAGGCCTGGGGGCGGGGGGGGGACGGCAGGTCTGTTCGGGCGTTTGTGCCGCAGCCCTCGGGGCCTGCGCTGGCCTGTCCTCGGCCGCCCTGGGAGCCGCGCTGTGCGCTGTGGCCCGGTGGCCGCGGGGAGAGGCCGGGCACCGGGGCAGGTGGCCTCCAGGTCTCCGTGCGGGAGAGCCGGGCCTCCGTGTGCTGCTGCCCTGAGCCGTGTCCCCGCCCTGCAGGCTGCGCACCCCCCCCCCCCCCGCCCTCGGGAGGGGTGTTTGGTCCGAAGCCCTGAGCTGTTTCTCAGGGCGGGCAGGCGAGTCTTTCCTGGAAAACATGAGCGGTCACCCCTGCATGCCCTCCCCTCCCGCTGTCCCTCCCTGGCCGTCCAGCTGTTAGTCCGGGGGCTTGGCCCGGGGGGTCTCAGCCTGGCTGTGCCCCTGCACCCCGCACCCCTCATCTCTCTCCTCCTGTCTCCACCTCCCACACATTCCTGCAAGCCGGGCTCCAGAGGCTCTGGGCAGGCAGGGCGCTGCCATCCCGCCTCCCGATCTCTGTCTTTTGTCATACACAAAACACGGGGGTTTTCTAGCTGTGCCCGCTGCTGCCTGGCCTCTGAGGGGGGCTGGGAGAGGTCCCGCACCGGAGCTGGGAGGATGCCCGGTAATGCACCAGCGGGGCTCTGCTCTGTGCTCCTGCAGGGAGCCCCGCACCCGAGCCCCGGCCTAGCCCTGGGTGTGGGTCTTCTCCAGGGGACTCAGCTCCTAAATCTGAGGTCTGCAGCCCTGACACTGGCCTGGGGTCCCTGGGCAGTCAGGCTGGGCCCCTCGCCCCCAGGGCCAAGCCGGGTGTTGGACAGGCAGCCAGCGAGGGGGACTGGGAGGCCTGGCCAGCTCCTGGGAGCTTCGGTTTTGTAGCTGAGAGCGTTTTTTTTTTTTTTGAGGGGGGGGTGCGTTTTCTGTGGGGCTCTGTGTTTGCAGGCCTGTCTGTCATCCCCAGGGTGGGCCGGCTGCATTATTCAGCGAGGCTATCAGCTTGCGCGGGTGAACCCGATCTGGCGTGGGAGGGGGGGCTGCAGGGGGGTTTCCTCCAGGCTCGGCATGACTCCAGGCAAGCTCTTGCCTCCAAGCACCCACGTGTGTTTAGAAAAGGAGGAACCCTAGAAAAGATCGTGTTAAACCCTGACTGCACGCTCCTCTGAGGACTCGTACTTCCTTATCTAGCGCCTTCTGAGCCACACACAGCCGTGGACACGGCCCCCCAGACGTGGCCGATGCACCTAAGGCCAGATGCCGCTACGAATGACCAGCCCGGCCCGTGGCTCAGCGGCTGAGGGTTGGCCTGTGAGCCAGGAGGTCAGGGCTCGATTCCCGGTCGGGGCTCAGGCAGTGGGGTTCAGGGAGCAGCTGATCCATGATCCTTTCTCGTCCTCGATGTTTCTCTCTCCCTTTCCCTTCCTCTCTGAAGTCAATAAAAAAAGAACAACTCCCATATCCCATCTCTTTCCAACTCCGGGCTCAGTGACGCCAACAACAGCTTGAATCTGGCGGTGGGAGCACGGGCGGTGGGAGCACGGGCGGTGGGGGGGTGCTAAGAGGGGTATTAAGGGGGTGGGGGAGGGTGGGGAAGGGGTAACGGAAATGGGCGCCTGCTACAAATCAGCGCCTCCCTGCCCCGGTGCTGGCTGTTAGGACTTGCTAGCGCCACGTAAAACGTTACGCTGAAGAAAACGTGGCTGGGTGAGTTACAGTTCGGACAAAGGGGTGGGTGCTGTGGGGAGCCCCAGCGTGGACTCTGCAGGAGACCTGCTCAGCCCCCCCATTACCCCCCTGGGGCACCTGGGCCTGAAGGAAGGTTCTGGAACCAGAGGGAGGACCGCTCTGGGCCGACACAGCTCACTGGAACCCGGGTGCTGAGCTCTCCCCGCCTTTTCCGAAAAGGGCGTGTGGGCCTCGGAATTCCTCGTCCGTTGCATCAGCGCATTCCCGCCTCGGCATGAAGCGCAGGCATTGTGTCCCGTTACGAGTTTGCTCGCGCTCGTCACGGGCTTGGAATGGGGGGAATCCTGGCCTGTGTGACTGCATCTCCCAGGGGCTGGCGAGGGCCGGCTGGGGGCTGGGGGCTGGGTGCTCCCTGGCACCCCTCGAGGCCGGCCAGGGGCGTTCATGAGGCACTCACTGTGTGCTCCGTTGTCCTGGGCTTGGCCCAGGCCAGACAGTGCCCGCCCCAGAGCCTGGGCCACCCTGCCAGGGACAGCTGCACCCCTCAGTGGCCTGGAGCTGGGACTGGCGCTCTGTAGAGGGCGATTCTGGGCTCATCTGAGTCTGTCCCGGGCACCTGGACCCGTGAGGCTGGGGGCAAGGCCTCCGGAAGCACCAGGGCTGAGAGCCAGGAGGCCGGCCGAGAGGGGGTCCCACTGGCTGTCATTGGTGGCGGTGATGACCTACTGAGCATGTGCAGGGCCTCCCTCATTAGCCTGTGGGGCTCCCCACTGCCCAGCGGACCTTGTGGCCTGCGTGCAAGGTGGGTGCATGAGGCCGGGCTGAGCAGGTGGCGGAGGGCCGGGCCCCAAGGCGGAGGGCTTGGTTCTGAGCCAGGCGCTGCCGGGGCAGTACCCTGTTCAGCGCTCTCCCAGGGTGCCGGCGAGCCAGTGGGTGTGGAAGGTGGGGGGCAACTGGCGGGGGTGCAGGGCCCCTGAGGAGGTGTTCCTGTGGTTGTGCCCACGGAGCGGGTAACCCAGCTGGAGGGGGTGACTAGGACTCTGGGACGGCATTGGTGGGTGACGGGGGCAGGGCAGTGGGCTGGGTCCTGGGCTCGCCTGGTTTCCGCCCGCGCAGGTGGTGGGCCTTCCCCCAGGTGGGGTCCTCGGGGCCGCAGGCGTAGCGAGGGGAACATCAGGTTGGAGGTCTGGGCTGCAGAGGAGGAAACGAAGGGAGACGTGGGTGGGTGATGGGACGTGGGGACCCCGGATTCGGCGCGCAGGCCCGCAGGCTCAGGTGCTGCTCAGCCCAGGTCACAGAGTTCGCACATGCCAGCATGTCTGTGACTTTCGAGACAGACACGGGGGGCGCAGTCGTGGGTTGAGCTAAGTCTCCCCAGATTTGTGTCCACAGCCTCAGAACGCGGCTCCCGAAAGTGGGGCTTTCCAGACGTGGTTCGTTAGGCTTCTCAAGATGAAATCACGGCCGGAGCCGGTGTGGCGCAGTGGGCGGAGCGTCGGCCTGCGGACGGAGGGTCCCAGGCTCGATTCTGGTCAAAGGCATCTATCTACCTTGGTTGCTGGCACGTCCTTGGTGGGTGTGTGCAGGAGGCAGCTGATCGATGTTTCCGGCTCTCTATCTCTCTCCCTTCGTCTCTGTAAAAACATCAATAAAATATTTTAAAAAACGACTTTTAAAAAGATGAAATCATCATCTTACAACCCAGTGCCTGGTGACCCCCTGAGAGACAGGAGAGGGCGGGTCCAGACTCAGAGTGGGGACCCAGCGGAGTGATGCAGCCACCAGCCAAGGAGTGCTGGCGCCCCCAGGGGCTGGGAGGGGCAGGAAAGACCCGCCCCCGGAGCCTGGCCCCGCCCACTCCGGGATGCTGGGCTTCTGGCTGCCCACTGAGAGAGACTGTCTTCTGTGTCTTAAGCCACCAGTTTGTTGTACTTGCGACAGCGGCCTAGGACACAGTGCCCTGCGGCGGAGACGCAGATAAACGCCTTCGTAGCTACGACGGCGCAGCTCCAGGAGACGGTGCTCCGTGCCCTGACCGGAGGCGGCAGGCCTGCAGGCGCAGCGGGGTGCAGAGGCAGCCGGAGGACCTGCAGGCGTGGGAGCAGGGGCCTGCATGGCTGTGGCAGGATGGGCTCCCCATCAGCTCTCTCCAGTCACAGGGGTGGCCTGGGGAGCGAGGTCTCCCCGCGGCCCCAGAAAACTGCGTTTGGAAGCAGAGACGCAGCGGCAAAGGCAGATTGGGGTCTTCTCTCGCAAAGCGCTGGCTCCCGGGGTCCTCGCTCTGGGCCGCGCTGCGGGTGCCCCTTTAGATACCGGACTCGGTGGAGGCCACGTGAGCCAGGCCCGAGGGTGGGTGAGGGGAGTGAGTCGGGCCTCCCGGGCCACGGCCAGGACAGAGCTGGGGCGGCCCCGGCGTGGCTGCGCGGTCACAGGACACACAGGCGCCCCTCTGCACCGGAGCCCAGGAGGCGGGGTTCGGGGCGGGGCGTGCAGGAAGGGCTGCGCTCCCTCCTTTGTTTGCCGTCACAGTTGGGGGAGCATGCCCCGCCCTGTCCTCTCACGGCAGCTGGATTCTTCCAGAACACTGCACTTGGCCCCCAACACCCGGGCAAACACTCCTGCAGGTCACGAAGTTTGACAGCAGAGGCCAGAGAACTGGGTGTCTGAGGGACAGGCGGGCCTTGAGCTGAGCGTTTGGGGTGGACCCCGAGAACATAGGCCGCCGGCTCCCGGGGGAGGAGCACCGGTCAGCGTGTGTGCAAAGGGGTGAGGGTGAGCACGTGTGTGCCTGAGTGTGTGTGTGCTGGTACACGTGTGTGACCGGGAGTATGTGGAAGGGCATGAGGGCAGGCAGAGATGGAACACGTGTGGCAGACAGAACATCAGCACAGGAACTACGGGCCAGTCTGAAGAATCAGAAGTGGGCCGCCGGTGAGATGCGGAACCTCATGGGAGTGTGCGCGCACCCCTGAGGGATGCAGTCACCCGTGCAGAGTGGCTCACGGGGTGACCACGGTGTCTATGAGCCGTGGGAGTTTGTGCATCTCGGGCCCTTTAGCCGTGTTCTCGAGGGAGCTTTTCTTGGAGCTCACCAGGACAATGGTGAACAGAAATCTATACTAATAGAAGGGTAATATGCTAATTAGACCAGGAGACCTTCCAGACGTCCTTCTGGACAAAGCCACCGTTGTGGGAGCCAGGCAGAGGAGGTTAGGGGCGATCAAGCCAGGAGTGGGGGGCAGTTGGGGGTGAGCAGTCTGGCAGGGGGGCAGTGGGAGTGAGCAGGCCAGCAGGGGGGGCAGTAGGGAGTGATAAGGCTGGCAAAGGGAAGCAGTTGGGGGCAATAAGGCCAGCAAGGGGGGGTGGTTGGGGGTGAGAAGGCTGGCATGAGGGCGGGCAGTTGGGGGTGATTAGGTGCCAGCAGGGGGGGGTGGGGGCAATCAGGCTGACGAGGGGGGGCCAATTAGGGGTGATCAGGCCAAAAGGGTGGTGCAGTTGGGAATGATCAGGCTATCAGGCAGAAGCAGTTAGGGGCAATCAGGCAGGCAGGTGAGCAGTTAGGAGCCAGCAGTCCCGGATTGTGAAACAGATGCCAGTTTAAGCCCACAGGGATCGGGCCTAAATGGGCAGTCGGACATCCCCCAAGAGGTCCCAGATTGGAGAGGGTGCAGGCCAGGCTGAGATACCTACCCCCCCCCCCCCCACGCACGAATTCTGTGCATCCGGCCTCTAGTTTGCAATAAAAGAGAACTGCCAGCAGTGTGCACGCCCATCCATCTCGCACGGGAAGGATCTGTGGCTTCAGTTCGATGGAGCTCTCGAAGGGCGCACTGCCGGCCATTGGAGAGAGGGGAAGGCCGCGTGCTCTCTGAGGCCCAGCGTGAGCCTGCGGGCAGATGCCGGCCGCGCCCCCGGGCACCCAGCACGCATGACGCTCCCTGTGGGACGGGCAAGTGCCCTCTCTCAGGCCCTGCCTTGGCACAGCGGTTTTGTTTGTTGTTTATAAGTGGGTGGAATGCTTTCATTTTGAAATGCGTTCATTTAAAAGTCACCGCTCGGAGCCAGTGGGGCTGCCTGTCGCCTCCCGCTGGCCGCACTTGGACCCTCGCAGCTGACCAGGTCCTGGGCACTCCGGGTCTGACAGGCCTGGGGGCTGATGCGGTCAACGTGGGGAAGCTTCCAGAACCCTCCTGTCACTGAGGCGAGAGGCTCCAGGGAGGTCTGGGCTCCAGTGGTGCCTGCCCTGGGTGAGCTCACTGGCTGGGGGAGAAACGACGAGAACAAATTGGGCTCAGCTGGTGTGGCTCGGGGGCTGGGCGTCGCCCACAAACCAGGAGGCCACGGCTCAGCTCCTCATCAGGCACAGGCCCGGGTTGTGGGCTTGGTCCCCAGTGGGGGCGTGTCGGAGGCAGCCCATCCATGACTCTCTCTCATCACTGCTGTCCCCCCCCCCCCCCCCCCGAGATCAATACAAACATAGTGAAAAAAGTTGTGACTCGGCTGGAGGGCCAGGGGCGCCCGATGGGCAGTGCGATGCCAGCCAGCAGGCTCCCGTTGGCCCTCGTGGTGCTCATTATTTCTGTCGTTCTCTGGTGGGGGGGGCTCGGCCAGCGGGTGTTCAGAGCGGGTCGGTGCGGGAAGGGTTAAGGCTGCCCGTTTCCCTCCCGGCCGAGTGCGGGGCCGAGTGCAGGGCCTCAGCAGGCTGGGCCGGGGCCCTGTGACCCAGCTCCCGCACACACCCTCCCGGGTGCTTATGGGAACCCGCTGGCCCATCCTTATATCCCCCGGGAGCCGGAGCCGAGCTTCCGCCGAGAAGGGCACAGGGACGGCCGTCGACCTGCTCGGCCACGGAGCCTCGGCCGCCGCGGCTCTCCCGGCTGTGGGATGCGTGGCGTGTTTCTGGGGCCTGGGGGGGGGGGGCGCTCCTTCCTCGGCAGCCATGTGACCCCCTGTCCCCGTCCCGTCCCGCAGGTGACCACTGCGAGGTGAACGTCCGCTCGGGCCGCTGCGCCCACGGCGTGTGCAAGAACGGGGGCACCTGCGTGAACCTGCTCATCGGCGGCTTCCACTGCGTGTGCCCGCCCGGCGGCTTCGAGCGGCCCTACTGCGAGGTGACCACCCGCAGCTTCCCGCCCCAGTCCTTCGTCACCTTCCGGGGCCTGCGGCAGCGCTTCCACTTCAGCGTCTCGCTCGCGTGAGTGTGTCCCCGAAGGATGTGCTCCCCCCTCCCCTCCTGCAGGACATGGTCCCCACATCCCCCGCAGGACGTGTCCCTCTCCCCCCTCTCCCGCAGGACATGTCACCCATAGGACGTGCCCCCCTCCCCTCCTGCAGGACATCGTCCCCCCATCCCCCGAAGAATGTGCCCCCCCTCCCCTCCTGCAGGACATGGTCCCCACACACCCCGCAGGACATGCCTATCGGGGCCCAGCGCTGGCTGAAGGGCCGGCTGCTTCATTTCAGGGCCCCAGCAAATTGAGAATGCGGGGCGCCCGGCTCGAACGTTCGCAGTTCCCCGGGGGGCTGCCCAGTCACCCTTGGGAAGCGGCCCCTGCCCCTCCTGTGAGCCCCTGGACCTCATGTCTCCCACATCCAGCCACTGGCTCCTTCCCACGCCCAGCCCCTGGGCCCTCCCCCGTCACTCCCTGGTGACCCCTGGTGTGTCAGGCTCTGCTGTCAGCAGGGAGGTCGGTCCTTGTCCACACTTCTGCTGGGCCTGGGGTATAGCTTCTTCCTTTAAAAAATTCACTTTACTAAATTTACTTTAGAGAGGAAGGGAGGAGAGAGAGAAACATCCATGATGAGAGAGAACCATGGACCGGCTGCCTCCTGCACACCCTCCACTGGAGACGGAGCCCACAGCCCCTGCCATGTGTCCTGACTGGGAATCGAACCCCAGGCTCCTGGTTCCTAGGTCGATGCTCAACCCCTGAGCCACACCAGCGGGGCAGAGCCCAACCTTTTAAGGTGCCTGAGGCCCTCTGTGGTCTGGCCCCTGACCCCTGACCCTGGCACCCTCGTTCCGGGACAGAGCCGTCTCTCCTCCTGTGTTCTCTGGACCTGTCCGGCCTCGAAAGGCTATTTCTTCCCCCCTCTGCCCCCCCCCCCCCCCGCCGGCCCCGGCCAGGCCAGGCCACGCTGCATGCCAGCCCGGGAGCCTGGTGACTGTGCGTGCCTGCGGCCTCCTGCCTCTGACCTCCTGGCTTGCGGGCCAGGCCACCCTCCTCCCTGCCCGCCTGCAAGGTCCTGGCGGGCACACGGGTGCCAGGGGCCTGGCTCGTTGGCAGGTTTCCTGCGGCTCGAACCTCCTCTCTTGCCCTGTCCTCCGTGCCCTGTCCGGCGCGGGCATCCCCCCACGCCTCCTGGGCCGCCCTCTGCTCTGGTGGCCGGGTTAGTGGCTGCGCTGATGTGTGGGAGGCGAGGCCTGTCCTTCCGGAACCTTTAAGTGACCCCGTGAGTCCCTGGCTGGGCGTCCACCGTAGGCGCCCGGAGGGAGAGCCCGGCCTGTCCTGTCACCGTGCCGAGGTCCGGCCGTCTGTCCGTCTGTCCATGCTGTCCTCTGGGTGGCCTGCAGCTCTTCAGGGGCGCACCATCCTGTTCGAGACACCCCAGGCACCCGGGCTCAGCCCTCCCACCGAAAAGGGCCGGCCAGAAGCCCCGGGCCGAAGGCGGGCAGGCCGAGGGCGAGCAGCCGGGCACAGACAGGAAGTCCGCCTGCTCCAGGTTCAGAGCGACTAGAACGAGCTGTGAACCCACACGTCCACGTGACGTGTTCTGTGCACTTGGCGGCAGTTAATGGGCAGTTTCCAGGGCACATGGTGATGGCTCAGACTCCAGGGCCATTGTCAAATCAGTTTTGTTTTTTTAAAAAAATATTTTATTGCCAAAACCGGTTTAGCGCAGTGGATAGAGTGTCAGCCTGCAAACTGAAGGGTCCCGGGTTCGATTCTGGTCAAGGGCATGTGCCTTGGCTGTGGGCACATCCCTAGAAGGGGGTGTGCAAGAGGCAGCTGATTGATGTTTCTCTCTCATCCATGTTTCTGACTTTCTATTCCTCTCTCTTCCTCTCGGTAAAAAAAATCAGTAAAATATATTTTTAAGAAAGAAAACTATCTTTTAAAAAGTTTTAAATTTATTTTTACGGAGAGGAAGGGAGAGGGATAGAGAGTCAGAAACATCGATGGGAGAGAAACATTCATCAGTTGCCTCCTGCACACCGTCCACTGGGGATGTGCCCGCAGCCAAGGTACATGCCCTTGACTGGGATCGAACCTGGGATCCTTCAGTTCTCAGGCCGACGCTCTATCCACTTAGCCAAACCAGTCAGGGCTAATCAGTTTTTAAAATATATATGTTTTTTACTGATTTCAGAGAGGAATGGAGATGGGGAGAGAGAGAGAGAGAGAGAGACATCAATGATGAGAGAGAACCATGGACCGGCTGCCTCCTGCATGCCCCACACTGATCAAGCCCGCAACCGGGCCTGTGCCCCGGCCGGAATCGGACCCTGACCTCCTGGTTCACAGGCCAGCGCTCGGCCCCTGAGCCCCGGCAGCTGGTAATGGGAGTTTTGTGGGGAATGGCCTCAGGAGCAGAATCGCCGCGTTTGGCCGGAACAGCGGAACAGCGATGCTCTGGAATGCGGCTGCGGGGGCGGGGGGCGGGCTGCGGGCGCCGTGGGAAAGGTGGGCTGGGGCACCGGCGGCTTCGGTTTCGGGGTGTCGGGCGGGCGGTTACTCCCCTGCTGCTTCTCCTCTTTCCACTGTTTGCCAAGTGCCTCCTCTCTGAGGCCAGCTCTGGCTGCCTCCCCTCCCTGCCGGCTTTGTTCTCTCCTGCCCGCCCCTGCCAGCCTCCTCTCTGTTTCTCCCCAGACCCTCCCCTGGGCCCCGGCCCTTCATGTGCACGGACAGAGCCGCCCGGGGGTGCCCTTGCGCGGGGCCCTCCACAGAGCAGTCCCCAGCGCTCTGGAGAAACCTGCACCCTGAGACCCCCAGAGAGCTGGGGGCCAGCACGGAACAGGTTCTGGGAAACAAGCCTGCCGTCCAGTTGGTCCCATTCTGAAATCACCCCCTTTTCTGCCGGCTCCCCCCGCACCCAAGAGCCCCCACTTTGCTGGGCGGCGTTTTCCCTCTCCTTTGTCATCAGCTCTGCATTCTAAATGGGTCCCAGCGTGGCCGGGAGCCGGGAGTCCGGAGCCAGGAGCTGGAGCTGTGGCTTCTCCCTCGCGGGAGGCGGGCCCAGCGAGGCTCCTGCGGGCAGAGCAGCGACCAGCCTGGTGGGAGCAGGGCCCCCCCACGCAGTCGCCCTGAGTGACACAACTCCTTCAGGAGACACCCCCTTCCCCCCCCCCCCTCCGTGTTTGGGAGGCTCCGAGGGGGCTCTGAACCAGTGAAGGAAGGGTGTGGCGACTCCCTGGGTCTGAGCCCCCAACCCCCTCTGTCGGGGACCCACAGGTCTGATGGGGGGCTCCCTCGGCACCCTGTGAGGAGGAGGCTCCTGATTGGCTATTTTGTCTGAGCGAGGGAGTTTTCTCTTAAAGCGGCAGGTCTGGCAGGTCTGGCTGTTCTCCTGAGTCATCGTGCCTTCGTGTCGTCCCCCCCCCCCCCCGTTTGTCTGGCTCCTGCTAACCAGCCCTCTGGGGACAGACCCTGTGTGGGCGCCGGGGTGCACAGTGAGCGAATCGCACTCCCTCCCCTCAGGGACCTGCATTCTATGAACAAACCAAGAAGGAACATTTGAGAAAGACCCCGAGGGCCGTGGCAGGTGGATGGGGGGAGCAGTTAGCTAAGTCGAGGCAGGACATCGAGTTGGATGGCATTGGAGAGGGGGTGGGGGGCCCCATGCCCGGCGTGCTTGGGGGGACCCACTCCCGTGGCAGACGGTGCCTGCCTGTTCTCTGTGCCCACATCGTCAGTGGAGACGGGTCCCCCTGAGGGGCACTGTGCAGGCTCGGCCTCTGCTTGGTTCGCTGGCTGCTGGCCCGGCCCCGGGCGGCAGCTCCTTCCGGAGAGAGCGTGGCTCGTGGTTCTGTGGCCGGCAGCCGTGATGCGCACACTGTCGGGGCCTGGCTCCTGTGGGCGGCCTGGCTGCTGCGCTCTGCCCGGCCGGCTCCCTCTGCAGGGCTCAGCCTTCCCGTGACCTGCCCTCCCGTGACCTGCCCTCCCGTGACCTGCCCCCTGTGACCTGCCCCCATGTGACCTGTCCCTTGTGACCTGCCCCCATGTGACCTGTCCCTTGTGACCTGCCCCCGTGTGACCTGCCCCGTGTGACCTGCCCCTGTGTGACCTGTCCCAGATGACCTGCCCCCGTGTGACCTGCCCCTGTGTGACCTGCCCCATGTGACCTGTCCCTTGTGACCTGCCCCCGTGTGACCTGCCCCATGTGACCTGTCCCTTGTGACCTGCCCCCGTGTGACCTGTCCCTTGTGACCCCTTGTGACCTGCCCCGTGTGACCTGCCCCCGTGTGACCTGTCCCAGATGACCTGCCCCCGTGTGACCTGTCCCTTGTGACCTGCCCCTGTGTGACCTGCCCCATGTGACCTGTCCCTTGTGACCTGCCCCCTGTGACCTGCCCCCTGTGACCTGCCCCCGTGTGACCTGCCCAGTGTGACCTGTTCCCTGTGACCTGCCCCGGGTGACCTGTCCCCTGTGACCTGCCCCGTCTGACCTGCCCCCTCGGCCCGCAGGTTCGCCACGCGGGAGAGGAACGGCCTGCTGCTCTACAACGGCCGCTTCAACGAGAAGCACGACTTCCTGGCCCTGGAGGTGGTGGGCGAGCAGGTGCAGCTCACCTTCTCGGCAGGTAGGCCCGCGGGGAGCCTCGCCTCGCAGCCGGGAGGCTCCGGCCCGGCCTGGCCCTGAGAGCCCAGCGCGGAGCCCGCTGCAGCGCTCTTCTCTGTAACTGTCCTATTGGCGCCAGAGAGGACGGGACGGAGAGACAGCGGCGATGAGAGAAATGTAGATGGGCTGCCTCCCGCACCCCCCTCCCCCCGGGGATCCAGCCCGCCCCGGGCCTGTGCCCTGATGGGCCAGGGGACTGTGACCGGGTTCAGAGGTCGATGCTCTGCTGAGCCAGGCCCGCGGGGCCACGGCGGCAGCGTTTCTGTGGGAGCTCCGGAGACGCCGCGCAGTTTCCCAGCCCGGGGCCCCGGAGGGGTGCGTGTGGATGGAAGACATTCCCGGGGAGACACGAGTCCTGGTCATTAGGAGAGATCCTGGGTCAGACCCTCGGGAGGACGTCCACCGCCGTGGCCGCTGACCTGTTTTCTCCCCCATCAGGTGAGACCACGACCACGGTGGCCCCGCAGGTGCCTGGGGGCGTGAGTGACGGGCAGTGGCACGTGGTGCAGGTGCAGTATTACAACAAGGTAGGCTGGCTCACTCCCTCCCGCCGCCCCCTCCCCCCGCGCTGCCCCCGCGCTGTTCCCGCTGGGCCCAGCAGCTTGCCCGTCCAAGAAATGGTCAAAATATGTCCTGGTTGAACCTGTGTTGAGGGTCCGTGGGACTGAACCAAGCCCGGTGCTGGGCAAGATACCCCTAGGGAGCTCCGAGCAAGGGGGGGGAGGAGGGAGGAGACACGGAAAGCGGCGATCACCCCACAGGAAGGGCTTAGGAGGGCTTCATTCCCTGCCGCCGCCTCGGCCGCCGGTCCTGGAGGGGAACGTGCTGGCCGTTGAGAGCGGGCACCGGTGCCCCGTCGGCCACGTGCCAGGGAGCGTCCGAGGGCCTCAGAGGAGATGCTGGGACGGGCGGGCATTTCCGGTTTCACTTTATCCGCTGCTTCCTGGCTGGCGAGGAAACGCGGTGTTGGTTTTCCCCTCGGAATGCGCAGTGGTCTCCACGGCTGTGGCTCTGCCCGCCAGTGCCCTCCCTCCCGGCGGACAGGGCCCCCCCCCCCGCCCCCCGCCGGCCTGTCCCTACCCAGGCATTCCCGGGTGCCCTGAGCCTGCTGGTGGCCAGGGGCCTCCCTCTGAGCAGCAGGCGTGGACGGGGTGGGGTGTCTGTTCCTTCAGCCTCTGCTTTCAGGCGTGTGACACGCCAGTGACTGTCTCCCCCGCCCCCCACCGCACGGGCCTGAGGTCCTCACTGCCCCTCTGCCTCCCGGGCTGCCCTTCACACCGACCTGCTGGGGTCAGTTTTCGTCCCATGTCCCCGGTCCGTGGGCAGGAGCTGCCGAGTCACCGCACAGGGCCGGGCCGGCGGCTCTGACCTGCACGGGCTCTTGGGGGGGGGCGGGGGGAGAAGGCGGGGGGGGCCGTCTGAAGTGACTCGGGTGGAACCTGAGGACGAGGGGAGGAGGTCCCAGGCTCCCGCAGCCCCGTGGGCCTGCTGCCGTCACTGCTGGGGGGTGCAGGGGTGGCCTGGGTGGTGCCGGAGGGTGTGCGGAGGGGGGTATGGTGTGCGAAGGGGAGGGGGGTATGGTGTGCGAAGGGGAGGAGGGTGTGCGGGGCGTGGTGGCTGCGTCGATGGGACAGCGGGCCTCGCAGACGCAGAGGTCAGGGCGTGACTGCCGTCTGGGGCTGGCATCCCCTCCCCCCGTCTCCGCCGGACCCGGTGGCCCTGGCCATTTGGGACGATCCAGGCCAGTGTGAGGCGCTCCTGCCTGCCGCCCACGGGAAGCGCCCGATGCAGGGGCTGCACGGAGCCCCCACCCGCCTGGCCCGGGGTCCCTGGCGGAGCAGTTGGGTTTTCCGGCCCAAACACGCCCAGGCTTTTGTCTCGACGCTGTGCACGCCTTGAGTGGAAAGGGGGCGCTCCCACCGCCGCTCACGGCTCCAGGGCCGGCGTCGCCACCGCACGGGAACCTCCCTCCCCACCCCCCACCCCCGCCTCCTGTGGCCTGTGCTCGCCTCTGGGCCGCCCCGGCCTCCCCGCCCCCGTTGGCAGGAGCTGGGCACGGGGTCAGCGGTCCCCGAGGTGTGTGGTTCCTGGGGGGAGCGGGGGCGGGGGAGGGAATGGGTCAGTGTGCCCAGCAGGGGGCAGGCCAGTGGGGACGGGCTGGGTGACCCTCGGGCCCCTGCTCCGTGTCAGGAAACAGGAAGCACGTGGCCGTTCATCCTCCCGTCCGTGTGGCTGCGGCTCTGGCTACGTAAGGAGAGCCGGCCCGGGCACACTCTGGAAGCCTCCGGAGGGCTCAGCCACCGCGTCACAGCGGAGCAGGCACAGCAGCCGGCTGGCTCGGCACGCTCTTCTCCCGGTGCCATCACTCTGCACTGGCACGGTGCCCGGACCCCCCAGCAGCACCAGGGAACCCCGGAACGTCCGGAGGAAGGAGGGGCCGCCCGCCCCGAGGACAGGCAGGTGGCGGATCCCGATCCCCCAGCCCCACCCCTGTCCCATCCCGCGCCTGTCAGCAAGAGCTTATCCCTCCCCCAGCCCAGTTTCCTGTCGCCGCAGGCTGTTTCTGGAGGAAACCAGGCCACTCGCTCCGTGTGCTGCGGCCTCTGGCACGCCAAGCCCCCACGCAACCCCACACGCAACCCACGTACAACCCCACACGCAACCCCACACGCAACCCCACATGAAACCCCACACGCAGTGCTCAGACCTGGGCGTCTGCCTCTGGGCCTGGCTCCTGGGCTTCTTGGCCCCGCTCCCAGTGTGCCCAGGTGCCTGGTGGGGCTGGCCAGGCTTGGAGGCACACTTGGGGGGCAGGGGCACCACCGGCCAAAACCAGGAGTCCGCTGGGTGAGGAGGGAAGGCGGCTGGGACTGGTTTGTAAGGACAGCGCCCTGCACTCGGAGCACACACCAGCTCCGGCCCACCAGCAGCCCACGCCGGGCTGACCATGGCTGGTCGTGGTGGGTGACCCCTTTCCGCGCTGGCTGTGCCCTCCATGCCATCTTAGCTGGTTGCTTTTTATTATTATTGATTTCAGAGAGGAAGTGAGAAAGAGACAGAGACGGAGATAGAAACATCAACGATGAGAGAGAATCCTGGATCGGCTGCCTCCTGCAGGCCCCCTACTGGGGACCCAGCCCACAACCTGGGCCTGGGCCGATTGGAATTGAACTGTGACCTCCTGGTTCAGAGGTCGACGCTCAGCCCTGAGCCGCGCCAGACAAGGCGTCCGAATAACTGGCCACAGCAGCGCTATGAGGCAGCCCGTCCCCCTCGTGCCCGCCGCCCAGCGCTGCTTCAGGCACCCTCCCTGAACCCTGCTTCTCCGAGACGGGGTTCATTTCAGCGCATCCTGGGTGGGAATTCTCTGGGGGCCCTCAGACCCCCACTTTTTCCTGGGAGCCCGCCTGGGCTCTTTTCTCAATCAGGGTCCCCACGGGAAACAGAGGGAACCCTGAGCAGGAGGCGCCTGGGAGGGCTGATGACCAGGGGGATCGAGGTGCCTCGCCTGTGACCCCCTTAGTCCCGAGGCCCGGGGAGAGGGCCACGTGGGACCCACCCCGACCATTCACAAGGGACACAGCAGCTGGCCTCTCCTGCCCGCCCCCCTCCAGTCTCCGTTGGGCTCCCATTGGCCAAAGCCAGCCCGAGGACCGGGACCCCTGGCGAGGGCCGTGCCCGAGGGAGCAGGGCAGTGGCTGGCTCCCTCCGTCTGGTGGCCTTTTAAAGGGGCGGTCTGGCCGGACCGGTGTGGCTCAGTGGATAGAGCGTCGGCCTGCGGACGGAAGGGTCCTGGGTTCGATTCCGGTCAAGGGCATGTGCCTTGGTTGTGGGCACGTCCTCAGTGGGGGGGGGGTGGTGGTGCAAGAGGCAGCTGATCGGTGTTTCTCTTTCATCGATGTTTCTGGCTTTCTCTCCCTCTCCCTTCCTCTCTGTAAAAATCAATAATATATATATATATGTGTGTGTTTTTTTAAAGGGTGGGAGGTCTGTGTGGGCATCGCCTTCCGGGTGCTGAGGGCGCGCAGGGTGGGCGTGTGTCGGGGAGGCGTTAAAGGCCGGTGCTCTGCAGACCTGTCGACTCCTCTGGCCCAGAGGGAGCCGCAGAGCCCCGCCCGCACCGCCTCGGAGGTTGGGGCTCTTGGGGGGATTTGGGACGATCCCCGCGGCACAGATAGCGTTTTCCGAGCACCCCACCCGCTTGGGCAGTGTGAACGCACAGAGGGAAGTCGTGGGGGGTCCAGGGAGACTTACTGCACCTGGATCCCGGGTGTGGCCCTGCCTGGGCTCTTCTAAGAGACGGTCCCACGGCGCCACCTCGTCCGTCCCCCCTCCCCCGACACGGCAGGTGCGGGGACGGCTGGGCAGCACTGTTCTGTTTGTCTTAGCGCCCCCCCCCCCCCCCCCCCCCCCCCGCCAAAGCCTGTCCTGTGGCCTGTGTCCAGAAAGGTGGGGAGTGGCTGTTGGGGAGAGACAGGATTGTGCTTTTTCCCAACGGGAGAACGGAGGCATTTGTTATTGTCTTCTTTTGAGGAAGACACATCTGTGTTGTTTCCCTTGTGTATGCACCGCTGGTGGCTTCTCATATGTGTTCGGGCTGGACGGAACCCGCAACCTGGGCGTGTGGGGACGACCCGCACACCAGCTGAGCTCCCCACCAGGGTCTGTCATTGTTATCCTATCTAATAAAAGAGTAACATGCAAATGTGACCGTACCTTGGCTCCTGATTGGCTATGCTCCCAGCCAATCAGGAATGGGGGGCAGAGCCAAGCGGCGCCAGTGCCCGGCCCTGGGGGCAGAGACAGAGCTGCGCCTGGACCCCGGGCTTGGAGACGAGGCGGCGAACACCTGCCCTCGGGGCGGAGACGAGACGGTGTGGCACTCCGGCCAGAGCAGAGAAGACTGACGGCTCCGGCTGGAGTGAAGCCTCCAGCAGCCAAAGCAAAAACGGGAGGCACAGCCAGAGGGAAGGCCTGGGTCCAGGTTCCAGAGGAAAACTGGTCCTGGCAGCTGGGGAAGGGAAGCCGATTGCATGAATCTTCATGAAACAGGCCTCTAATTTCTAAATAAAAGTGGGTGCACGGTTCTCATGGACCTGACTCACAGAACCAACTCACGTCTGAACAGAGCACAGGGTTGTCCCGAAGTGGGGTGTCGTGCATTGGTGACAGCTGTGGGCGCGGGGCCGAGAGCGTCTGAGGACGCTGTTGGCAGGCAAGAAGCAGGTCACCGCCTGGCCGGTGCGGCTCGGTGGTGGAACGGTGACCTTTGAACCAGGAGGTCGCAGTTCGATTCCCCGTCAGGGCAGGTGTGCCCAGGTTGTGGGTGCAATCCCCAGTAAGGGTTGTGCATGAGGCAGCTGATCAGTGATTCTCTCTCAATATTTCTCTCTCTCTCAATATAGTTATTTCCTTTCTCAGTCATCATTATTGAAACCACCTCCTAACCCCTCCAGGTCGCTGCCTCACTCAGCTACCTCCCTCCCTTGCCCTCAGCCCCCACCAACTACCCCACCACCCTTGTCATGCAGCCCCAGGTGTGTAAGCCGCTGCCTCGCTTGTCCTGACTCTGCCAACTGACTCCAATGGTGTGGCAGGGAGAAGACCCAACGGAGATTTGACTACAGTGTACAACTACTCAGAAAAGAAGGAAGCAAGTTTGTTCAGAACTTTAAAAAATGAAATGCAAAAGATGTGGGGTGCAGTTAAAGCAGTGCTGAGAGGTAAATTCGTAGCACTGCAATACTTACATGAGAAAAGAGGGGAAGTCTCAACTCGGTAACCTAAGCTCCCACCTCAAGAACGTGCAAAAAGAAGAGCAAAGTAAGCCCAGAGCATGTAGGGAGAAAGAAAAAATAAAACAGCAGAAACCAGTGACGTTGAAAACAGAAAAAAGAGAAAAAGAAAAATGAATGAAACAGAGCTTTGGAAAGGTAAAAAACATTGACAAATATTCTGGTGAGACTAACATGGAGAGAAGACAGGGATTACTGACATTAAGAATAAATCCCAAATTCCTCAAAAAAACAGGAACTACCACAACTCATCCAATATGAAAAATAATTTGAATGACCATGTTACTCTTTAGAAAATGGAATTTGTAATTTTAAAACTCCCCCAAATGACCCTAGCCGGTGTGGCTCAGTGGATAGAGCGTCCACCTGCCTACTGAAGTGTCCTGAGTTTGACTCCTGGTCAGGGCACACGCCCGGGTTTTGGGCTTGATCCCCAGTAGGGGGGCGTGCAGGAGGCAGCCGATCCATGATTCTCTCTCATCACTGATGTTTCTGTCTCTCTCTGAAATCAATAAAAGTATATATTTTAAAAAACACACACCTCCTCCAACCGAATGCTGCAGGCCCAGAGGGTCTCGCTGGAGACTCCTGTGAAAGTCAAGACTTGCACCTCTTGCCCCTGGTACGTTCCAGAAAGGAGAAGAGAGGGGGCACCTGCCCACCCCCTTTGTGAGGTGAGCAATGCCCCGCTGCCAGAGCAGATGGAGACAGCACCGACGGGAGAGCCATGGCCCAGCCCCCCGAGAAGACACGGCCCCAGCCCACGCGGACACCTGCCACGTGGACACCTGCCACGCGGACACCTGCCACGCGGACACCTGTCACGCATGCCCACAGCCGCTCTGCTCACAGCCGCCGCAATGGCAGGGACTGGGGTGGCTGTGCGGGCAGCGGCACGGGGTCCCCAGGGAGATGGGAACGTCCGGCATCCCCATGATCAGCGGCCGCACCGGGCCGTGGGGGCCCCTGCGGGCGGCTCGCGCTGGGGAGAGCGGTGAGGGGGCAGGTCTCTGTAGTGCTTTTGCTCGAATATGCGTCTAACATGGTCTCCCGGTCGAGAACTTCGGCCTTGGACAGCCGTACACGATACATGCATGTGCTGGTGCGTGCATGCCGTTCTTCCTGAAGGCCGCCCTCCCCTTAGGACAGTGGTCGGCAAACTCATCAGTCCACAGAGCCAAATACCAACAGTCCAGCAACTGAAGTTTCTCTGGAGAGCTGACAACTGACTTCCGCGCACGGGCCACAAAGTTTCAGTCGCACTGCAGGTGTGTGCCTGCACGTGGTATCTTGTGGAAGAGCCACACTCGGGGCCAAAGGGCTGCACGTGGCTCGAGAGCCGCAGTTTGCCGACCACTGGCTTAGGAAAAGAAGACCACGAGTGGCCAGTGCCCGACAGCTCCCCTGGGTCACCAGCCGCCCCAGGTGTGGGGGGAAACGTCGGGCTTGTTCCTCCTCATGGTTCTGACGCAGGCGCCGTGGAGGCTGCTCTTGTAACGGTCCTCCTCCCGGACAGACAGCCCCAGGATCAGGTTGGGGAGCAGGCAGGCGGCCTCTGTGCCCTCCTGGACCTGCCTGACGGGTCCCTCGTTCCGGTGCTTTCCGTAAAGGCCTGGCAGGAGGCTGCTGGGGGGGGGGGGGGGTTGTGAACATGTCCATTTCTCCGTTTGTTATTTCTAGTGCCCTCCTCGCTGCAGGTGTTTCCCGTTGGTTTTAGGGGGAGGGGAAGGGAGGCTGAAGGGAAAGGAGGAGAGAGAGAGAGGAACGTTGATGAGGGAGACACATCCATGGGTTGCCTCCTCTATGAGCCCCACGGGGCAGGGACCCCGCAGCCCGGGTGCGTGCCCTTGGCCGGAATCGAACCCGGGACACTTCGGG